>CM042836.1:13145394-13515394 GCA_023653725.1 Bungarus multicinctus | reverse complement strand
AGGATTTGATTTATATCATTAATAAAGCATGAATCTCCCCCCCAGCACTCCCTCCTTTTCTGTGTGCACAATACTGGATGAATTTAGGACAGCAAGATGTCATCCACTCTATACCTGTCTTCGGGCTCTGTGGGAATTGCAACTCATAATTCAAAGGGACGAAAACACGGCTTCGTGACTTTGAAAATGGATAGGCCACTTTTCAGTTTTGGCAAGATGTCTCCAGGCTGTTCTACCTTTCAGAACCTTGGCAATAGGCCTTGTTAATTGTCCTGCTCTCCTCCACTCCAGTCCAACTATCAGGGTTCCAGTTAACACACCAGTGATGGGATTCAATTTTTTTTACTACCGGTTCTGTGGGCGTGGCTTGGTGGGCATGGCAGGGGGAAGGATACTGTAAAATCTCCAGTCAGAGGTGGTATTTGCTGGTTCTCCAAGCTACTCAAAATTTCCGTTACCGGTTCTCCAGAACTGGTCAAAACCTGCTGAATACCACTTCTGTAACATACCCAACCAAATCAAAATTCCAACGCAGGCATATTCCTCAAAGTATAGATTTATTAGGCATGTCCTATTGGCACGTCTAGGGAAATCCCACTCTAAACCTCCTTCGGGTTTCCCCCAAGTTGAAAGCCGAGTTTTCTTTCCCCTGCCCTTGCAATCCATCATGAGGTCCAATCAGGCCACAGTCCAAGGGTCAGTTGGCCTCAGATCCCACCTCCTTGCACCTGGTAGAAAAATCCTTGGTTCTCAGAGGAAAGAATTTTATTTTGGCTACAGTCCCCCAGCCATCTCTATCTCCTCACTCCTGTTCCCACAGCTTAATTCATCTCCAATGTGGCAGCCCTGAAGGTCAGAGGTGGCATTCAGCAGATTCTGACCAGTTCTGAAGAACCGGTAGCGGACATTTTGAGTAGTTTGGAACACCATCAAATACCGCCTCTGACTGGCCCTGCTCCCATCTATTTTCTTCCTCCCAAATCCCAGCTGATCGGCTGGGTCTTCTTTTGTTGCCCTGCATAGGAAAACAGAGCTGGAAAGCAGGTTAGTGGAGTGGGGAGGGAATGGAGATTTTGCAGTATCCTTCCCTGTCATGCCCATCAAGCCACGCCCACCAAGCCATGCCCATAGGACCACTAGTAAAAAAAAAAAAATTGAATCCCACCACTGCTGAAGGTGCCAGTGGAAAAAGTGGCTCCAAGGCTGATACCAACCTCATTTGAAGCACATGGTCTAATTCTAGACCCTAAAACTCAAACAGAGCAGTGACAGACTGGGGGTGAGTTCAGAAAAGGGCTGCTAAGACAGTCAGGAGTCTGGAAATCAAGTCCTAGCAAGTTCAAATAAAGGACCTGGGCTTGTTTAAAGTCCAGGAACAATAAGGAGGTATGAGGAGGAGAGATTTAAGAGCAGACTTTATGTATCTGAAAAGTGATCACAAAGGAGGGATGGATTTCATCTCAATTGTCTGAGAAGGTAAGAGCAGAAACAGAGGGTTAAAAACACAAGAAAGGAGCTTTTTGGAAAGTACTTAGGAGGTCCTCTAGTCCAACCCGCTGCTCAGCAGAAAACACTATACTATTTCAGATAAATGGTTGTCCAGTCTCTTCTTAAAAACCTCCAATGTTGGAGCACAACTTCTGGAGACAAGTCATTCCACTGATTAATTATTCCAATCGTCATGAAATTCCTCCTTGGTTCTAGGTTGGATATGTCCTTAATTAGCTTCTATCCATTGCTTCTTGTCCTGACTTCAGGTTCTTTGGAAAATAGGTTGATCCCCTCTTCTTCGGGGCAGTCCTTTAGATATTGGAACATTGCTATCATTTTACCCCTAGTCCTTCTTTTCATTAAATTAGACAGATCCAATTCCTGCAACCGTTCTTTATACGTTTTAGCCTCCAGTTCCCTAATCATCTTTGTTGCTCTTTTCTCCACTTCTTCTAGAGTTGGCATTCTTTCTAGAGAACATTAGGAGGGACCTTCTGAGTGCATAAGCTGTCAGTCAATGACACAGATTGCTCCCTGAAGTGATGGGTTTCCTTCACTAGACTTCTCAGACATTGGCTGGATGGCCACCAGTCAGAGATGCAGTGAGCAGGAGAGTGAACCAGAGGACATCTAAAATCTGTAGGGTTAGAAGAAGAGAATTTGCTGAATGGGGATTTCACATTTAGGTTTTCGAAGGAAGGAAGGAAGGAAGGAAGGAAGGAAGGAAGGAAGGAAGGAAGGAAGGAAGGAAGGAAGGAAGGAAGGAAGGAAGGAAGGAAGGAAGGAGGAAAAAAGGAAAGGAGGGAGTGAGGGAGGAAAGAAGGAAGGAAGGAAGGAAGGAAGGAAGGAAGGAAGGAAGGAAGGAAGGAAGGAAGGAAGGAAGGAAGGAAGGAGAAATCTGCTAACCAACAAACTAGATTGTTATTTGATCTATAATATGTTATGTAAAAGAACTAATGGCAGAGAAGGGGTGGATAAAGACAACAGTTTCCTGCTTTCACAAACAAGGAGTGAGAAATGACATGCTCTAGTATTTTTTTTTTTAGTATTTTATTTGATTTATCAATTGCTTACAAGATACAGATATAAGAATAAATATAGTTTTGAGTACATGAGATAGATACTTATAAGAAAAATAAAAAACAATAGGACAGGGACGGTAGGCACGATTGCTATGCACGCCCGCTACAGGCCTCTTAGGAAAGGGGTGAGGTCAATAGTAGACAGTCTAAGGTTAAAGTTTTTGGGGTTTGGGGAAGAAACCACAGAATCAGGTAGAGTATTCCAGACATTGACCACTCTGTTGCTGAAGTCGTATTTTCTGCAGTCAAGTTTGGTGCGGTTAACCTTGAGTTTGTATCTGTTGTGTGCTCCTGTATTGTTATGATTAAAGCTGAAGTATTCATTTGCAGGTAGGACATTGCAATGTATGATTTTATATACTATATTTAGATCGGACCAGAGGTGAAATAATTCTAGGTTTTCTAGGTCTAGAGTTTCAAGTCTGGTGGCATAAGGTAATGCTCTGTAATGGGTAACTCTATCTGGAAAGACTCAAGAAGCATATGGATTTCACTCAGCCCATTTCTCATCTAACCCACCTCTTTACTTTTTTAAAAAAAATCATAACTAGTGGGCAAGATTCCCCCCCTGCACATATGTCATTCTAGAATGTCCAGATGCCTAAACTCATTGTGAATTTGCACCAAGGTACCAAACACATACACACATAGATCACAATTTAGTGAAGAAATGAGGTTAATTTTTGGGAACAAAGCTAGCATTAATGAAAGATTGCCAAAAATGAGATTGTCTCCCCTCTGGATTTAGACTGGACAGTTAGCTTTTACCGAAATATCAAAGAAAGAATAGAAAATCAGGAACTCACCAGATGTTGTCAGATACATTTCCAAGAACCCTTGCCAGTTGGCTAAACCATCTAGGTGGATGGAATCCAACCATTTCTGGAGGATACAAGTTCACTAACCAGGGTTTAAACTGGAGGTGAGCAACTTACAGCTTTTGAGCCAAAGGCATCAGAAGAGTTTGAGTTGAGCTCATAGAGACCTTATGAAAACCTATTTGTGAGTCATTTAGAAAAAAACAATCTATTGCATCCATAGCAACCTTTATAGTAAGTAGGAAGACGTGTGTAAGAGGGGGGGAAGGAGGGAGAGGCAGAGGGAGAGAGAGAAAGGTAATTGCCCGATATACAGATAATCCTCAACTTACAACAGTTCATTTAGTGACCATTCAAAGTTACAACAATACTGGAAAAATATGAGGCTTTTTCCATCTGTCTCACATGAAGTCCTGGCTTTAAATAATATAACGCTGAGTATTGCATCTAAAAATTTTATATCTGCCTTCCCTTATTTGGCATCCAGGCTTCCCTGAAATGAAAAGAAGGAAAAGAGAAGACATGATAGCAGTGTTCCTATATTTAAAGGGCTGCTGCAGAAAAGAAGGGGTCAACCTGTTTTGCAAAGCACCAGGAGGCAAGGCAAGAAACAATGGATGGAAACTCATCAAGGAGAGAAGCAACTTGGAATTAAGGGAGGGGAGGAGAGAATCTTCTGAAAGTAAGAACAGTCAACCAATGGGATGACTTGCCTCCAGAAGTTGTGGGTGCTCCATCATTGGAGGTTTTTAACAAGAGATTGGAAAGCCACCTGTCTGAAAGGATATAGAGTCTCCTGCTTGTGTAGGGAGTTGGAATGGAAGACCTCCCAGGTCCCTCCCCACTCTGATATTAATAAAGGAGAATAGTTGTGGCTCAGGGTTGAAATGAGGGCTCCTTGGTCCTCACAGACAAGCGAGCTCACAGAGCACCAAGGACCTCCCTCTACTCTGATACAGGGGTGGGCTTCAAAAATTTTAGCAACGGGTTCTCTGCCTGGTGGCTGGGTGGGTGTGGCCATGGTGGGCATGGCCTAGTTGGCCTCCTGCACTACAGTGGCCTCCCCCTGGATCCAGAGGCTTTCCTCGAGCCTCCGGGTGGGTGAAAATGGCCTCCCTGGGTTCGGGAGATTCCCTGGAAGCTAGAAACGGGCCCATTTCAGGCCTTTCCGAACTTCTGGGAGGCCTGTATTTTCCCTTCCCAAGCCTTTGTGCCCACCCTACACTTACCTGCATCCAAAATGGGCCACATGGGGACTCCAGGGAGGGGAGGGGAGAGTTGGGCGGGGCCAGCCAGGAAAGGGATTTGAGGGTTCTTCAAACTGCACAGAATCTTAGCTAGGGGCTCTCCTGAACCCCTGCAAACCGCTAGATGCCCCACCCCTGCTCTGATAGTCTATGTTCTATGTGGTTTTCACCAAATTATAATTGGCATTGTATTGCAATGTGCTGTTCAGACAGTATATACTTAATTGGGAATTGGGAGCTGTCCCCTTAAGGGAATGCCTCATGGGAAATGTAATTCATGTCATGTGGTCACATCTGTAATCCTGATTGGTCACTGAATTGACCCTTGGTTGGGTTGGGGGAGTTTCCTCTATTCTTGCCTGGACCCCAACATCGTGCTGGTGTCTTACCCTTTGCTGCATCGTTATGGGATGAAGATAACCATATTTTCACACTATGAAGTCAGCTATGCAAAGATTGGGCATTAGATTAATCTCGACATAACTGTGAGTTATACCATGAGGATGCCTTGTGATCCAATAAAGAAACTTTGTATGGAAACTTTGTAGAGTTTATCTAACTGTCTTTATATTCAGCCAGAAAGTTAAAGACAGAACATGCAGTCAGAACTGTTATATTGCATGGCAATGTCTGGGTTTTTTTCTTTGATTCTTCCCTATTCAAATCTTCATTATTATTATTTTTTAAATCCTAATCTCTCCAAAAGCCAACCTCAACACGTACATGCAGCTTTCCTCTGTGTCTCTATCTGCAGGTGTAATATTGGCATAAGATAAAATGGGTCTTCTTCTTCTCATCTGGTGCCCATGTAAGGCCTAGCTAAGATCACAAATGAACATGACTTTAATTCTGCCTGGCATCAAATATTGCATCTCACTGAGGCTTGGCAGGAAGCGCTAATTTGAGATAAAGGCCACGGGTATTAAAACTGAGCCGTGTAACCTTTCATGCTACTTCCATAGACAAAGGGGATATTTGGCATGCAAATCAGGAGCCCTTTGCTCTCAGGAGAAGCTCCTCTAACTTTTGAACTGTAAAATTATGTGACAGAAGGTTGCCTGGCTCTAAATTTTGCCTCTTCTGCTCAGCTGCAAACTTGGAAGGTTGGCTGGGTACAGCCAAGGGGGAGCCATTCGCACTCAAGGTGCCTGACTTTTACCACATGAACTATGGGAGATGGGACATTTATTGTTTGCTGCAGAAATTGAGAAAGCAATCGTGGCATCATTGCTGCACCAATATGACCACACAGTGGCCCTCAAACCAACCTCAAC
The DNA here is from genome assembly GCA_023653725.1 of Bungarus multicinctus. Lineage (NCBI taxonomy): Eukaryota > Metazoa > Chordata > Lepidosauria > Squamata > Elapidae > Bungarus > Bungarus multicinctus. Next base: position 13,509,482 of record CM042836.1, on the reverse strand, counting down.
CCTCAGACGGACCCTGTCAAAATTGAAAGGACAGACAGAAACAAGTCAAAGATCAGGCATCATATATTGGATCCAATGTGTGATGGCCCTGGGCACGGCACAGAAGCAACACAGGCAGCTGTCAGTTCAAACCACCCCTTTATTGCTCCAAATTTCCCCAAATGCTCTCACGTTTCTGGCAAGTTCCAGAGCAAAGTGATGACATAGACACACACATACACACACACACATTTCAAGCAGCCTATGGCTGCAAATAATCCAGCCCAATGCTATAAGTACCATGGCTGCAAAGCAAGAAATCCAGCAGGGCAAGTCGAGGGAGGAGTCCAGGAAGCAAAGGAGCAAGGCAATTAAGCCAGAAAGCAGAAACGTTTGGGACAAAACGTTTGCAACCAAATAGCCAAGCTTGGAACTCAAGCCAACAACATAACTACCAACCTGAGGTACTAATAATCAAAGACATTTCATCTATCTATCTGTCTGTCTGTCTATCTGTCTGTCTGTCTGTCTGTCTGTCTGTCTGTCTGTCTGTCTGTCTGTCTGTCTATCTACTATCTATCTATCAACAGAGATTTATGTCTGTCTATCTACTATATCAATAGGATCTATATCCATCCATCCATCCATCCATCCATCCATCTATATATCTATCTAATTTATCAAATTTATTTGCCACCCATGACACAGCTTCAGTAACTCTTAGTTTGCTTCATCCTGTTGGCCTAGAGTAGTTATTGTTCTTTGTGTTTCAAGTTCTTTTTCTTTGTTTTTGAACAAATCAACACTGTTCAACTATTTACAAAGTGTACACTACTATTACTGTTAATCTTCTCATCACTCCTTATCACCCATCCCCTCCCACTTGTGACTATAACTTTGTTGCTTGTATCCTCTGTTTCCTAGTATGATTTGACGTTGATTGTACCCTATGACTATCATTAAGTGTTGTACATTATGATTCTTGATTCTTAACGATGACCCTTTATGTATACTAATGATGATTATTAATGATTACTGTTAATGATTCTTTATGTATACTGAGAGTATTTACACCAAGACAAATTCCTTGTGTGTCCAATCACACTTGGCCAATAAAGTATTCTATTCTATTCTATTCTATTCTATTCTATTCTATTCTATTCTATTCTATTCTATTCTATTCTATTCTAAAATTTCCAAGTACAAATAAATAAGTACATCTCTCTCTCTGTTTCTCTCTGTCTCTCTCCTCATTACTCTGTAACTCTTCAGTGAGATATCCTTTTCCATTAAAGAAGACATTGGAAGTAACAGCTCTCCTTCTTGGCAGAAATATAATGATATTTTGTCAGTTTCTATTAGTCAAAATTTATCCTTGGCAGGAAAGAGTCATCCATGGAGGAGCTGGAGATGCTTCTGAAAACTAACATTTTATGCCTCCCATTAACCAGTGTGCAAAACCCATAAACATGCATAACTTTTTAAAATAACAACAGGCTCTTCAGAATGCCAATTTTGGAAAAATAGCTGTAGGGATTTTGGAAATAGGAATCCTCTGTATTATTTTCCTTTTGCTTAACTTGGTGGCCCTTTAGACTAGACTAGACTAGAACACAACAGAACATAATAGAATAGATCTGGAAGGGACCTTGGAGATCTTCTAGTCCAACCCCCTGTTCAAACAGGAGACCCTATACCATTTCAGATAGGTGGTTGATCAGTTTCTTTTTAAAAGCCTCCGATGATGAAGGACCCACAACTTCTGAAGGAAAGCTGTTCCACTGGTTAATTGTCCTCACTGTTAGGAAGTTTCTCTTTAATTCCAGGTTTCTTCTCTCCTTGATTAGTTTCCAGCTGTTATTTCTTGTCCTGCCCTCTGATGCTTTGGAGAATAAATTGACCCCTCTCTTCTTTGTGTCAGCCCCTCAAATACTGGAATGCCTTTAAGATGTGGTTTGTCACTGGGCTCAAGGGTTTGGATATGTGGCAGAGCCCATGATGTAATGATTATGTAAATTTGTTCATAATTCAGGGTCAAGAGATCACCCATTGTGGCAGCACAGGAAACCCACCATGGGGGGAAGAAGGTAATGGTGATGGTGGAGGCTGCTTGGTCAAACAGCCCCCATCTTCTACTGTGGGGGCCCATGTCCCCAAAAAAGGCTCCCATGATTGGATGAGTAAGGCATGGCAGGTAGCAGGGAAGGGCTGCAGGTTTTGGGCACCTGTAGCCCAAAGTGGACTTCAACTCTTATTGCGGCGGTTGGAGGGGTTGGGAGTGGGAGGCACTGTTATGCGGTGGTTCTCCTCCTTCCTCTCTGACCGCTCGCAATTTGTGTTGGCAGGGGGGGCAGAGGTCGGCCCTGAGGCCCCTGGTTTGCGGGGTGCCTCAGAGGTCGGTGCTCTCGCCCCTTCTGTTCAACATTTATATGAAGCCGCTGGGTGAGATCATCCGTGGCTTTGGGGTAGAGTTCCATCAGTACGCTGATGACACTCAGCTGTACATCTCTACCCCGGGCCACCCTGATGAAGCCGTTGAAGTGATGACCCGGTGCCTGGAGGCCGTGCGGTAATTGGATGGGGCGGAACAGGCTTCAGCTCAACCCATCTAAGACTGAGTGGCTGTGCTTCCCGGCACCCCGATACAGCCAGCTGGTTCCATCGCGGGCTGTGGGGGGGGGGAAACTCTTGCCCCCACAGAGAGGGCCCGCAATCTGGGTGTCCTTCTGGATGTGCGGCTGTCATTGGAAGACCATGTGGCGGCCGTCGCCAGGGGGGCTTTTGGCCAGGTCCATAGGATCTACCAGTTGCGGCCCTTTCTGGATCGGGATGCGCTTCGCACGGTCACCTCTGCCCTGGTGACCTCCCGCCTAGACTATGCCAATGCTCTCTACATGGGGCTGCCTTTGAAGAGCATCCGGAGGCTCCAGCTGGTGCAGAATGCAGCCGCGAGGGTGGTAATGGAGGCTCCTCGGGGCTCCCATGTTATGCCACTTCTGCACGAGCTGCATTGGCTCCCGGTGGCCCTCCGGGTGCGCTTCAAAGTCTTGGTTACTATCTTTAAAGCGCTCCATGGCTCGGGACTGGGATATTTGCGAGACCGCCTCCTGCCATTAACGGCCTCTTGCCGACCAGTACTCTCCCATAGAGTCGGCCTTCTCGGGGTGCCGCCGGCTGGACGGCTGGCGACCCCGAGGATGCGGGCCTTCTCATTGGGAGCATCCCCTCTGTGGAATGAATTACCCCCGGAGATGAGGGCTGTTCCTGATCTCATGACCTTCCATCGTCTATTAAAAACTTATTTATTTTGGCAAGCCGGACTGGCCTAGGGGTTTTTAAATTTTAATCTGGTTTTTTAATTTTTCTTAATTTCTCTATTTTAAATTCTAGTAGAGCCAATTGTATTTAATTCTTTTAATTTTTAATATTGCAATACTGTATATATGTTTCATATGTCTATTTTTACTTTGGCTGTTCACCGCCCCGAGTCCCTCTGGGAGAGGGGGCGGTATATAAATTTAACAAATAAATAAATTCTTCAACCAACAACATGGAAAGTTGAAATCCATGCATCTAAAAGCTGCCAAGGTTGAGAAACATTGGGCAAAATGATTTCCAAATTCCTGCCAACTCTTAACATTTTCTGATTCTGATTCCCCTTACGGAACTGCCATAACAAAGTTAAATTATTCAGCTTAGCTGAAGAATTAGCATTTGGCTAAATGAAAGGGGAAACGAACATATTACCTTTTGCTGAACTTGGTGCCTTCCAGATTTATTTTGGGAAGAAAAAACTCTGGTGGAGGGAGAGACAGAGAGGGAGGGAGGGAGGGAGGGAGGGAGGAAGGAAGGAAGGGAGAAAAAGAAAGAAAGAAAGAAAGAAAGAAAGAAAGAAAGAAAGAAAGAAAGAAAGAAAGAAAGAAAGAAAGAAAGAAAGAAAGAGAGTGAGAAAGGAAGAAAGAAGGAAAGAAAGAAAGAAAGAAAGAAAGAAAGAAAGAAAGAAAGAAAGAAAGAAGGAAAGAAAGAAAGAAAGAAAGAAAGAGGAGGGAGGGAGAGGAGGAAAGCTTTGAGCACAATAACAGTAAATTTTAGTTTTATTAAAAACTAAACTATTTATTAGCTAGTTATTAACTTTATTTTATTGCTTCATTGTTGCATTTCACTACATATGTTGTAAACTGTTTAGATGCCAGGTAGAGAAATTGTATATAGTTCCTAAAGAAAAGTAATTTAATAACAGCATGAAAACAGAAATCTATTGTGGTATTTATAAAAAAAAATTGAATGGCCCATAGGCAAATGAACATTCCTGATTTTTTTTCATGTTGCTTCCTTTCAAGAATTCAGCCTACCTTCCCACAAGCATTAACATAATTCTTTATTATTATTTAGCATATGGTATATCATAATGTAGTTGCAATACATATTAACATTTCACTTCAAGTAATAAAACCCAATAAAATATAAATGTTAAAAAGAACCACATTCAAATATCAATGTCTAGGCCATCTAAGTCATTGAAATGCAACTTCATTTACCTGAAAAAAATCAGATACTGGACTGGTGTAATCTACAGTTTGACATGGGATCCCACAGTCACACTGAGGGGAGAATGTTATTGCCCATATATTGTATGCAGTGAGTCCCGACAGACACCATGTGAGATGTGAATCCTATTCAGGATTGTCCACTGCTGATATGGTAGTTCAAAGCCTTATTGTCGGGTCCTTTAGCAACCAGGATGATTAGAGGACTGGAGACTAAAACATACGATAAATGGTTGCAGGAACTGGGCATGGCTAGTCTAGTGAAGAGAAGGACCAGGGGAGACATGATAGCAGTCTTCCTATATTTGAGGGGCTGCCACAGAGAGGAGGAAGGGATCAAGCTATTTTTTAAAGTGCCTGTAGGCCAGACAAGGAATAATGGATGGAAACTGAACAAGGAGAGATTTAACATGGAAATAAGGAGAAACTTTCTGACAGTGAGAACAATCAACCAATGGAACAGAAGTTGCCTTCGGAAGTTGTGGGAGCGCCATCACTGGAGAATTTCAAGAAGACATTGGACTCCCATCAGTCAGAAATGGTGTAGGGTCTCCCGCTTGGGCAGGGGGTTGGATTAGTTGACCTACAAGGTCCCTTCCAACTCTGATTAACTGTTAAATTGTTAAACCGTTATATGAGACTGGACAACCATCTGTCAGAAATGGTATAGGTCAGGGGTATTAAACTCGATTTCATTGATGGCCGCATCAGGGTTGTGTTTGACCTCAGGGAGGTTGATGAGCAAGGCCCGGGGGTGTGTGGCCAGGGTGGGTGTGGCCAGCTTGACATCACTTATGTCAGGGGTCACCTGTGGTGGTCTGGGCGGGGCTGGGGGTGATCCTCCTTCAGCCCTCTGCCAGCAAAAACAGAGCCTGGAAGGCAGTGGTGGGATTCAAATAAATTTACTACTGGTTCTGTGGCCATGGCTTGGTGGGTGTGGCAGGTGAAGGATACTGCAAAATCCCATTCCCTCCCCACTCACTAACCTGCTTTCCAGCTCTGTTCTCCTGTGCAGGGCAACCAAAGAAGACCCAGCCGATCAGCTGGGACTCAATGGGAGGCAGAGAAGAGATGGGGGCAGGGCCAGTCAGAGGTGGTATTTGCCGGTTCTCTGAACTACTCAAAATTTCTGCTACCGGTTCTCCAGAACTGGTGCTGAATACCACCTCCGCTGGAAGGGGCACGCATAGCTCTCCCGAGCTCCGTTTTCTCTGGCAGAAGCATCACAGGCCAGTCCTTCACTATTTCCAGGGCAGCTCCATGGGCCACATCTAAGCATCCGACAGGCCGGATCTGACCCATGGACCTACAAGAATTAGAGTAATTTCAGCAATCAATCACTTAAAAAATCAATAGAATTTCAGCTGTTGAAAGGTACTCATTGCAGGGGGCATGTTTACATCTGAAAAAAGGACATCCTATATAATTATGTTGACTTGTTTATTTACTGTTTATTTATATGAAAAACATTGGTCCTTCACCATTCTGTCTTGAGTCAACCTCTCAGGCTGGTCTATCCTTCTCCCTGTTTTGTAAAAGGACAAAGAATAGAATAGAATAGAATAGAATAGAATAGAATACTTTATTGGCCAAGTGTGATTGGACACACAAGGAATTTGTCTTTGGTGCAAATGCTCTCAGTGTACCTAAAGAAAAATAAAATACATTCATCAAGAATCATAAAGATACAACACTTAGTGATAGTCATGGGTTACTAATAAGCAATCAAATCATACTGGGGAACAAATAAAAGAATTGTAAAGATGCAAGCAACATGCTTATAGTCATAAGTGGGAAGAGATAGGTGCTAGGAAGGATGAGAAGAATAATAGTCCCTCGGGAGAAGGGCGGTATATAAATGTAATAAATAAATAAATAAATAAATAAATAGTAACACAGTCTTAGGAAATAATTTGACAGTGTTGTGGGAAATAGTTGTTTAGCAGAGTGATGACATTTGGGGGAAAACTGACCTTGTGTCTAGTTGTTCTGGTGAGCAATGCCCTATAGCATTGTTTTGAGGGTAGAAGTTGAAGCAATTTATGTCCAGGATGTGAGGGGTCTGTAGTTATTTTCACAGCCCTCTTTTTGACTCGTACAGTATACAGGTCCTCAATGGGAGGCAGGTTGGTAGCAATTATTTTTTCTGTTCTATAATCAGAACTGTCTGTCTTGTTCAGTTGCAAAGCCAAACCAGACAGTTATAGAGGTGCAGATGACAGACTCAAAAAGAAAGAAAGAAAGAAAGAAAGAAAGAAAGAAAGAAAGAAAGAAAGAAAGAAAGAAAGAAAGAAAGAAAGAAAGAAAGAAAGAAAGAAAGAAAGAAAGAAACCACTAAACAGGCAATAATTATTCCTCCTGTAGTGATGATTTTCCATTGGCAGCATCAATTAGAAGTAGCAAGGGTGCTTTGGAAAACACATTTACAACTTGTTAACCCTACCTTTTTTAAATAACAATTAAAGCCTTGTTAAACAATGGTTGTGGAGCATTTTAATCAACTCTTCTCACATCAGGTTTCAACACTTTTTGTAGAATATGACAGGTTATGAGTTAAAGGTTTGGGAGGGCAGGGAGACAAATATGAATACAGACAGGTGTTGTGTTTTGGGTGGTATGTTATTCTTTTGTCGGTCAGACCTATAAAAGCAAAAGGTTACATGAATATGAAAAATGAAGAAAAAATATAAACATGTGTTCTCATTTTTCTCTACCTCTTTTCATTTGCTTGAACGAAAAAGAATTCACTGTTATTTCAAAGGGAAAAAAAGCTTTTTTTCAGGTGAAATTGTTTTAATTAGAGCTTCAAAGGAAGTGGTTATGCTTGAAGGAGGTTCTATCAAATTGCTTGTTTGAATCAAAACTTCAAAGCTGAAATTTGGGGCGGAATCTTCAAATAGATTTGAGGCATCATGCTGAATTGGGTGCTTTCCAAATAATGGGGAGAGATTGTGTGGTGAGATTGAAATGTGATTCACATACTTGACAGAACTTCTAGAATTTTCTGGTTTCCCAAGGGACATTGTTATAATTTTCTTCACATATGGACAAGGCAATGAGTTATGGGCTCTTTCAGAGGTTGTATTCAACAGGTTCTGGCTAGTTCTGAAGAATCGGTAGCGTAAATTTTGAGTAGTTCGGAGAACCAGGAAATACCACCTCTGACTGGCCCCGCCCCCATCTATTCTCTGCCTCCTGAGTCCCAGCTGATGGCTAGGTCTCCTTTTGTTGCCCTGCACAGGAGAAGGGAGCTGCAAAGCAGGTTAGTGGGCTGGGGAGGGAAGGGGATTTTGCAGTATCCTTTCCCTGCCATGCCCACCAAGCCATGCCCACCAAGCCATGCCCACCAAGCCATGCCCACCAAGCCATGCCCACCAAGCCACACCAAGCCCACCAAGCCACCCCCACAAAACTGGTAGTAAAATAATTTGAATCCCACCACTGGTTTCTTTGATATCAGCATGAATGGCCCACCATGGTCCTGTTTACAACACAGTCCTCTCAGCAGTTCCAAGAAGTTTCCACACCCTTTTGCACTATTCAGGTGACCCTGAGGACACAAATAAACCTCCAAATGACCTCAATGATTCTCAGAAAGAGTGCTAATGACCAGATGACTGCAAAGAATATAAATCCTTCCATCCTCCACCGTTCAGTCAGAACTGAAGAAGCTTTTTGGATGAGAAGTGTGTCAGAGTATATTCATGAACTGGAATAGAGCATGGTAACAAGATCAGCCAATGAATAGGCATAGCAACTAAATCAGCCAATGAGGACTGTTTTGGAAACTGAAACTAGAAGTAGCCTAGAAGTGGCTCTATATTAACCTCTGCAGTTCTGAAGTATGTTAAGCTCTGAGTCTGTCTATTAAAAATGAAACTGCTTCTCTCCTCTGCTATGTATCTTGCTTGCCTGCTGAACTAAAGTGAAACTGACGTCTGTTTCTGAACTTCTGAGTTGCTGCTGAAGCTCTGAACATGTCTACTCTGTTTGAGTTTGCTCCATGTTGGAGAAATCTACAACTGGTTTGTAAAATTTACTTATTATGTTTATAAAGCCATTAAATGAAGCATCAGCCACCCGTGTTTATTTTTCTGGAGCTGAATTCATGCTGCAAAACTCTGAATAAAGTGAAACATCTTCAAGGAAAAACAGAGTCTAGTTGCCTGCTGAAAAAGCTCCTTTGGGACAATCGTGACCTGGATGACTGAGAATCTCCATAGATATGCCCATTAAATACTTGGGAGAATGTTGCTCTGCTCTTTCTATCTTTCTTTTCACTTAGAATTTGTATAGGCAGGTTCACCTGGTTAAAAAAGAAAGTTGTTAAGTGAATCAACTAGGAAAGTAAGACAGTTGGTAAGTGAATCTGGCTTCTCCATTGACTTTGCTTTGCCAAAGGTGATTGCATGACTACAGGGTATTGCAACCATCATAAATATGAACCTTTGCCATGTGCCTGAATTTTGATCACATGACTGCTCAGATGCTGCAGCCGTCATAATTGTGAAAAATGGCCATAAGTCACTTTTTCCTTGCTGTTGTAATTTCAAACAGTCACTAAATGAACTGTTGTAAGTCAAGGAATACATGTATTATTTTAATTTCTGAGACTTTTTTTTGAATTTACAAAGTCACCAGTAATGCCTGTCTAAAGATGGTTAGCTTTGCCAACAAGCCATGCCACCTGATGAAGACTAATCATCAGAGGGTGATACTTGCTGTAGGGAGTTAGCACTCACCACCCCTCTCCTAGAAAAATGAAATATCCTGGGAAATATTAAAAAGGCAGAATATTTTCCCTAAAAAGAGTAGAAACTCAAAAGCAGAAACTCACCTCAGAAGTAGAAGCTCACCCCCACCTTTGTAAATGGGTGGGCCATTAAGGCCTGGGCCATAATATTTTACATAACAAAGGTCTCCAAGTAAAGCTATAGCAATTGCTCAAAGCTCTTTTCATTACATCATCACCAGCAAGGCTCAACCAAGCCTGGAACTCAGGACAGCCTAGAGTTGCCCCTGAATGGCCCCATGGGAGTCTGACAACCAATCAGAATGCAAGCTCAATTTCAAATCTCAACAGAGGGTATAAAACCAGGCACTTTCAGCCTTCCTCCTTCTTCTTGATCACTTCCTTCACCTTGAAGCATGTCATCATCCTTTTCACTTTGGAGCTCCAGGCCATGTGGTCTTGTCCACCATTAAACCATCTTTCCAAACAGCCTCCATGTTTCCAGTGTCTTTTCCCCCACTTGCAACTGAACCCAGAAGGATATTTCTTCCGACATTGCTCTTCAAACTTTAGTAAAAACTTTTAAAAAGTTGTTGAAAACTGTTGTTTTTCATACTGGGGAACACGTTTTATATTGGTTCTCTACAGGCCCTTTGCCAGATAATCTGAAAACTGCTGTCATGTGTTTTCCTTGCTATCTTTGCCTTAAAAGAGATTAAGGGGGATATATTGCAATGAAACTTTTGAAACCATCCAGTTGAAACTTTGCTCTGAGTTATTGTCCTCTCAAGGGTCTACCATTCCTGCTCTTTTCAATCTTTTATATATATAAAAGAAGAAGCAGCTGCAAGCAGTTTGATGCATTCCCATTTACTGCCCATGGTTGAATCTTTTATGAATTGGAATCTCAAATCTCAGATTGGTTCGATTAAAATCTTGCTGCCTGTAAAACTCGATTTGCAAATGCAAAATAGGATGTTGACCTTTTTGAATATCAACACTATTTCACATTGTGGGCTGGTTCCTATTATTTGGTTAGGAAGTCTCACACATAATTAATATGTGTGATTTTTTTTTCTTTAATCATTGTTGCCTTCCCGGTTCACTACATTTCTACTAAATCATGAGAGAGAATTCTCAAGGCGTTAGATAGCATAAACAACGAAAGAAAAATGATAATCCAAGATCAACAGCATTAGTAGTAGCTTCCTCTGTCTCATTCAATTATTAAATAGGCTTAATTTGATTTAATAATTGAATCAAACAAGAGAAGTTTGAAAGACATTCTCAGGCACATTAAGATTAGGATTGAAAAACAGAAGCAGGGGGTTGGTGCATTGAATTATTGGAATATTCTTCTCAAGAGCATCTACTCCAAATGGAATCTACCATCTTAAAGCAACGTTCCCCCAATGTTCTTTTTACTACTAGGAATCAATTTCATGGAAGACAATTTTTCCACTCTGTGTGTGTGTGTGTGTGTGTGTTTCAGTCTGTCTGTCTGTCTGTCTCTCTGTGTGTGGATGGTTTCACACACTCCCTAAATCAAGGATCTCCAAACTTGGCTACTTTAAGACTTGTGGACTTTAACTCGCAGAATTCCTCAGCCAGCTATGCTAGCTGAGTAATTCTGGGAGTTGAAGTCCACAAGTCTTAAGGTTGCCAAGTTTGGAGACCTCTGCCCTAGGTCCTGCACATGTGCAGATGAGTTTGACATCCCTGATCTAAAGTATGCTAGAAACACTGTGTGCCACTCATTTTCCTCTCTCTGGAAAATATGGTAGGAGGGAACTCAAAGAAAAGATTTCCTACCAGTGTATATTTGGGGGACTGCCTCCACCCAGTTACATCTGCCCATCCCAACTGATCCAGCAAAAGGTATTTGCTATGGATCCTCTCTCTGAAGGAGTTACATCCTGCTAGTCCTTTGGGTAATGAAAAGTCTGTAAGAAAACTACCAAGCTCAGCAAGCACCATGGACAGTTATATCTAGCCCTTCCTTGTTGTAACATCATCTCCACCACCATCAGTGAGATTGGCCCCATCCCTGACAGCCTTCTAAAGGTAAAGGTTCCCCTTGCACGTGATAGTCTTTTCCAGCTCAAGGGGGCGGTGCTCATCTTTGTTACAAAGCCGAAGAGCCAGCACTGTCCGAAGATGTCTCCGTGGTCATCTGGTTGGCATGACTAAATGCCAAAGGCGCACGGAACGCAGTTGGTGGTCCCTATTTTTCTACTTGCATTTTTACATGCTTTCGAACTGCTAGGTTGGCAGAAGCTGGGACAAGTAATGGGAGCTCACTCCGTTACGTGGTGCTAGGGATTTGAACCGCTGAACTGCTGGCCTTTCTGATCAACAAGCTCAGCATCTTAGCCACCGCATCCCTACAGCCTTCTAGAAGTCCCTTAAAACATGGTTGTGTCATCAGCCTTTGGGATCTCAAATAAGTGCTGAATTAAGTGAGATGGCTGTGTTGCCTATAATAAAAACTGTCTCCACTACTCCATTGCCAGTAACCCCACTGTTTCATGTAAAGTAAGTTAGCACTCTACAAGCCATCACTGTGCACAAACCATTTTACTAGGGAGTGAGCAATACAACAGGAACAGGAACTGCATCACAGAAACAATAGAGATGAATCCTAGAGTGGCAATCTGATACTGGAAACAACTACAATAGAGAGGAATGATAGAGCTGCATATAAGGCAGACATAACACCTGTAAAATCCAGTCAGTGCCTTTCTTCACAGAATGTTTTTTTTTTAATGTTAGCTTTTGTCATGTATTTTGACTGTGCTTCCTAGGGTCATTATTCTGTGAAATGGGCAACTATAGTCCTTGACATATGAGCCCAACTGAGCCCAAAGTTTTTATTGCTAAGCAAGATACTTGTTAAGTGTGTTTCACCCCATTTTGCTACAGTTGCTAAATGAATCACTGCTGTTGTTGTTAGGTTAATCTGACTTCCCTGTTGATTTTTCTTGTCAGAAAGTCTCAAAAAGTGATGACATGACCCCAGGACACTACAACCACCATAAAAACATGCCGATTGCCAAGCATCCAAATTTTGATCATGTGACCTTGGGGGTGCTGCACTGGTTATAATAGTGAAAAATGGTCATAAGTCACCTTTTTCAGCACCATTGGAATGCTCACTAAATGAACGGTTGTAGGTCGAGGACGATCTGTGTATAAATGTGACAAACAAATATTCAGCACCCTGGTTCCTATCATTTAGGAAATTATTGAAAATATGGCTCTTTCAAAAAACTATTGAGAATGAGGGTGTCATGCCCCTGTTGGAATCTGATTCGGAGGGGGAGGCTGAACAGCTGACAGGGAATGTGCTCCATTGACTTGGATGAAACTGGGGAAGGGCAAAGTCCAGCTGGGCAGAGCAGGGAAGAGGTAGAGCAAGGGAGAGGGAATTTGGAGGAAGATTCAGGCCCATCCCCTCTTCATCCAAGGGCATGCAGGAAGGAATGAAGAAGGGAACAATGTGAGTTGCATGGCTTATAGGGGAGGAAAGAGCCCTGATTCCCTTCATTAGCTGCAGCTGGAAACACAGTGTTTAAAAAAAGGGAAGTTGCTCACAGCAAACTGTTGGGAGAAAATTGTGAATTATCTGGTATTGTCGAGACTTATCTGTGTTCCTGGCTTCTTCCCAACTGTGTGTGTTTTGGCTGTGCTTTCAAGTCAGCAATTCCTTCTCCTGCCCTGTCAAATTAATTACTGCAGTGTGGCTTGTTTGGATTTTTAGTTGCAGTTTGTATGTACTTTGTTTATGGATTGAATTTTCTCCACTTAAAGACTGTTCCTGGCAGAGTTTTTCTCCAGCCAAAGGTAACCTGGACATTGGGGGCAAAGGTGGAGAAAATAAAGGGACTCTTCTTGCTTATTTGACTGTGTTGCCTTTGTGCCATGCCCTGGGTCATCACAGATGGATTCATATTCCATAAATGGTGGCTCAGTAAGGATGTTGCAGTATCAAGGATGATCTGAAATACTTTTTACATCACTGGAATGCTATTTATAGTTGCATTGTAATGCCTCATGATTATAATGATTATAATTGCAATATTGTTTGGTGATTCTCTGCTTAGAGTCACATCAGTGAAATATAACCCTGTGAAAGAAATACACAAGGAAATAAATGAATCTTGGCTTGTTCATATTGAGCGGTTTTGTATTTTTTTTTTTTTTTTGTGAAGTCCTTGAAGCCGAATTTATTTTGATCGGATCATGAATAAGAGCTTCCAAGGTCTTTCTCATGACGTTTAGTGGACTGAGGCAAGGCTCAAATGACATTCCTTCCCAGGACAAACTGAAATGTAATGTTGTATCAGCAATAATGATTAGAGAACATCTTCTATCATATCTAGGTTGCAGGCGAGTTTAGAAGACCTTGGGAAGAATCTAATATCTAGTTCCCTCAACAGAAGGGAAGGGTAAGATTTAAATGGAATGTGAAGGCAATCTGACTGGGACAAAACTGTCACCCCATTGATCATCAGTGTTGCTTTGGCTGATTTTGCTTGGTAGGTGGGTATTTTCTCTCTCCCTCACCACTCCATGTGAGCCTTTCCTCAACCAGCACATCGAGTGAAAGAAGACAACCATTTCAAATCAAATAAATGTACTGCTTTTCAGTCAATATGCTGTTCATGTCAATGGTGACACATATCTCACATCTCCCCAAATAATAAGGCCAAGTGTTCAGCTAGGGGTGGGATTGGTCAAACCAGTAGCTCTGAAGATCATCTGGGAGTGAACCGGTTTGCTCTGTCGATCAGCTGCTGGGCCCACATGCCCACCTGGGCTTCATACTGACCTTTATTTCCAGCTTTTCAACCTCAGCTACATCACACGGCATAGCAGATTGCCGTGCATCAGCTGCTGAAGACACAGGGAGAGTAAAGGAGTGCAAGAGAAGGTCAGTAGGAAAGCTTCTGTGCGCACACAAAGTATGCCCACCAAGCCATGCCCAGAGAACCAGTGGTAAAACAATTTGAATCCCACCACTGTGTTCAGCCTTTCCTGGCATTGGTATGTCAAAAGAATAATTTGGGGTTCCAACTTGAGCCCGGGGTCGTGCAAGACTAAATAAAAATGAAATCCAGACAGCTGTGAGGAAAGGAGAAATATTTATACCCAAAACCAAAGGGGCTTGCTTTGGGGACAGCTGCAGTACAGGGACTCAATTTTATAGGGGAACCTGCCCTGGGTGTGGAAGTGTCTACATGCTGATTCTAGGGTGACACTTGAGAGTCATGTGTGTATGTGTGTGTGTGTGTGTGTGTGTGTGTGTGTGTAGATAAGTCATCTGTAATATTTATTCTTGTGAACATGCAGTTCTGCTGGGAGACCTAATTTAATTAACTATATTTGTACTTACAGACCTTCTCCTTTGATATGTGGACTAGATCTGGGGAACTTATTTGGGGGTTTGAGGAAGTTTGAGCAAAAGATTTCCCCCCTATTTTTACCTGATGAAATTTGACTGTCAATCATCTAAGGGAGACGCTGATTCTTAGTCTGTTGTGGATTCTGTTAATGTTTCAAGGGAAGATGGAAACAGTATAAAGGATAAAATATATTTTGATATAAAACTTCTCACAGATGACACAATATAGGTCCTTTCCTCCTTAGAGAAAGCTAGAGGCCTTTAAGACCATTTTGGGGCTTGTGATATTTAACCAGTTTTTGTTGTTCAGTTGCTAAGTCATGACTGACGGGATTAAAAAAAAATTACTACCGGTTCTGTGGGCATGGCTTATGGGCGTGGCAAGGGAAGGATACTGCAAAATCCCCATTTCCTCCCCAACCCACTAACCTGCTTTCTAGTTCTGTTCTCCTGTGCAGGGCAACAAAAGAAGACCCAGCCAATCAGCTGAGTCTCAATGGGAGACAGAGAATAGTTGGGGACGGGCCCAGTCAGAGGTATATTTGCCAGTTCTCCGAACTACTCAAAATTTCGGCTACCGGTTCTCCAGAACTGATCAGAACCTGCTGAATACCACCTCTGTCCCCTCTCCTCCACTTTCTCCTGGAGTTTGCCAAGACCTATGCCCACCACATCAATGGCCACTATCTATCTCATCATCTGCCATCCCTTTCTCCTTCTGCCTTTAATTTTTCCCAATATCAAGGTCTTTTCCAATGAGTCCTTTCTTTTCATATGGTGAGCTTCATCTTCAGGATTTCTCCTTCCAAAGAACCGCCAGGGTGGGTTTTCTTAAAGGATTGACTGATTTGACCTCCTTCCAAAGAACCGCCAGGGTGGGTTTTCTTAAAGGATTGACTGATTTGACCTCCTTGCAATCCAAAGGATTCTCAAGAGTTCTCTCCAACACCACAATTTGAAAGCCTTAATTCTTTGGTGTGTTCAGCCATCTAGAGCAGGGGTGTCAAACTCAAGGCCCACAGGCCAGATCTGGCCTGCAGGGCACTTAGATGTGGCCCGCAGGGTCACCCACCCTGGAAACAGTGAAGAACAGGCCTGTGGTGCTTCTGCCAGTGAAAAGGGAGCTCAGGAGCTTGTTTTTGCTGGCAGAGCATTTGGGCCACTACAGTCACCCTGACATGAGTGCTGTCAAGCTGGCCATGCCCACCCTGGCTATGCCCACACACCAGGGCCCCAAGGTCAAATACAACCCTGATGTGGTCCTAAATGAAATTGAGCTTGACACCCCTGATGTAGAGGAAGCAAATCTAATACAATCCTCTTTTTCACTGAGTACACATGTATCCTGATGCCTATAAATAATGTAAAGATAGTCCTTGACTTGCAACAAGTCACAAACTTACAACCTCCCTGGAAAAAGGGTATTATGTCCTAGTTTTGAAGTTCCAATGATTGTGCCCACTATACAGGCATGTGACTGGATTTCTGGTGCTTGGTAGCATGATTGTGTTTATGGCCATTTGCCACATCCTATGGTCACATGACCACATTTACAATGGTTTTGCCAAAAACCGGAAATTACTTCCAGTTTTCATCAAAACCATGCCATAGTGAGCAATAGGCTTGCTTAACAACAATAGGTTTGCTTAACAACAATAGGTTTGCTTAACAACAATTCATTTAAGAATTGCAACATTCATTTTACCACCACTGCATTCACTTAATGATTGCCACAAAAAATCAGGTCGTTTTTGTGATCGACCCAAATTACGACATCATGACATCTAACTTTAACGGGTAGGCTTCATTATGGTCATATGCTGAGGACTAACTGTATTGAAAAGAAAAAAAGATTGAAATAAAAATGCTGCAGATGATTCCTGACATAGTTCTGCAAAATAAATTAAAAACTATAAATTCCTCAAAATGAAAAATGAATCATTTCAAACAAATTCCTTCACAGGAACTAATCAAAGCAATCCTAATCCAATAGATGTGGAAGCCACCAACTGGGGTGAGGGATTCTTTTCTCCATTATTATATGTAAGAGAAGAAGGAACAGGACCTGAGGTTAGAATCAAGAGAGTTGCTAGTCTGGAGTAGTCACATTGCCACAAGCAATCCTAGTCCAGCCTGCCTTGAGTTCCAATGATTCTTATCTAATGCTAATTTGGTGCTGACCATTACCTACCTTGATTCTTATGTATATATGCTTATACAATACATTTTCTGAATGAGAACTTACTGTGTGATCCTTATTCCTTGTATTTGACATTATATTCACACCAGGGCCCCAAGGTCAAATATATTCACATTATATTTCTGTACAAAATAAAATGTACAGGTACAGATTAGTTGAAACCTGGCTTAATAGCGATAACTATGAGAGGGATCTTGAAGTCCTGGGGGGCAATAAATTAAACACGGGCCAGCAAGTATGCAGCAATAGTCAAAAAAGCAATGCTAGGTTGCATTACCGGAGGGATAGATTCAAGATCACATGAAGTATTAGCACCCCTTTGTAAGACCTTAGTAACACCACACTTAGAATATTGCAGCCAGTTTTGGTCATCGTGTTATAAAAAAAGATGTTGAGACTCTGGAAAGAGTGCAGAAAAGAGCAACAAAGATGATCAGGGGGCTGGAACTGCAGGAATTGGGTATGGCTAATCTAGTAAAAATAAGGACTTGGGGAGACATGACAGCAGGGTTCCAATATTTGAGGGGCTGCCACAAAGAAGAGGGAATCAACTTATTTTCCAAAGCACCAAAATGCAAGACAAGAAACAATGGATTGAAACTAACCAAGGAGAGAAGCAATCTAGAACTAAGGAGAAATTTCCTAACTAAGAACAATTAATCAGTGGAACAACTTTCCTTCAGAAGTTGTAGGTGCCTCCATCCCTGGAGTTTTTTTTTAAAGAAGAGACTGGACAACAATTTGTCTTGAATGGTATAGATCTCCTGCTTGAGTAAGGAGTTGGACTAGAACAGGGGTCTCCAACCTTGGCCACTTTAAGACTTGTGGACTTCAACTCCTACTGGCTGAGGAATTCTAGGAGTTGAAGTCTACAAGTCTTAAAGTGGCCAAGGTTGGAAACCCCTGGACTAGAAGACTTCCAAAGTTCCTTCCAACTATATTATTCTGTTATTTTTCATTTAAGATTCCCTACACTGTGTAATTTGGATTGGGTTATGTATGTTATGCATGCCATGCCATTCTGTGCCATTCCATTCTGTGCCATGCCATGTTATGTTATGTTATGCTTTACTTTTATTATTTTTGACATGTTTTATTTATTTATACTTCCAACCTGGCAGACTTAAGAACCTTGTTTATGAACTTTCGGCTATTTTTTTTCCTCTCATCTGGTTTATTTTATTTTCTATTTTTCATTTCATTTTTATTATCTTTGACAACTTTTATGCCTCCTCAGCCTGGTAGACTTAAGCACCTTGCTTATGAACATTCAACTATTTTTTTTCCCCTTATCTGGTTTATTTTTCTCTTCTCTATTTTATGTTATTTTCTATTTTCTATTTCATGTCATTTCACTGCTATTATTTTATCTTTTATGCCACTTCAGCCTGGCAGACTTAAGCACCTTGCTTATTAATGTTAACCTGTTTTTTCTCTTATCTGGTTCATTTTTCTCTTCTCACACTTTCATTTCATTTCATTTCATTGTTATTATCTTTGATTATTTTTATGCCAGGCTTGGCCGAGTTAAGCACCTTGCTTATGGACATTCAACTATTTTTTCCTCTTTTCTGGTTTATTTGTCTCCTCTCTTCTCTAATTCATTTTATTTTATTACTTTATTCTCTTATTTTTTTATTTGATTTCACATCCTTTTTTATTATTTTTGACAATTTATGCTACTCAGCTTGGCATAATGTCGCTTATGAACATTCAGCTATTTTTTCCTCTTCTCTGATTTATTTTTCTCTTCTCTAATTCATTTTATTATTTTATTTTCTATGTTTTATTTCATTTCATTTCACTTTTATTATTTTTCACAACTTTTATGCCACTTCAGCGTGCCAAACCTAAGTTCCTTGCTTATGAACATTCAAGTGTTATTTTTCTCTTCTTCAGGAGAACCAAACCAGTTTCATCTCATTCAAACTGAACAGGAAATGTCAAACCAGCCTGATCCTATTTATAGTTGCCTTCTTTTGATATCCGGATTTGCTTCCTCCCCTTATGTCCATGAAGATTCAATCATCCAGGCCAAAGGCGTCTAAAGGTTGAATTGTGGCAGCTGAACAACCTTCGTTAATCTGAGATGTTAAATTGGGAGCCAAGTAACATCATCAGTCAGAGAAAAATTAGTTAGGCAAAGAGTCAGAGAGTGATTAGAAGGTAGCAACTCTTGCCACACCAATTTCAGGGGTTTCTCTCCAAAATGGCTTGCATCAGTGAAGACTCATCATTCACCTGGATGCCAGATTGCTGCTAAGATTCAGTAAGACCTCTAAACTACAGCTCCCTCACAGGTTTATAATTTATTAGGAAGTCAGAAGCAGGAATTTCAATAAGAAGGCACGTTGAGCTAAAAAATCTGGAGGTAGCAAAGATCTTCTCTTGCTTCTAAGGCAGAGTTCCCCAACATTTCCAGGTTGGTGGCCCAGAGCGAGGGGGGGTAAAGAGGAGATGATTTTGTGAGAGAGGCAGGCACATGTGTGGTATGTATGTGCCGCATGCACCCTCAACTAGGCTGGCGCAAATAGGACTGCAAGTGCCTGCAATGAGAGTCACAAGAGTGAAGCTGCAACTGCCCGCAACACTTGTGCAAGTGGGGCCACAATGACCTATGACAATGCTTGCATGAGTGCAGCCACAACTGCCCACGATGACACTGATGCAAGTGAGACCACAACTGCCCACGACATGGCAACATTTGCACAAGTGGGGTTGTGCATGCGCACAGAGACATGTGCACCAGACGGCCACTCATCCAGCCCAGTAGCAATTAGGCCACAGCCCAATATTGGGCCATATTCTACAGATTGGAGACCTGTACCCAAAGGCACTCTAGATCTATGATTGGAATGTAGTAAGGAGGTAGATTCCCAAGTGGGAATGCATTCCAGAGGAGTAACAGGCAACTCACTCCAGATGTGCAGTGTGAGAGAAAGAGGATGAAGACCGTCCCTCGCTAATAGTTCATAGAATATATTGTAGATGCAGAGAGTAGAGTGCTTTAGTTTGGCAAGATTCTGGCTATAAGTGTAGAACAATAAAGAATTCAGTTTGAAAGAATCATGTGTCATTCTTGGCTTGGGGCCTGACAATGTCACCTATTTTAAGAAGGTTGTCTCAGACTTCCATCCTTCCGAGGTCGATAAAATGAGGACCCAGATTGTCAGAGGCAATATGCTGACTCTGTAAACTGCTTAGGGAGGGCTGTAAAGCAATGATGGGATTCATTTTTTTTTATACCAGTTCTGTGGGTGTGGCTTGGTGGGCGTGGCAGGGGAAGGATACTGTCAAATCTCCAATCAGAGGTGGTATTTGCCGGTTCTCTGAACTACTCAAAATTTCTGCTACCGGTTCTCCAGAACTGGTTAAAACCTGCTGAATACCACCACTGCTGTAAAGTACTGTATAAGTCTAAGTTCTATTGCTATTAAGGAAATAGTTTCATGTAAAATGCCCTAGTAATTTTTTTTAATCTACAGGTAGTCCTCAATTTACAGCCAAAATTGAACCCAAAATTTCTGTTGCTAAGTGAGACAATTGTTAAGTGAGTTTTGCCCCCATCTTACAACCTTCCTGGTCACAGTTATTAAGGAATTCCCTGCAATTGTTAAGTCAATAACATGGTTATTAATCTGTTAATTCCCCATTGAGTTTGCTTATCAGAAGGTCACAAAAGGTGACCAAAAGGCCCTTAGGACACCGCAAACAATCAGTTGCCAAGCATCTAGGGATGCTGCAATGGTCATATGTGTGAAAAACCATAACACGTGACTTTTTTCAGTGTCGTAACTTTGAACAGTCACTAAATGAACAGATGTAAATCAAGGACTACCTGTCTTCTAAAATAAGTTCTGCACTGAGGCTAAACTCAGACAAGTCAGAAGCCATCAAAGTACCGTATTTCCATCCTGCCTTTCCACTGTCTAAGAATGCATTGAAAGATGGCATTCCTCCCTACCGTCTAATACAAGAGCCTTCAAAATGTAGAGAATGTGACACCCTAGATAAATCTGCACTGGCTTTGAAATCAAAGCAAGCTATCTCCGGCTGAGATAATATACAATTCCTTCTTTCTTTGAAGTGAAGATAAATAATTCCAAACAGAGGTCATTGCAGAACGTAATTACAACTTCACTGCACATTGTTATATCTTTTACACCTGCCTGGAAACCTTGCCAATAAATTGTTGGCAAACTGAAGCAAATTTGCGTTCCTACAATTCTTGAAATAAAGGAGAGCTTTTTATTACAGATGAGACTCCCTTCTTCAAGACCTGGGAAGTTTAGATAATCTTTGCAGTCTCACTTCCCTTGGGCTGAGAAAAGAAATTTGTTGCAATAATCTGTTTATTTACAGGCTGGTCAGGTATTAATATAGCTCTCCAAGACACATTCTGTTCTGTGAAGTGATAAAACCACTTCCAAACCTTCAAGCTTTCTAACTGTCTTCATGCTTATTTCCAATTTCAAGAGGAAGGAGATTAGTGGGTGGAAGTAATTTAAGGGGTTATTTTTGCTAACTGCCCCTTTGTAGATGTTTTGGGCAAGAGACCAAGTATCAAAATAACAATAGCAATAGTACTTAGACTTATATACCGCTTCACATTGCTTTACAGCCCTTTTTAAGCAGTTTACAGAGTTAGCATATGGCCCCCAACAATCTGGGTCCTCGTTTTACCAACCTCAGAAGGATGGAAGACTGAGTCAATCTTGAGCCTGGTGAGATATCTGCATACACACACATATACACACACATACACATAGATGCATAAATATACACATACTCATATACATATACATACATACTGGCACATACATACATATGTCATATATATATACACACTCTATGTGTCAGCTTTGGAAGCCTTATTACTTATCAGAAGCTTCCACGCTTCCACATTCCTGTGCCTGGGAAAGTAGGAGGGGGGATTTTTAGAGTGTTGGTAGTTAGACATAATAGCATTCTTCTTTTTGGTTAAGGTCATGTTATTCCTGCACCTGGAGGAGGAGTGGTTGAAGGGATGTCTCAAGTTGGGATGGTTGGTGATTGGATCATGTAATGGACTGACGGGTGCAGGAGTTGGGTTTTGACTTTTGAGTTACTAAGGGAAAACCAGGAACACTCAGATTTGGGTTTTCCCAGATGTGCCAGTATAGCTACTCTAATAAAAGGAAACTTTGAGAAAATGCCTGTCTCAGAGTTTTCCAATTGGAGTTGGGTTTTTCTGGAACCCTGACATTATGCTGAAGGCATGGCAGAAGTAATTATTACAACTTATTCAGGAAGCTTTCAAGGATGAAAGTCTTCCTTAGCCTGGTTACCCCCAATTTTTAGCCAATACTTTCACTGCTGTAACACAAAGAGAACAGTGCAGTCGTGATGCTTCATTAAGGCTATTCTGATTAATGTTTATGTTTTTCTGCTACAGATAGTCTAAGATGGATGGCGTATAGACAAAGCACATAAGGAGAACTCCTCTACTCAGTTTCGAGATCAAAGGAGTTGTAATGGTATTTGGGAATAAGATTGGAAGATGGTGGGGTGGGTTGCCTAGGGAATGATCAGATAAGACAGCATAGCCTACAGTTGCATAATGGGCAGAGAAATAAATTAAGAAAATAACTTCCCTAACTCTCTAAGGAAGGACTAGGGGTGACATGATAGCAATCTTTCAATATTTGTGGGGCTGTCACAAAGAATAGGGGGGTCAATCCAGTGGTAGAGTTTGAATAACTTAACAATTGGTTCTCTGGCTGGGTAGGCGTAGCCGGTTGGTCATGTGACTGAGTGGGTGACATCGCTCATCACACCCAGCCCTGCCTCCCAGTCATTCACCTCAAAAGCAGAGGTAACTGGTTGGGGCTAATCCCACCATTGATTGGCCCCTCACCTACCCATTTTTGGGGCATTTTTCAGGCCATTTGGGGGGCATTTTCAGGGCATTTTCAGGTCATTTGAAAACAGCCCCCAAAACAGCCAAAAATGGACCAGAAAATGGCCCAGAAAACAGGCCAAAAAACAAACAGAGGCAGGGCCAGCCAGTGGTGGGATTTGCCAGTTGGCCAAACTGCGCAGAATCTTAACTACCGGTTAGCCCCAACCAGTGCAGATCGGCATCAGCCCACCTTCTGGGTCAATCTATTCCTCAAAGCACCTGGAAGCAGGACAAAAAATAACAGATAGTAATATCAGTATCAACCTAAAACTAAGGAGAAATTTCCTGTCAATGAGAACAATTAGGATTTTTAGAGGGGGTTTTAAACTTTTTAAATTTTTATTCGGGGTTTTATCAAGGTTGGGGAGGGTGACGAAGAGAGGGTTGGGGGATGGTAACTTATTGGGGTTAGGGAGGATACCCGGTCCGGGTTTGGGGGATAACCCGGGGGGGTTTGGAGTCAGCCAGGCTGGAGTGCACGTCTGGGAGGATCCAGAGGGTCGTGAGTCGTGGGGGCGAACACAATTCGGACAGCAGGGGGTGGGTCTCATTGGCACCATAAGTGGGAGGGGCAGATATGACGGGGGTAGAGGGCCATATCAGGTTAGGGGATCGCGTGCCCGCTGTCTCCAAGTGGTGGCGCGCTCCGACCCTCCCGACCTGTCTGGCAGGCCTGGTTGTGCAGAGTCTCAGGCCCTGAGTACCCGGCTGATGTTATGTAATGCCAGGTCCGTCGTTAACAAGGCCCCCCTGATTTGCGATCTTATTCAGGAGGAGGGTGCGGACCTGGCGGGGGTCACCGAAACCTGGTTGGGCCCAGAGGGTGGCATCCCTCTGGTAGAGATGTGCCCACCAGGTTTCCAAGCATTCCATCGACCGAGGTCTCAGGGAAGGGGTGGTGGGGTGGCGGCGATTATTAGAGAAGTCCTTTGTCCTAGGGAGGCCACTGTTCCTCAGACGGCTGGTTATGAGTCTCTCTTTGTGAAGTGGGGTCGGGGGGTTCAGATGGGCCTGTTGATAACGTACCTGGCTCCCTGCCACGTGTCATCGGCCCTGCCCGGGCTCCTCGAGGTGATAGCCGGGCTGGCGGTTGAAACCCCCAGGCTTTTAGTCATGGGTGATTTCAACCTGCCTTCGCTCGGGGAAACCTCTGGGGTGGCCCGGGAGTTCCTGGCTTCCATGACGGCCATGGATCTGACCCAATTAGTTTCTGGCCCCACTCACACGGGGGGACACACACTGGACCTGATTTTCGCCTCTGGTCAGTGGTTGAATGATCGTGCTGGGGACTTAGTTATAAAACCCTTGTCATGGTCCGATCATTCTCTTCTTAGACTGGACTTCGGTGCCGCCACCCCCCATCGCAGGGAGGCGGAGCCGAGGAGATGGTTCCGCCCCAGGCGCCTGATGGATCCTGAACGGTTTCAGATGGAGCTTGGGCCATTTCCTGAAACTCTGGCTCATAACTCGGCCACAGACTTGGTGGCCACCTGGGATAGGTTGGCCGCTGAGGCTCTGGACCGAGTTGTGCCTTTGCGACCTCTGACTTGGCATAGATCCCACCTGGCTCCGTGGTTTACGGGGGAGCTGAGGGGGATGAAATGCCGGAAAAGATGTCTGGAGGGCATCTGGAGGGCCAGTCATGCTGAGTCTGACCGGACACAGGTGAGGTCCTATATTAGGACCTACCTAGTGGCGATAGAGGCGGTGAAGCGTTCACACCTCTCCGCCCTTATTGCGTCGGCAGAAAATCGGCCTGCTGCCCCGTTTAGAGTGACCCGCTCCCTGCTTGAGCCGAGAGCGCGGGAGGACCTCTTGCAGGGTAGGGCAGAAGAGTTTTCCCGATTTCTGCATGATAAAATCGCTCAGATTCAGGATGGGCTGGACTCCAGTTGGGTGGTCCCGGGGGAGGTGTCCGGAGCAGGTCTTGAGATGGTTATCTGGGAGGAGTTCGATCCTGTGACCGCCGAGGGTGTGGACAGATTACTGGGGAGGCTGAATGCCACCACATGTTTATTGGACCCGTGCCCTTCCTGGTTGGTTTCTACCTCCAGAGAGGTGACACGAGGCTGGCTCCAGGGGATTGTCAACGCTTTGTTGACGGAGGGGGCGCTTCCGACCGCCCTGAAAACGGCGGTGGTGTGGCCCCTCCTCAAGAAGCCTTCCCTGGACCCGGCTCTTTTGAATAACTATCGTCCTGTCTCCAACCTTCCCTTCGTGGCGAAGGTTGTTGAGAGTGTGGTGGCGCGTCAGCTCCCTCAGTATCTGGAGGAAGCATTCTATTTAGATCCATTCCAATCGGGCTTCAGGCCCGGGCACAGTACCGAAACAGCATTGGTCGTGTTGGTAGATGATCTCTGGAGGGCCCGTGACAGAGGTTATTCCTCTGTCCTGGTCCTCTTAGATCTGTCAGCGGCTTTTGATACTATCGACCATAGTATCCTATTGCGGCGGTTGGAGGGGTTGGGAATTGGGGGCACCGTTTTGCCGTGGTTCTCGTCCTTCCTCTCGGACCGCTCGCAATTTGTGTTGACGGGGGGGGAGAGGTCCACCCCTAGGCCCCTCATGTGTGGGGTGCCTCAGGAGTCGGTCCTCTCCCCTCTTCTGTTCAACATCTATGTGAAGCCGCTGGGAGAGATCATCCGTGGTTTTGGGGTGAAATGCCATCTTTATGCTGATGACACTCAGCTTTACATCTCCACCCCAAGCCACCCCAACGATGCTGTGGAGGCTATGGCCCGTTGCCTGGAGGCTGTGCGGAACTGGATGGGCAAGAACAGGCTTCGACTCAACCCTTCCAAGACCGAGTGGCTGTGGTTTCCGGCGGCCCGATATAGTCAGCTGACTCCGTCGCTGGCTATTGGGGATGAGATCTTGACCCCCACAGAAGGGGCTCACAATCTTGGTGTCCTCCTGGATGTACGGCTGTCTTTGGAAGATCATATTACGGCCGTCTCCAGGGGGGCTTTTTATCAGGTTCGCCTGATACGCCAGATGCGGCCCTTTCTTGATCGGGACGCCTTACGCACAGTCACTCATGCCCTGGTCACCTCCCGTCTGGACTACTGTAATGCCCTCTACATGGGGCTCCCTGCGGGGAGCACCCGGAGGCTTCAACTGGTACAAAATGCAGCCGCGCGGGTAGTTATGGGGGCGTCGAGATACTCCCACGTGACGCTCCTCCTGCGCGAGCTGCATTGGTTGCCGGTGGCCTTCCGGATTCGCTTTAAAGTACTGGTTTTGGTCTTTAAAGCGCTCCATGGCATCGGACCAGGATACTTACAAGACCGCATTCTGCCAGTAGTCTCCCACCGACCGGTGCGCTCCCACAGAGAGGGTCTCCTCCGGGTCCCGACGCCTTCTATGAGTCGTCTGGTGACCCCGAGGAACAGGGCCTTCTCTGTGGGGGCACCCGCCCTCTGGAACGGGATGCCTCCTGGACTACGAAAGACCAGTGACCTGAGGGCCTTCAGACGTGACCTGAAGACTTGGCTCTTCGAGCAGGCCAGCCTGAGCTGACTCAAATGGGATTTTAAATGGGGTTTTTAGATTAGCTTGGGATGGGTGTACAAAGTTTTAATTTATTTTAATTGGGGGTTTTTAGATTTTTATAGGGACAGCCTAGGGTTTAATTCTTTTTTAACTATTTATATTTGTCTACATGTATTTTAGTTGGCTGTTCACCGCCCTGAGTCCTTCGGGAGAAGGGCGGTATATAAAACCTAAAATAAATAAATAAATAAAATAAAGAATTAATCAGTGGAATGTCTTGCCTTCAGAAGTTGTGGTTGCTTGATCTCTAGAAGTTTTCAAGGCAGCCATTTGTCTAGAACGGTATAGGGTCTCCTGCTTGAGCAGGGGTTAGACTAGAAGATCCTCTATGGTCCCTTCCAATTGTTATTCTGTTAATTTCACAGACTATAAAAAAGAGGGCAGGAGATTTGTACTTTCAGATCTGCAAGACCGATGCCAGCCTTCCCAAGTAGACCAGACAAGCAAAATAACCACATGAGCTAATTCTACTTTATTGTAAGGTTACATTAACAGAATCGTACAAGTCTTATCCTCTGCCATCTCTTTTTGCAGCCTGAGAAGCTTGGGAGGTTCCTTTCTGAGTTTTTTTTTTTTTTTCTGTCCCCGTTATGCAGCTGTGGGCTATGCCTTCTCTTGTCTGATCATTCCCTAGGCAGCGTCTCTTCCTCCCCTCTCCCGAGATAATACCCACATATCATTACAGGAGATGAACATTCTACCCAAGGTATAAACTTCAGAATCAGAAGAAGAAAAGGGATACACTGCAGCTGAGCATACAAACAAACCTATGGAACGGCTACTGAGGGATAAGCACTGAGAGTGGGAAATGATGGAATGGAGCCAGTTTGCACACAATTATAAGAAGATGGGTATCTTGGCCATCTCTCCATCAATGTTTGCACGAACAGACATCATACAGCAGGCACTGAAGCTCAGTGCTGGTTAAGCCATCTCCAGATATGTGCGGTAGATGTAGGACACATTTTCCCTTATGTATACATAGGTTTTTCCTTGTTTAATTTCTCCCAGTAGTCCATAGAAATGTTTATAGTAGATGTTTACTGAAGAGATACACTGTCTAAAACTCTCTGGTTTTTTTAATACGCTGCATCCTCCACATTTCAACACACTGCACATTTCCCCCCTAACCTAATATACCACATTTATTCTTTTGTTTGACACAAATACCCTCAATCTAGTGCCCTGACAATTTATTTCCAACACAGTAATAACACCTCAACAAAGCAATGCTGGAAAGAAAAGGCTTCTGAAAAACAACATCTGAAATTATCTTGAGATGGAGTATTGACACATTGGAAATCTCTTCTGGGAGTCACAGTGTACAATTAGCAGTTGTGCACATCTATGAACATATATATATATATAGGCTGTATAATTATGCCAAATCCTGTGCAGGACAATGTATGCCAAACTCTGGTTTTAACCATAAAGGACTAGCACTTCAATAATCCTTATAATGTACACATAACCTGTTCTAATTATGGTAATGGAATTCAAAACAAGGAAAAATGACAAAAACACATTGCATGCTGACATCCAATATTTGCTGGCAAAGTATATTTTAGTGCTCTTAGACTTGGAAGGAATTTTGGAGGTCTCCTAGTCCAACTATCTGCCTAGGAAAGGAACCCTCAATTTTTCCCCAAACAACTGGTTGTCCAACTATTGCTGGTGGTGCAGTGGTTAGAATGTAATATTATATATGGAATGTAATGATATATATGGAAATTGAACTTATACACCTAAGAATATAAACAGCAAGACAGAAGCCATGTTGCTCGTTATTTGACCTGTTAGAGATCAGAACATTTATGTAAGTTGTTGTTTTGCTAATGTCCTGTCCGATTACAAAATATTCTGTCCTTGGCTTAGTTTACTGGGGTGTCTTGACATTATAAAACATATTAAGGGATATTAATGATCTCTTGTGTAATCTTGTAAGGAGAAAACAGAAAATCTGAAGATAAATGGTGAAGTGAAGAAAGTTGGGAAATTTTCAGGGATGCATGAGAGGAATTATGGAAAAACACCCAGGACTACCCATGTCTTTCCTATGAAAACCTCTATAACTTCTATGTATGGAAAACAGGAAGTGTTATGTAACCATGTAATTATGATAAACCTATATAAGACTGTAAGTATTGGAAGGGAGTGTCTCCTTTCTCCTAAAATGCTTGTTTTGAGGTAGGGTCCGGTACTGCAATACCTTATATAATAAAGCATCCTATTGGCTCAGATTATCATAGTGTATTTTAATTATTTTTGGTATATTCTCTCACAGGCTAAACTCTGTCCACAGCCTGGAGTTTGATCCTGACAGGGCTCAAGGCTGACTCAGTCTTCCATCCTTCCAAGGTGGGTAAAATGAGGACCCAGATTGCTGGGGACAATATGCTGACATTGTAAACTGCCCAGAGAGTACTGTAAAGCTCTATGGCACAGTGTATTAATACTATTGCTATTGCTGGAAAATATGTGATGATGGAGCCCCCCACATCTCCAGGCAGCAAATACTTTTGCTGCTAAATAGCAATAGCACTTAGACATATATTCTGCTTCATAGTGCTTTACAGCCCTCTCTAAGCAGTTTACAGAATCAGCATATTCCTTCCAACAATCTGGGTCCTCATTTTACTGACCTTGGAAAGATGGAGGGTTGAATCAACCTTGAGCCAATTAGGATCGAACTGCTGGCAATGAGCAGAGTCAGCTTGCAATCCTGCATTCTAACCACTGCACCATTACGGTTCTCCTGGTAAAAAAAAACAACTTCCTTTTTTCAAGGTGGGAGCTTTCTCTGTAAAACTTCCACTGTTGTTTTTTGTCCTACTTTCAGACACCGAGGACAATAAGTGAACAGCCTCTTTCCAGGGACAGTCCTGTAAGTATTATTCGGAAGGAAATGAGACATTACAATACATAGCCTTTCAGTATTTTGTTTGAACCGCTGTCACACTCTTGGAGAAGTTAATGTCAGGGTTCCAAGTAACATATCCATAGCAAACAAAATTCTGAGGCAGACAATTCCTTCAAAGAATAGGTTTATTGGATGTGTCATATTGGCACAGGCTGGTGGAAAACTGATTCTGAATATTCCCATGGTTTTCTATCTAATTAAAAGTGAAAGTTTGTCACTTTCACAAAGCAGTCACATGGTCCAATCAGGATACTGTCCAGTTGCTAGGTGACTCCAGTCCCCTCCTTCCAAGCACCTGCAGGAACGTCCTTGGTTCCCACGAGAAAGTATTTTGTTTTGGCTACAACACCCCAACTATCTCTATTTCCCCCTCCCTATCCCTCTTCTCTGGTGTGTCAGCACTAAAGTCTCAAAATGGCCTCAACCAGGCCATTTTCATGGTTGGCAGTTAGTTCTTGAATGGCATTCCAAGATGGCATTGATTCCAAATAGAGATGTGAAAGAAACCTGTTCTAGATGCTGAAGCCCTAGAAAGAATGTAGAGAAGAGCAAGAAAGATGTCTCGAGGCTAAATTATACGATGAATCACTAAGGGAACTAGGTTATGTTTAGCCTAATGAGGAGAAGGCTCAGTGGAGACATAATAGCAGTCTTCCAATACTTGAAGGACCGTCACAGGGAAGAAGGCATCAATTTATTCCCCAATAACACTTGAAGGAAGGACAAGAATCAATGGGTGGAAGCTTGTCAGAGGGAGATCCAACCGGGAAATAAGGACAAATTCCTGTCAGTAAGAACAATTAATCAATTGCTTAGCCTGCCTCCCAGAGTTGTGGGAGCTCCATCGCTGGAGGTTTTCAAGAAAAGATTGGATAATCTTTGTCCGCGATAGGCAGGGAGTTGGACTAGAAGACTGCCAAGGTCCCTTCCAACTCTACATTTCTATGATTTGTTCAGCCAAGCCAAATGTTAGATAGTTGCAAGCTCTCTACAATCTAAGCAAATATAGATGGGAATTTTCCAGACCCCATTTCTATGCCCTCCCATCTGCTCTACTGTGATGACCCAGGGTGTGGCACAAAAGCAACAAAGTCACAAAAGTAGGTAAAGACCCTTTAATTCCTCCCACTTGGCCCCCAATGTTCAGTTATCATCAGCTGGAGAAAAAACTCTCCCAAGAACAGTTTTTAAAGGGAAGAAATTCAGTCCGAACCCAAAGTACATATAAATTATAAATAAAAACCAACACAAACCACACTGCAGCAATTAATGAAACAGGGCAGGATAAGGAATTGCAGACTTCAAAAGATAACGAAACACACGCAGTTGGGAGGACACCAGAACCCAGATAAGACTTGACAAAGATAATTCAAGCTTTGCTTCCAGCAAGGTGCTGTGCGCAAATGCCCTTTTTAAATCCTGTTTTCCCAGCTGCAGTTAATGAAGGGAATCAGGGCTCTTTTCTCCCCTGTAACCCCCATAATCCATGTTGCTCCCTTCTCCGTTCCTCCCTGCATGCCCTAGGATGAAGAGGAGGTGGCCCTGGGTCTTCCTCTGAAG
Source organism: Bungarus multicinctus (assembly GCA_023653725.1). NCBI lineage: Eukaryota > Metazoa > Chordata > Lepidosauria > Squamata > Elapidae > Bungarus > Bungarus multicinctus. The sequence continues at coordinate 13,478,647 of CM042836.1, read as the reverse complement.
GCCCAGCCAGACTGTGCTCTTCCCCAGTTTCTTCCCCAGCCACCAGAGCCACACTCCCACTCCCTGTCAGCTGCTTGACCTCCCCCTTGGAATCAGATTCCAACAGGGGCATGACATCTACTGGCAAGAAGACTTCATGGGACTCTTTATTTGCAAAGACTTTGCCTTGTCAATCCAAGGAGGTAGAAATTCTTGCTCATGACCTCGTAATCTGTCCTTTCTATGATGCTCTTATACAGGCTCTGAACTAAATTATTTTCAAATAAAAGGTAATGCAGATACATTTAACTTTATTTTTTTATTGTTATTTAAGAATTATTTTTAAGGGATGTTAACTCCAGGCTCAAATATCTTCACCAACTTATACAAAGTTGGTATATTGCAAGTACATACTTATTAAACTAGTACAGTGGTGGGACTCATCTTCGAGGGGAATGAGTATGCCTATCGAGATGAGGTGGTCTAGTTGCTTTCATGGTGTGGAGACAATAACTTGGTCCTCAACACCAAGAATAGAATAGAATAGAATAGAATAGAATAGAATAGAATAGAATAGAATAGAATAGAATAGAATAGAATAGAATAGAATACTTTATTGGCCAAGTGTGATTGGACACACAAGGAATTTGGCTTGGTGTAAATACTCTCAGTATACATAGAGAAAAGATACATTAGTTAAGAATCAAGAATCATAACATACAGCACTTAATGATAGTCATAGGGTACAAGGAGCTTGTAGTGGACTATAGAAGGAACAGATCAGACATCCAGCCCTTGTTATCAATGGAGACTGAGTGGAGCAAATGGTCAGTTTTAAGTTTCTGGGTGTCACCATAAAAGAGGACCTGACCTGGGGTTGCTCGCATTGCAGCCCTGGTCAAAAGGGCCCACCAGAGATTATACTACCTGAGACTTCTCAGGAAACAATAATTGAATTAAAAAGTGATGGTGACCTTCTACCGCTGCACCAGAGAGAGTATCTTAACTTATCTCTGTATGGTTTGCCAATAGCACAGGGGCAAATAGAACAGCACTCCAGAGGGTTAACGTCATTGTCCAGATATACACACGCTGTGCGTGCGTGTATATCTTCGTCAGCTAGCTGCCTGGACAGCTGAGCAGTGCTGCGTGCGGGTGCACAGCAGTTGAAAAGGCACTTTTTTCTTGCGTTTTCAACCACAGCTGTGTCACGCAAAGCAGCTGTAGTTGAAAAAGGAGGAAATAAAGGTCAAGTAAGAGCCCAGATGGGGGTGTGGGCCAAAATAGCAGTAAACATAGAACCAGTTCTATATATGCTCTCTGTTTGCTGCTCTTCAGAGCAACTGGTTCTATAAAAGTGGACAGAACTGGTAGAATCCCAACCCTGCCTCTCCCCTCTTCTGAAGAGCTTTATAGCTCCTGATGCCTTAAGAAAGTTCAAAACATTCTCAAAGATCCATCCCATCCTGGGAACCCTTTTTTTGAATTATTACCATCTGGCAGACAGTACAGGATAATAAAAACAAGGACAAATAGGCTGAAAAACAGTTTCTATCCCAGGGCAGTAACTCTATTGAATTCTACTGTATAGTGCAATATTAATGCAATATCAGGGGTTTTCAATTCAATGTATAGAATGTGAAGGATGTGTGTTTGTATTTATTTTCATAGTCATAATGTACACTGAAAATGGTATTTAATTCTGTTGCATGAGGTGCAATGACAATAAAGTAAAATAAACCACATACTTTGCTAAGTATATCCTTACTAAAGTTGGTATGAGCATACCAAAGTGTAGTGCCCAAAACTTTTAATTAGATATGTAGTTTCATTGTCCTATTATTTTTTCCTTTTCCCAGTAATAAACTGTTGTGCATTTCTCTTCTTTACTGTTCTCTTTTTATTGTAAAGGCTGGCCAAAGACCGTAATAAAGATATTTGATTTGATTTTTATTTGATTTGATATGAACCATTCAGCCCAAAGCACTCCTGAATTAGATTCAATTATGAAAGCCTATAGATGTCTGTCTTGGAAATAAATTGGTAAATACTTCTATGAGTAATGCAAATCCTTCAAAAGAAGAGCTTCAGAATACACAGGAGTATACATAAATATTTCTTTTCAAAGGGTTAAAGCTACCTTTTTTCAGATGTGCACAGCTGATTTAAAAGCTCTTCCCAGTGGTTGGCTTCCAGAGCAGCTCTTTGAAAGAAGTTGTGCCATCCTATCAGGAAAAGCATAAATCAAAGATCTAATCTGAGACCTGAATTTGATTGACTCATCAGTTTGACTGACACGGTCGATTTGAGAGGCCTCCATACATGTGCACAGACGCTTACAGGATATTTCAATCCAATTGAAGCTAGCCAGTTTTATTTGAAGCATCAAAATGAAAAGGTCGACTCGGTTCAAAGGGTCAACTGAAAGACATGATTGGATCTAATTGCCTTCAAATCAAAGCCTTCGGATCAAAGCTTCGCAGAACCCTAAGGAAGAATGGTCTCTACCCGCATGAGAGACCATTGAAGAGCAACTGGTTCATCACATGATATGGTGCCAATTTGTCTGGACTGGTCACCTGAGTTTGATGAATGGGGGCTTTTTGTAAGGGCTTCACATGCACAGGGCCCCATTTTTGGATCAGGACTCAGAGGAGCAGCTGCTACATTTTGAGATGAGCAACCACAATGCTTCATTAAAGAATGTCAAAGGGGTCTTTTGACCCACCTGTCAATGAAGCCAAATGCCCCTTTGAAACTTGGAACGGCCCTAATGTTCATCACTGTCACTGAGGCAAGCATTTTGCAAATCTGGATACATAGCTCTTGAAAGTAGGACAGCATGGAGGAGGAGAAAGAGAACAGGAGGCAGAGATCCAAATTATGATGGACTTTATTTCTGTTCTCTGCATCTCTCCTCACTTCAAACAATTGTCTTAGGTTCTTCCCTCCCCTTGAGAATAGTCATTTGCCATGCTGTCATAGAATAAGAACAGGGGTGGGCTGCTACCGGTTCACATCAATTGAAGCGAACCGATTTGAACGACAATTCATTGGTCACACCCACCTATCCCTGCCCTAGTCTGTCCTATATTTCCATGTTTTGCAACTCATCTGACGCATGGCACAACAGCCTCAACTGTTTTACTCACTGGCACTGAAGTAGAAGGTACGTTTTATAGCTGTAAATTGATGGTTTTTGAATGCTGCATGCACTCACCAAAACAGTTGTTAAACTGGTAGAATCCCACCACTGAATAAGACCACTAGCCATCTTCCTCCTTCTAACTTTATTTGAAGGACATTTGAGATTTTTTCAATGCTACAGCAAGATTCCAGAAACACAAAATATCTTATATAACTAAAACCAATTCTGCCAATGTCACATGCATTTCCAAGAACCTCAAACTTCTAACCTCTTGGAATCATTTATTTCTTAGGTCTGAACTTCATGCTGTTACTATAGCTGGCCTATAGGTCTGGATCAGGGGCTCCAGAATAGGAGTGAGCCCCCTACATCATCTTCCCACAATCACAAACAAAGCTACATTGGCTGAAGCTACCGTGATGGCCCCATCGGTTGCTGACTCAGAGGAGAATAAGCCAGAACTGGAGCCATCAGACAGGGAAATCCAAGGTCACCAAGAGCACTCAGAAAGCCCAGGGATGGAGGAAGATGCAGCGCCTGGCCCGTCAATCATCAGGGGGCGCAATCGATTAAATGGACAGCCACCTGCTCAAGAAGGGGATGGAAAGGCATGGCTGCCACCAGTTAGCACTGACGATCAGCAAGAAGCTGCCTGTGATGAGGAACAGATGCTGTCCCTACCTGATCAGCAGATGTGAAAGAGCAGAGAGACAGAAGATCAGAGAAGGTCAGTGGGATTGCTCGAATGGAAGCAGCCTCGCCTCTCCTAATCGGGAACACTGGATTATTTAGTCAGGCACGTGGGAGGAAATGGCTGGCGAAGACTCTTTATTTTCCTCAGTGTCATCTATAAGTCTAAGTGCTATCGCTATTGCTAAATGCTATGCATGCAGGGCTGAGTTGCTACCGGTTCTCCCCTGTTTGGGCGAACCCGTAGCTAATTTTATGGCCATTTAATGACAGGCTTGGCAAACTGGCAAATCCCACCCCTGGCTGGCTCCTCCCAGGAGTTTCCACGTGGCCTGATTAGGATGGCCTGTGCAGAGGCTCAAGGAGGGCAAAAAATCAGGCCTCCCGGAGACTCCAGAAGACTGGAAACAGGTTGTTTTCGCCTTCCCGGAGGCTTGACCAAAGCCTCCAGAGCCTGGAGAGGATGAAAATTGGGCCTCCTGGAAGTTTCAGAAGGCCGGAAACAGGCCCTTTCCAGACCTTCAGAGGGCCTCCGGAGCCTAGGAAGGCTGTTTTCGCCCACCGGGAGGCTCAAGCAAAGCCTCCAAGACCAAGGAGGGTGAAAACAGCCCCCCTGCCATGGTGCAGGAGGCCAACTAGGCCACGCCCACTATGGCCACACCCACCCAGCAACTGGGCAGAGAACCAGTTGCTAAAATTTTTGAAGTCCCACCCCCTGTATGCATGGAATAGCCCAAAGCACACATTCCAGTACAGAGAAGTTCCCTGAGGATGGGCTCCAGTACGAGTCTGAAAGCTCAGAAGATTAAACCTCTGGTCCAGGTGACTGACCCGGATTGGATGCTGCAACATTATCCTGAGACACATGTAGGTTTGCCTTTATTGGTCACAAAGCAACTGCTTCTCTGATTTTGCTCATTTTGGTCTTCCTTCTTGCTCTTCTTTCCCTTTTCTGTGGCTTTTATTCTATGAAGGAAGCAGGACCTTTTATTGTTTTTCACTGAACGGTAAACCACCTGGGGAGATTTTCCAGCTGAAGAACTGTGAAAACATTACTAAAATCTCTAGGTGTAGAGCTATTACTAATAGCTCTGCAGCAGGAATACAATAGGAACGAAAGATAAAGAAAAATAATGGAACGATACAAGTAGTCCTCAACTTACAGAGTTCATTTAGTGACCATTCGAAGTTTCAGCGACACTGAAACCTCTGGAGTGATTTACTTAACAACTCTGGCAAGAAAGATTGGAAACTAGGGAGAACTCGCTTAAAAAATGTCTCACACAGCAACAGAAATTTTGGGCTCAATTATGGTCGAGGGTTACCGGGACCAGGTAAGGACTATCTAAGTTCAGGAATAATTTTACTCTGGTTGAGATCCTGAATACTGAACCTCACCTTAATTGTTTATTTTCAATTTTGGGAGATCTTTGTATGCTGAAAGGTAGAAAAAGACATGAATTCGATTTTTTAAAAAATGCAAATTCCTCTGGTATGTATTAGCTACCCAGGCTGCCTGTGTTCTTCCCTTCAATGTTTTCCATTGATTTTGCAAAGTTTTCTGTAGGTTTTTAAAAGCCTTTAAGGCCTTGAACAGGCGTTTATTTCATTCATTGTATTTTTTTTCCCAATAGACCCCATTTTAGACAATGTTGCTATTAACAAAACAATAATTGCAATAATTGCAGTGAAGGAGGAGAGAAGCGGATTATTGAAAGGGCCAGAACATAATTTATTCTAAGGTAGCTTACTAAAAAAAAAAAAATCAAGGAAAAAGCTTATTCCTGTTTAGGCTGCAATCCAATGTACGGTGACCTTATAAGTGTACCTCATTAAATGCAGTCCTCGACTTACAACCACAATTGGGCCCCAAATTTCTGTTGCTAAATGAGACAGTTGTTAAGTGAGTTTTGTTGCATTTTAGGACTCTTCTTGCCACAGTTGAGTCACTTTGGTTGTTAACTGAGTGATACGGTTGTTACGTGAATCTGGCTTCCCCATTGAATTTGTTTGTCAAAAGGCCCCGGAACACTGCAACCGTCATAAATAAGAGTTGGTCACCAAGTGTCTGAATTTTGATCACATGACTATGGAGATACTGCACTGGTCGCAAGTGTGAGAAAAGGTCACAAGTCACTTTTTTCCAGTGCCATTGTAACTTTAAATAGTCACTAAATGAAATGTTGTAAGTTGAGGTGTCAGCCTCCAAGAATCCTTCTGCTTGTCTCTTTCCGGCTGCCATAGAAAATGGGGGAAGGAAGAATAATTGGGCCTCGTTGGGGAAAGGGTGCTGGAGGATGAAGTTGGTGAATTGTAAAAGTTGGGGTGCTTTCTTGATTTTGCTTACTTGCTTACTGTGCAGATGTAGCCTCTTATATATCTAGGCCAAGGTCAACCATCTTGGCATACCAGATGTGTGAAACAGCACCTGAAAATGCACCCACATGACATTATGCACATCTCAGATTGGATGGCCAGTTTGAATTGTTGGGAGTGGGAACATGGGATAACTTTCGTATATGTAATTTTCACACCTGTTGGCTCAGATTTTGTATTTCTTCTGATGCTACCACTTCAAATTCAGTAAAAATCCTTTTTATTTATTTATTTTATTTTTATTTGTCAATTGCTTACAAGATAATAGGCATAAGTAAAAACATAGTTATGAATACATGGATACATATAAGAAAAATTAAAAAAAGAAAAAAGAAATAGGACAGGGATGGTAGGCACGTTGATGCACTTATGCATGCCCCCTACAGACCTCTTAGAAAAGGGGTGAGGTCAATAGTAGACAATCTAAGGTTAAAGTTTTTGGGGTTTGGGGAAGAAACTACAGAGTCAGAGTATTCCAGACATTGACCACTCTGTTGCTGAAGTCGTATTTCCTGCAATCAAGTTTGATGCGATTAACCTTGAGTTTGTATCTATTGTTTGCTCTTGTGTTGTTATGGTTGAAGCTGAAGTATTCATTGACAGGTAGGACATTGCAATGTATGATTTTATATACTATACTTAGATCGGACCGAAGGCGGCATAGTTCTAGGTTTTCTAGGTCTAGAATTTCGAGTCTGGTGGCATAAAGTATTCTGCAACGAGTAGAGGAGTGGAGAACTCTTCTTGTGAAATATTTCTGGACTTTCTCAACTGATGTTAATATCAGATACGTAATGTGGGTTCCAGACTGATGAGCTGTATTCGAGCTATTGGTCTAGCAAATGTTTTGTATGCTCTAGTTATTAGTGTAATATTACCAGAGAAAAAGCTATGTAAGATTAGGTTAACAACTCTTAACGCCTTTTTGGCTATGTAGTTACAGTGGGCACTAGCACTTAGATCATTAGAGATGAGTACTTCAAGATCTTTGACAGAGCTTGGATCTTCAACAAGGTCTTGACTATTCAGCCTGTATTTTATTTTCTGATTTTTTTTTACCAATATGTAGGACAGAGCATTTATTTGTTGAGATTTGAAGTTGCCAGCTGTTTGACCATTCTGATACATAGTCAATGTCATTTTGAAGGGTAGCAGTATTGTCTGTGTTATTGAATAGCTTTACATCATCAGCGAAGAGAATGCAGTTGCTCTTGATATGATCACAGAGGTCTACTACTACTGATATGATCACAGAGGTCCTCTGCTTGTTGCAGAATACTTTATGCCATCAGACTCAAAATTCTAGACCTAGAAAACCTAGAATTACACCGCCTTTGGTCCGATCTAAGTATGGTATATAAAATCATGCATTGCAATGACTTACCTGTCAATGAATACTTCAGCTTCAACCATAACAACACAAGAGCACACAATAGATACAAACTCAAGGTTAACCACACCAAACTTGATTGCAGGAAATACAACTTCAGCAACAGAGTGATCAATGTCTGGAATACTCTACCTGACTCTGTGGTTTCTTCCCCAAACCCCAAAAACTTTAACGTTAGACTGTCTACTATTAACCTCTCCCCTTTCCTAAGAGGTCTGTAGGGGGCATGCATAAGCGCACCAACGTGCCTACCGTCCCTGTCCTATTGTTTCTTTTATTTTTCTTATATGTACCCATTTCATGTATTCATAACTATGTATATACTTATACCTATTATCTTGTAAGTGATTGACAAATCAAATCAAATGAATGAATGAATGAATGAATGAATGAATGAATGAATGAATGAATAAATAAATAAATAAATAAATAAACCATATTTTTGGACCATAAGATGCACCTAGGTTTAGAAAAGGAAAACAATTTAAAAAATAGTTTTTGACTTCTGTGCATCCCGTTTTTGCTCTCCCTGGCATCCAGAAGCATTCTGCAGACCAAAAGTGGACTCAGTTTTGGCCTCCCAAACCATCTGAGTGTCCTGTTTATGCCCTCTCCGGAATCTAGAAGCACTCTGCAGCAGTGGTGGGATTCAAATTTTTTTACTACTGGTTCTGTGGGTGGGGCTTGGTGGACGTAACAGGGGAAGGATACTGTAAAATCTCCAGTGAGAGGTGGTATTTGCCGGTTCTCTGAACTACTCAGAATTTCCGCTACTGGTTCTCCAGAACTGGTCAGAACCTGCTAAATACCATCTTGCTCTGCAGGCTTGCCTGTATTGAATTGTTCCAACTTCTACCTTCAAAATAATGCTATAGGGCACTGTACACCAGAACAACTAGACACAAGGACAGTTTTTTCCTGAATACCATCACTCTGCTAAACAACTACTTCCCACAACACTGTCAAACTAAGACTCTATTACCATTATTCCTCTACCACTAGATTATAATAACATTTCCTATTACCTATCTCTTCCCACTTATGACTATAACCTTGTTGCTTGTAGCTTTACAATTTATATTGTTTTGTTTCCTAGTATGATTTGATTGCTTATTAATAACCTATGACTATCACTAAGTGTTATATCTTATGATTCTTGATGAATGCATTTTATTTCCTTTATGTACACTGACAGCATATGCACCAAAGACAAATTCTTTGTGTGCCTAATCACACTTGGCCAATAAATAATTATATTCTTATAGTCTGAAAAATATGGTACATCTTTATTGAAAAGTAGAAACATAGGTTGCTGTCTAACACCCATGAGAGGTCATTTTTTCATCATTGACGTTCCTCTGAACCAAACTCAGTGGATAATATAGTGATAAGGCAACTAGCATTAGAAGGAGCTGGATATCACTTTAAGAGATGAAATTCAACATTTAGGAAGATCTAAGAATGACTTAAACTAAGTGTGTTAAGTCTGTTCGAAGTATCCTACACCATTATCACATATTGTTTTCCCTAGAATCAGTAGCAAATTAAGTCAATGTTATTTGATGGTTTGCCAGGGAATTTTGATAGCACAATGTAGATTGGTAGCTTTTAATGTCACTGTACAAAAAGCTAACTTTCAGAGAACTATTTTTATCCATGATAAAAAAATGCCAACCACCTTCATTTCCAGGTCAGGAACTGGATTTAAAAGAGAAGACTTAGTTGAGATGTTATGATTCAAACAAAGACCATAACTCTGTTGGCCAGGTTATACTCAGAGGTTGATCATTTCTTATCTCAATTCTATAGCAAATTTGGATTTAGTGGGCCGGAAAATTCTTGATTCATGGCATCTTGCCATAGTCTCTCAGAATCGCTCTGGAGCTATTTGAGATCTACAATCATGGGGATCCATGTAAGCAAGGAGATCAAATCAGTCAATTTAAAGGAATTCAACTTTGTCCTTTGGAAGGACAGATGCTGAAGCTGAAGCTCAAATAATTTGGCCATTAAATGAGAAGACACCAATGTTGGGAAAGATTGAAGGCAAAAGCAGAAGGGGAGGACAGAAGACAAGATGGTTAGATAAGATCATCTACATAACGAACATGAATTTGAGCAAACTTCAGGAGATAATAGAGGAAAGGGGCAACTGGTATGCTGTGGTCCATGGGGTCATGAAAAATTAGACATGATGTGTCAGAGTATATTCATGAAGTGGAATAGAGCTTGGTAACAAGGTCAGCCAATGAATAGGCATAGCAACTAAGTCAGCCAATGAGGATTCTTTTGGAAACTGAAACTAGAAGTAGCCTAGGTTGGAAACTGAAACTAAAAGTAACCTAGGAGTGGCTCTATATTAAGCTCTGCAACTCTGCAGCTATGTTGAGTGCTGAGTCTGTCTATTGAAGATGAAACTAATTTGCTTGCTTGCTGAAGACTGGAGCTCTGCTCTGAACTTGCAACATGTTTCTGTTTGAGTTTGCTCCATGTTGGAAAAATCTATAACTGGTTTGTAAAATCTACTTATGTTTATGAAGATGTTAAATGAAGCTTCAGCCATCTGTGTTTATTTTTCTGGCGCTTAATTATCACTGCAAAATTCTCATTATGACGTAGTGACTGAACTATGAGATCCAAGGGGCATGACATTAGACGCATTAAAGCATCATTTTTATATTATCAGGATATCAATCAACTAAAGACAAACACATTATGCCAAATGCCAGTTACTACAACTCCCATCCAATCTGCCAGTAACCAGCCAGTAGTCGTACTGACTCTTCCTGCTGAGTTTTAATTCAACAACACCAGGAAGTTCTCTACTGCTGTTTTATACCTGTTTGCTCAACTCCTTGAATTACAAATTAGATATCATATTTTAGCCTACCATGTTATGCATCCCAACCTACATCGTTTCTTTATTGCTCAGGATGTCATGCAGACTCAGAACACTGGATAAATTAAGGTCTGGGCATGCAAACTGAAGATTTGCTTCGGAAGAAGGATGAACAATAAAGTGCACAGATATTTGGTTTTCCCAGCATTGTTTGACTGAATATCTGATTCCAGTGAATGACAAAATGAGCTCTGTTGTGATGTCCTTTGGGGAGGGGGGAATGCACCTTTGTGAGTATCAATTCCAAATTGTTCTCTGCTACACCAGCTTAATGAAGAACAACAGATGGCATTCATTCTCCCCTTTTTATACTTGTTTATGCTCCATCCCAGACTGCAGCGAGTGAATGGAGAAAACCAACAAAGGATTTGTCTGTGAAAAAAAGCCTGTGGGGGAGAATTTTGACAGGGCCACAGCTTGAGCAGACAAATGGATTAGACCCACAAAAGGGAGGGAGAGAAACACACTGCAAAGCTGATAGAAACGCATAAAATGTTCCTGTAGCGTGAAGCTTATACGGAGCCACTACGGATGGAGGTTGTGTTTTTTTAGAAGTCTGTTTTCAGAAAAGAAAGCCTTGATATATTCCAAGCTGGGTATGTGGGATCAGTGGGAGATGGATGATTGGTGAGAAAATGAAAATGTAGACAATGATTTAGAAACCTCTCTCTTTTTGCTTTGGCCAGGATGTACAGTTGGGCCAAATTCTTACCGAATTGGTAAATCCGGTGAAGGAAAGCTATAATTCTTTGGAAATTAGACTCAACACTTTATCATTCTCTTAGTTTGCTGGATCTAAAGAGCCTTTCCAGTTATGTAGTTTTTCATTGTTCAATTGCTTCATCTCACCACTTGCTAAGGAGCATCCTCTTGGGTGCTGGGTATCTTGTCTGCTAGCTTTGAAATCCCTACTGAACTTTTTTTAATTTAGACCCATGACAGATGAGTCAAGATTACAGGAACTGGGGATGGCTAGTCTAGTGAAGAGCAAGACCAGGGGAGAAATGATAGCAGTGTTCCAATATTTGAGGGGCTGCCACAGAGAGGAAGGGGTCAATCCATTTTCCAAGGTATCTGAAGGCCAGACAAGGAATAATGGATGGAAACTGACCAAGGAGAGAGTCAACCTAGAAATAAGGAGAACTTTTCTGACAGTGAGAACAATCAACCCATGGAACAGAAGTTGCCCTTGGAAATTGTAGGAGCTTCATCACTGGAGGCTTCCCAAGAAGAGATTGGACTGCCATTTGTCAGAAATGATGAAGGGTCTCCCACTTGTGTGGGGGATTGGACTAGATGACCTACAAGGTTCCTTTCAACTATGTTAATCTATAATCTGTAAAGATTCAGCATGGAAGAATAACAGAGTTGGAAGGGAGCTTGGGGATTTATTTATTTATTTATTTTATTTTGTCAATCGCTTACAAGGTACAGGTATAAGTGTAAACATAGTTATGAATACATGAAATGGCTACATATAAGAAAAATAAAAGAAACAATAGGACAGGGACGGTAGGCACGTTGGTGCGCTTATGCACGCCCCTTACAGACCTCTTAGAAAAGGGGTGAGGTCAATAGTAGACAGTCTAAGGTTAAAGCTTTTGGGGTTTGGGGAAGAAACCACAGAGTCAGGTAGAGTATTTCAGACATTGACCACTCTGTTGCTGAAATTGTATTTCCTGCAATCAAGTTTGATGTGATTAACCTTGAGTTTGTATCTATTGTGTGCTCTTGTGTTGTTATGGTTGAAGCTGAAGTATTCATTGACTGGTAGGACATTACAATGTATGATTTTATGTACTATATCCTCTAGTCCAACTCTCTGCTCAAGCAGGATGCCCTATGCCATTCCGGTCAAATGTCCAATCTCTATAACAAATTAACAGAATAACAGGCTTGTAAGCGTATGTTCATACACACTTTCCATTTTAACAAACATTTCCTTCCACTAAATCAATATGTAGACATTTCACATATTTTACACAAATCCTAGGGATTCATAGTCTCATGGCTGGCTACTAGGTGACTAAGATGCTGAGACAGGAAGTCAATAATCCTGCTTAAAGAGTACAGAGGGGGCTTAGCTAAAATGATCAAAAGCCCCAGTTGGAATTGGCCTGTGAAGTCAGATCCGATTATTGGTTTTCCATTCTTGGTATAAACTCTCAGTCTATTAGAGAGCAGGACTGATGGAAAACCCAGAGCATCTCTGCAGCGACGTATTTGTCTTGCCAAATTTACATTAGGATGCTAGCACAAGGATTGTCTCAAGAGAGGATCTTCCCGTATAATGAATGTGATCCCATTAAAGTAAATACCTGCTGCCTGGGCTCTCAACATCCTAAAAAAGTCAGCTGGTCTGTTTTCTTATTTCAGTCATTCTCAACTTTGGGATCGAAGATAAAAGGGCTGTAATTCTCTTTGTACCAAGCCTGTATGACTAGTATTTAAATATTAATTAATTAATATTTAACTAATTATGGAAGCTCAAATACTCTGGCCACCTCGTGAGAAGAGAGGGGTCGTTGGAAAAGACTTGGATGTTGGCAAAGATAGAAGCCAAAAGGAGAAGGGGACAGCAGATGATAAGATGGTTAGATAAATGTCTATGGAGATTCTCAGTCATTAAGGTCATAGTTGTCCCAAAGGTGCTTTTTTTCAAGAGGTAAGTGGAATTTCTGGTTTTTCTTTGAAGATGTTTCACTTCTCATCCAAGAAGTTTCTTCAGCTCTGCCTGGATGGTGGGGAAGGGAAGGATTTATACATATATAAATCATATATATATATGATACACACACACACACATATATATACATACACACATATATTTATGTATAAATTCTTCTCTTCCCCAGCATCCAGTCAGAGCTGAAGAAACATCTTGGATGAGAAGGAAAATGTCTTCAAAGAAAAACTAGAAAGTCCAGTTGCCTCTTGAAAAAGAGCAGCTATTAACTTTGAAACAGGTTGGCATGTTGTAGCCATTTTCTCTGTTTCTCATCTTGACACACTTTGGCGGGGAGGAGGGACCTTTGGAATGTCAGACCAGACATCAACAACTTACTATCTCATGGGAACCAAGATAATCCTACCAGGAGCTGTCCAGACACTGGAAGAGGTTACCAAGGAGACGCCAGAACATCTAATTGGCAACATGACCTGTGGCAAAGAGGGAGGGAGCTATCTAATCTTTAATTATACTGAAAACATGGGAATTAGCCAGAGCTGGTTTTGTTTTTCAACTGTGTTGAAATGATGTACTCAATAAAGCAGTTCTTTGAGAAAGCTAAAAGTCTCAGAGTTGCTGGATTGGTTGGGTTCATTACTCGGAACCTTAACAGCACCTTTGGGACAAGATAGATAGTGTCATCAATGCAATAAACATTACTTGGGCTACTCAAGGAGACAGAGGAGGATGGTGGGGAAAACATGGGGCTGGCATGCTATGGTCAATAGGGTCATGAAAAGTCAGAGACTTAGCAACCACAACAGACATAAAATTAATGATCATACTCTAAACCCACAATATGAAAACGTTAACCTTAAAAATGGCCAGGACATTTTCTTGAAACTATAGGTATACTTAGCTTATGATCACAATTAAGATCAAATTTTTCATCCCTAAGCAAGGCAATTGTTGAGTGAGTCTCATTTGATTTTATGTTTTTTTTGCTCAAATGTATTTCTGCAGTTGTGATGATCCCAGTGTAACACAAATGTAACAAAATCCAAAATGTAAATAAATGTCCTTTAATGCCTCCAATTTGGCCCCGCTGTTCAATAATTTTCAGTTGGAGATAAAACTTACTCAAAAATAGTCTTCAAAAGAAAGCAATACAGTCCGAACTTAATGAGCAGATAGAGGTGAAATAAAAAACCAAAACAAACTACAATGAAGGAATTTCCACAACGGACCAGGATAAGTAATTACCAAATTCAAAGATATAACAAGGCACAGTCTAATGGAAGGACACCAACCAAGATAACTTCAGCCCAAAATAAAGCACGCTTTGTTTCTGGCAATGCTGTATTCTAACCATCTCTCTTATATACTATTCTTCCCAGCAGCCACCAATGAGGGGGATCATGGCCGCTTCCTCTCTCGTAAGCCAAATTGTTTCCTTCTCCGTTCCTCCCTACGTGTGCTAGGATGCAGAGAGGATGGGCCTGATTCTTCCTCTGACTGCCCAACCAGCCTCTGCCCTTCCCCAGCCTCCTCCACAACCTCTGGAGCCACATCTCCACTCCCTGTTGGCTGTTCCTCCTCTCCCTCAGAGTCCGACTCTATCAAGGGCATGACACCAGTTGTTAAACGAATCCTGCAGTAGGGAAGCAAATCCATTTTCTCTGGTTGACTTTGTGTGTCAGTAGCCAGCTAGGAAGGTTGCAAATAGCAATCACATGAACCCGGGACATTGTAACTGTCCTAAATACATGCTGGTTGCTAAATGCCCAAATTGTTATCACGCGGCTGTGGGGATGCTATGACGGTTGTAAGTGCAAGAATTGAATGGAAGTCACTTTTTTCAATGCTGTTGTTATTATGAACAGTCACTAAATGTATGGTGGTGAGACAAGGGCTGTCCGTATTCTTTAGGATTCAGAGTTATGGGACTAGGACTTAGGATTTAGACTTATATATCCAGTGGTGGGATTCAAATAATTTAACAACCGGTTCTCTGCCCTAATGATTTCTTCCAACAACCAGTTCACCAAACTGCTCAGAAAGTTAACAACCAGTTCTCTCGAACTTGTGAGAACTGGCTGAATCCCACCGCTGTATATACTGCTTTACACTGCTTTTACAGCCCACTCTAAGTGGTTTACAGAGTCAGCATATTGCCCCAGGGGTGGAATCCAACCGGTGTAACTACCGGTTTGGTGATTTTACATTTTGCAATCTCCTGAGTTCATGTGATCCCCTTTTGCAACCTTCTGACATGCAAAGTCAATGAGGAAATCAGATTCACTTAACAACCCTATTACTGACTTAAAAACTGCAATGATTCACTTAACAACCATGGCAAGAAAGGTGGTAGACTGAGCCCAAAACTGACTGAAGAGCTGTCTTACTTAGCAGCAGAAAATTTGGGCTCCATTGGGTTCTTAAGTCAAAGACTACCTGCAAATGAAATAACTCTGTTTTGTTTCCTCCTGTTCTCAAGTCCTGCTAGATCCTTCATATTCAGTCCTAGATTGCAGCTGGAAACATGTGAAGGGAAGAAGGCAGCCCACCTTAACTTGATACATCACTTAACACAACAGTAATAATAGAAATGCTGAATTGAGGTTTCTCTTGGATAAGAACGGCAAAGAGGTTGTTACGTCTCAACTATTTCTTGATCAAAGAAAGGCTCAAGGGCTAGCTTTTATGCTAACTGCAAAGTAACCAACTCTATTTTATTGACAGGCAGATCTTGCTTCCCGCCTAGACTATTGTAATGCTCTCTACATGGGCTCCCCTTGAAGAGCATCCAGAGGCTTCAGATGGTGCAGAATGTGGCCGCGCGGGTGATTTTGGGGACTCCTCGGAGCTCCCATGTTACACCGCTCCTGCACGAGTTGCATTGGCTTCCAGTGGCCTTCCGGGTGCGATTCAAGGTGTTGGTAGTCACCTTTAAAGCGATCCATGGCTTGGGACCCGGGTACTTATGGGACCGCCTGCTGTCACCATCGGCCTCTTGCCGGCCAGTGTGCTCCCACAGGGTGGGGCTCCTTGGGGTGCCGTCAGCTGGACGATGCCGGCTGGCAGCTCCAAGGGTGCAGGGCTTCTCTGCGGGGGCACCCTCCCTCTGGAATGAATTACCCCTGGAGATGTGGGCCATTACTGACCTGCAGACCTTCCGGCACGCACTAAAGATCCACCTTTTCCAACAGGCCGGTCTGGCCTAGTAGTAATTACTAGGATTTTAATTTTTGGTATTTTTAACTTTTTTACCTTGTTTTTATAGTGTTATTCCAGCCACTCATTTAATCTCTTTTTAAATTTTTTATTAATTGTGTCGTTTTATCTTGGCTGTACACTTCCCCGAGTCCCATTTTGGGAGAGGGGGCGGTATAAAAATTTAATAAATAAAATAAATACTTGCTAGTCGTTTCCATCTCTAGGGGGCAGTGCTCAACTCTGTTACAAAACTGAAAAGCCAGCACTGTCCGAAGACGTCTCCATGGTCATGCGGCTGTCATGACTAAACGTTGAAGGCACACGGAATGCTGTTACCTTCCCACCAAAGTGGTCCCTATTTTTCTACTTCCATTTTTACATGCTTTTGAACTGCTAGGTTGGCAGAAGCTGGGACAAGTAATGGGAGTTCACTCTGTTACACAGTGCTAGGGATTCAAACCGCCGAACCGCCAATCTTTCTGATCAACAAGCTCAGCGTCTTAGCCACTGAGCCACCATATCCCATATTGGGGATGTAAGACTATAACTTAATATGTGTATTACCATTAGAACAAATTTGTTATAAGTAACAAATATGATTAATATTACTACTTCTATTTAAACTAATATGTATGATACCCAGGTGCCACACTGTTCCCTCACTGATATGTATATGTAACATAAAAAATAAAATAAAATAAAAAAACTTGAATAGTATTGAAAAAGTATCTTTATGACCACTTCTCACATTTATGACCATCGCAGAATCTCATAGTCACATGATTGCCAACTGGGCACTTTACGGTTGTCTCCTGGGATACAAAGTCAATGGGAGAAGCCAGATGTGATGTCATGTATAACGTGTATATCATGTGATGTCATGTATAACAATCACAGGTGATTTGCATAATGACTGTAGTGGAACTGAGGTTGTAGGCTCATCAAGTCATACAATGTTTCTCCTCGCAGCTGTATCATTTAGCAATGATATTCCCTGTCTCCTCTGTGTTGGCTAAATGAAGACAGGGGATCCTGTTTGTTTTCAAGATGTTCATTGCAAACCATAAGATAAAAACACAAGCATATAAACAGTCAAGCCTCCCATGCTATCTAAGTCTCTCCTGACAGTGAGAACAATTAATCAGTGGAACGACATGCCTCCAGGAGTTGTGGGTGCTTTGTCACTGGAGGTGTCAGCTTTGGAAGCCATATTGAGACCAGAAGCTCCCACATGGCCACATTTTGAGCCTGGAAAAATGGGAGGGGGAATTTCTTGGAGTGTATGTAGTTAGACATAATAATATTCTTTTTCTAATTCAAGGTCATGTTATTTGGCGCATAAGTGAGGGGAAGCCTCAAGTTGGGATGGATGGTGACTGAGGCATGTGATGCGATGATGGGTGCAGAGGATGGATTTGTAGTTTTTACTTATTGGAAGGAAGCCCAGCACTTTCAGATTCGGGATTCCCGAGATGTGCCAGTTTACTATCCAAATATAACAGAACTTTTGGGCGGAATGGAGGGTTGCTGGAATGCTGACAGAAGGTTTTTAAGAAGAGATTGGACAGCCATTTGTCTGAAATGATATAGAGTTTCCTGCCTGAGCAGGGGGTTGGACTAGACGACCTCTAAGGACTCTTCCAACTCTGTTATTCTGTTATTCTATTCCCCATGTTCGTATGATCATAATTCGAACACTTGGCAACTGTCATGTATTTACAACACACACAGCATCCCACAGATACAGGATTGCCATTTGCGACTTTCTCACTGACATTCAACAAACAAAACCAAAGGGAAATCTGACAGAGGAGGTCATGAGTTGCCTTCACACAATGTCTTGCTTAATGACCTTAGCAAAAAAAAAAAAAGTAATAAAATCAGGTGCCGTCAGGTAATGCCTCACTTCATGACTGCACTGTTTAACAATGAATTTTCCAATCTCTATTGCGGTCAGAACTTGATGACTACCGGGAAGCCAAAAAAAAAAAAGCAATTTTCACTAACCCAACTCTGCACATTTGAGTATTATGAGCAAGCAATATTTAATGCTGAGTTAGTGGATTGAAGATACTGACATCCAATTAAATCTGGCAATTCTTTCCAAGGATATGCTCCTAATCAGCTTGCTCACCCTTCCCTCCCCCCCCCCCATCTGCTAGATAATGAAGTCAAATTGCAATTCCTAAATATAGAAAGGCATCTCCTGCAGTCCTGGATCAGAGATACAAAAGGTATCCCATCGGGACTAATGTTTTGCCCCTGCAGTTTTATGCTGGCACATGATCAAAGCAGATAACATCATATCTCAGCAAACTTCCCAGTCAAACTGGCTTACATTGTTTACTGGGTCTTTTGTTTTGTGCCTCTGACTACAAGAAATACTTTTTCTTTAATAAAGGTATATTGCCATTGGCTTCTTTCAGGATTTAACAAAATAACAGAGTTGGAAGGGGCCTTGGAGATCTTCTAGTCCAACCCCTTGCTCAAGTAGGAAACCCTATGCTATTTCAGACAAATGGTTGTCCAATTTCTTCTTAAAAACCTCCAGTGTTGAAGCACCCACAACTCTTGGAGGCATGTTGTTCCACTGATTGATTGTTCTCACTGTCAGTAAATTTCTCCTTAGTTCTGGGTTGCTTCTCTCCTGGATTAGTTTCCACCCATTGCTTCTTGTCTTGCCTTCAAGTGCTTTGGAGAATAGGTTGACCCTTTCTTCTTTGTGACAGCCCTTTAGATATTGAAACACTGTTCTCACATCATTTTTTTTCCAGCTTCCCAATGCTTGGATTACCTTGTGGCCTCCCATTCTATTAACTAAGGCCAATCCTTTTTAGCTTTTGGGTTTTTTTTTTTTACAATACTCAAGATGAGAAGATTTGCCACGTAGGGGCAGCTTTTTGAAAGGGTCTTGCTACCTAGCTATCAAATGTACATGTGAGTTGTACCAGTTAGGTCTATATTAGGACATCAATTCCACCTGAAGGTTAAAACCGCTTTTATTGAGATCGTCTATAACAACAGACCCTGCAAGTCTGAATTTATGCTACCTCCTATCCCTTCTTCACCTTTGGACAGTGCTGGCTCAATGGCTTAAAGCAGGGGTCTTCAAACTTGACAGCTTTAAGACTTGTGGACTTCAACTCCCAGAATTCCTCCTCCAGTCATGTTAGCTCGAGAATACTGAGAATTGAAGTCCACAAATCTTGCACTTTCCATGTTTGAAGACTTTTGGCTTAAAAGAAAAAAATAAACACCCCCCTTACTCTCAGAGTAATCAATCAATCAATCAATCAATCAATCAATTGGAATAGAGATGGAAGGGACCTTGGAGGTCTTCTAGTCCAACCCCCTGCTCAAACAGGAGACCCTATACAATTTGAGACAAGCTGTGCAATCTCATGCTGAAAACCACCAGTGATGTGGCTCTCACCACTTCTGAAGGCAAGCTGTTCCACTGGTTAATTGTCTTCACTGTTAGGAAGTTTCTTATTTTATTTATTTATCTGATTTGTCAGTCGCTTACAAGGTAATAGGTATATAAGGATAAACATGAGTAAGAATACAGGAAATAGGTACAAATAACTGGGGACAACAGGACAGGAACGGGAAGCACGATGGTGCATTTATGCACGCCCCTTACAGACCTCTTAGGAATGGGGTGAGGTCAATAGTGGATTAATTCCAGGTTGCTTCTCTCCTTGATTAGCTTCCATCCATTGCTTTCTGATGCTTTGGAAAAAAGGGGTAAAATCTACTCCTTCTTATACTCCAGTGAATCAGGGTGATGTCTGCCTGAGTCACTTCTGAACGTGGTCTTGTTTTCCTATATTTAAAAAAAATGTCCACCATCACCACTACCCCTTTACTTAGGTAATACTCCTTGCTTATTTCCATCAAGGTCATCTTCCCTACTCTGTAGAGTAACAGTCTTTGGGGTGGGGGGGAAGAGGAATTTTTTTTTCTTCTTAATCTCACCTCTTTTTCAGATCTGCCAAGAACAGCCATGGATGAACTCTGTTCATGCGAAATTAGCAACCAGCAGAAGTAATTTGACTTCAGCTCTTTCCGATGGATCACTTTCTCCTCCAGAGGACCTATCTGCTAAAAGAAGTTCAGGAAAACAAATTAGTCCAAATGTTGGTGGTGACAAGGATAAATGGAGGATTTACAGCTTACACAGAGATAAATTGCTACTAAATGGCTGTTTTCATTTCTCTCCCGTTGATTTTAATATCACCAGGACTTTTCAAAGAAGCTAGGGCTGCTTCCGCTAAGAAACCGGCAGGCATGTTTACATACTGAAGGAGTCGTTTGTGGCCCACGAGAGATCAATCATGTTGGAATACAGCCATATGGCAGGACACCACCATGAAGCACTCCAGACGTGCTCTGGGTGGAAGAGCTCTCAAAATAGATCCAGAAGCATTTCAGTTTCTGCAGATTCCTACAGGCCAACATCTCTTTTTGATGCATATAGCACTTAGTAATCACACTTAGACTTATATGCCATTTCACAGTGCTTTACAGCCCTCTCTAAGCGGTTTACATATTGCCCCCAACAATCAGGGTCCTCATTTTACCCACCTCGGAAGGATGGAAGGCTGAGTCAATCTTGAGCCGGTGAGATTCGAACTGTCAAATTGCAGGCAGCCTGCAGGCAGCAGAAGTAGCCTGCAGTATTGCATTCTAACCACTGCGCCACCTTCTGTTCCTTTTGCGTTTCCCTCCTGTCTCCCTCCCTCTCCTCTTTTGTACAGCTAATAAATCTCCTGGTTGGGATTTTACTAGATAGAGTAAAATCCAAGAGTCGTCATCTCAACAGTTCCTGGAAAATTCGCTACCACTTTGAACACCTTAGACCTCATTTAACTAGGAGAAATGTTGCCTTGTTTTCTTTGCCATTTCTTCCATCTCTGAATCCTGGAGAAATCCAACCCTTGACTCTTGAACTATGCAAATGTAGCTTCAGTTTCTGCTCTTTTGCTTGTACCTTGCTTATCTTTTCTATTATTTAATAATTATTTGTCGGCGCAGTGGTTACAACGCAGTATTGCAGGCTAACTCTGTTCACAGCCAGGAGTTTAATCCTGACTGATTGACTCAGCTTTCCATCCTTCTAAGATCAGTAAAATGAGGAGCCAGATTGTTGGGGGCAATATGGCAATAGCAGTAGCACTTAGACTCTGGCCACAGCAGCTATGGGTGTCCTTCTGGTCCTACTTCCATTCCTTTCCAGACTGGGAAATGCATATGTCCATCTCTGTAAATTGTCCCACGTTCTCGGTGGCTGAACACATTTATTGGAAGAGAGTTCTGCGACAATCGATAGACCTTGCTTTTAAATAAAGCACGCAATTTACCAGAGTGCAAATTACTGCAGCCGGGATTGATTGGACTTGGTAAACAGTCTATCAGGGAGAAATAGCTCCTTGACTCAAACTACCAAAGAAAAAATTGACTGAGATCTTTTCTCTTATGGAACTAGACTAGAAGGAGCGATCAGCAGAAACCTGTTCAATACAATTTCATTTATTACTACCTTTCATTCTGGGAACAAAACAAAAATAAAAAATGTCATCCATTCTTCCCTTCCCTTTTCAGATCGCTTTTCTCTTTTAAAAGTGTGGTTGTGCACTCATGCAGTTACGTGCATCTTTGAACACAGGAATACCAGCTAATCCTTCATTTATAACCAGTGGTGGGATTTAAAAAAATGTACTACTGGTTCTGTGGGTGTGGCTTGGTGGACATGGCAGGGGCAGGATATACTGCAAAATCTCCATTCCCTCCCCACTCCTGGGGAAGGTTACTGCAAAATCCCATTTTCTCCCCACCCCACTAACCTGCTTTCCAGCTCCATTCTCCTGTGCAGAGCAACACAAGAAGACCCAGCCAATCAGCTGGGACTTGGGAGGCAGAGAATAGATGGGGGTGGAGCCAGTCAGAGGTGGTATTTGCTGGTTCTCCAAACTACTCAAAATTTCCGCTACTGGTTCTCCAGAACTGGTCAGAACCTGCTGAATACCACCTCTGCTTATAGCCATTTGTTTAATGACCATTTAATGACCGTTGAATGTTGCCACAGCACTGAGAAAAGTGACTTATGACCTTTTTTCACGCTTATAACTGTTACAGCATCTCCATGGTCACAGAATCAAAATTCAGGTGTTTGGTAACTGGCTCGACTTTATGACGGTTGCACTGTCCTGAAGTTATGTGATCATCTTTTGTGACCTTCTGACCAGTAAGGTCAATGGGGAAGCCAGAATCACTTAACAACCATGTTGCTAACTTAACAATGGCAGAGATTCACTTAGCCACTGTGGTCATAAAATGGGGCAAAAAGTCACTTAATAAATGTCTTGCTTAGCAATAGAAATTTGGGGCAAATGGTCATAAATCAAGGACTACTTGTACGTAACTCTAAATCAAGAATTATCTGGAGATATCATGTCATGGTAACATGGTAGCAGACAAGACTCCGGGTGGCTTATAGTAAAATAAACCCATAAAAATAAAATGCATAGCAGTTTATCTAACCGATTATCCACAAAGCCAGGAGATGACCTCCAAAATACACATGTACACAGGATCTGAAGCTCAGAATAACAGAATTGGAAGGGAGTTTGGAGGTCTTTTTTGAGTCTCCTGCTCAAGCAGGAAACCAATGCCATTTCAGACAAATGGTTGTCCAATATCTTCTTAAAAACCTCTGGTGTTAGAGCACCCACAAGTTCTGGAGGCGAGTCCTTCCACTGACTAATTGTTCTGTCAGAAAATTTCTCCTTAGTTCTAGGTTGCTTCTCTCCTTGATTAGTTTCCATACATTGCTTCTTGTCCTGCCTTCAGGGACTTTGGAGAATAAATTGACATTCCCCCTTGTTTGTGGCAACCCCTCAAATATTGGAACACTGCTATCATGTCTCCCCTCATCCTTCTTTTCACTTGACTAGATATAATCCAATTCTTGTAACCATTCTTCATATGTTTTAGTCTCCAACCCCCTAATTGTCATTGTTGGTCTTCTCTGCATTCTTTCTAGAGTCTCAACTCCAAATTGCAACTTTCTAGAGTCTCAGTTTGGTTTTGCTGGAGCAAAACCAAATTTTCAAGGCTATGTAATAAATAAATAAGGCAGAGGATCAATAAAGTCCAGATGGAGATTGTGATCTTGTGATTGAAAACCTTCCCCATGATTTGTTAGGGGAAGTGGCTTCAATCACACAGTCCCAGCTGCCATCTTGATTTTTTCCCCACCCTTCCAGAATAGATAAATGGCCATTACAGACCAAGACCATTCAGGAGGAGAGATTGACTTGGGTTCTCATTATCCCTGAGTGATAATGTACCCTTAATACGTAACAAAATTAACTCAAGTCAAACAAGAATGTCTCAAAGGTGCTTTTTCAGGAGGCAACTGAGCTTTCTTGTTTTTTCTTTGAAGACGTTTCGCTTCTCATCCAAGAAGCTTCTCCAGCTCTGACTTTAGAATCTCTACAGACTTTTAGCTATACAGTTTGAGATGGACACCCTTGGAATGGTGTTGGGAGTACAAATGGGTTTCCAGAAGGAAAATTGCAGACTACAGGAACCAGGAGCACTACTCAGGTGGCCCTGAGGGTGCCAAGTGCTTCAACTACCCTCTAAAAGGATGGAAATGACCAGCTGTGTACAAGGAGCATAAATCCTTCCATTCCCTACTATCCTCTCAGAGCTGAAGAAGCTTCTTGGAGGAGAAGTGAAACATCTTCAAAAGAAAAAAAGAAAGAAAACCCAGTTAACTCCTAAAAATTTGTATAAGATGTTTTACAGGTGGCATTTACCCCCAGCAAGAGTATCAAATATGTTCAAGGACAAATCGGTGAAATGTTTCGAAATATCATCAGATACCTGGATCATATTACCATATGTGGTGGACATGTGCAGAAACTAAAAGATATTGGACTAAAATACACACATGGTTGGAAAAAATGATAAAGCAGCATATAGACTTAAAACCAGAGATATTTTTATTGGGGATTTTATCTGACGGTTATAGCAAAGAGATAACATATTTGGTTAGTAATGTTTTAACTGCATCTAGAATTGTATTTACTCAAAATTGGAAAAAATTAGAAAATTCTGACAGAAGAAGAGGTGATTAAGAAAATAATGGAATGTGCAGAAAT
This sequence comes from Bungarus multicinctus, assembly GCA_023653725.1. NCBI lineage: Eukaryota > Metazoa > Chordata > Lepidosauria > Squamata > Elapidae > Bungarus > Bungarus multicinctus. The sequence goes on along the minus strand of CM042836.1, from coordinate 13,454,110 downwards.
GAGTAGATTGACATTAGCAATTAGAGAACAAGAAGAAAAAGAGAATTATAAGATTTGGGATTTATTTTATCAATGGCTAGATAGAAGAGTAAGAAATTGAAGTAATGATTTGTTATAGTTGATTATTCTTAAATAAGTAATATTATGAATATAATTTAGTAAGAACTGAGTTTTGCTTTTAAAGATAGCCTGGAAATGAAATTAAAAATTAAATAATAGAACAATAATAAGATAATATTATATAGAATGTTGATTAGAATACAATATGAATGTAAAGTTAGGATGAAAGGATTATAGATATTGTGCACCCACTATATACACCAAACCGACACACTGTATAATTGAAAAATGGTTTTATTTGTTATGTTGTATGTTATAAAAATAAAAAAAAATCCCCCCACCAAAAAAGCACCTTTGGGATAACCATGACCTGGATGACTGAGAATCTCTACAGACTTTCAAACAAGAATAGCTTTCTCAGAGTGAAAAAAAATCAAAAACATGTTTTCTTTTTTTCCTCTCTGCATGCCATGATAATGTGAACTCAATTTCTTAGGCTGAGAAATATTTTATACGCTGTTGAGCCTGTTGTGATGACTTTCAGTGGGTTCTGGCACCTACGCTTCGCTGAAAGATTCCTCGCCTTATTAAGTTGTCAGTTCACATTCTCTAAAATCAGTTGATTTCCTGCTATATATGCTGCTGATTTAAATGGTGAGAAAGATATTTTCCAAACTTTTGACCTTCATACCGGCTCTCTTCTCTACCTCTCCACTTATTCTGTAGCATCTGTGAAACGCTCGCTGATTTTTTTGGTTTTTTAATGACATTTGGCTTTTCCTGTAGTTTGTACTCATTGTGTCTGAACGACTGCCAAGCAGAAGTGTTGCTTTGTGTATCTTCGACCTTTACTATTTGATCGGTAAACACCTGGAAATCAGTCCAGAAATCAGTCAGCGCAACAGCCTTGTCCTCTCTGAAATCATACAGTATACAATAAATCGATATGTGATGGATTTATAGGTCCCATCTCTCTGGGGCTGTTGTGGCGCGCCAGCAGCCAGCAGAGCTTGTGGCAGACTAAGACAGTGAAGAGGTTAGGGAGGAACATGGGCCAGTCCTGGAGTCTGGGGAAGGCTCTGACGAGTACTCTGCATCAGAGGCAGAGACGGGGACAAGGCCGTCTGACAGTTATTAGCTGTCTTCGGAGTCAGACAGCAGTGAGGCAGAAGAATAGCTGGAGCCTGTTCCCAGTGTGAGTATCTGCAGAGCTGCCAGGAGAAGGGAACAGTTAAGGAACAAGGGTTGACTCGGGAGTAAAGGCTCAGGTGGATGGTGAATGGCCCCTCCCATAGGGAATAAAGAGGAGTAAAAGGGGAGTGGTGTTTGCAGGTTCCTGATTTCTTGCCAAGTAATTGCTGCCACAGCATGGCGTTTGGAAGATATCAGCCTGGCAACTCTCCAAGCCTGATGAAGATCTGTAGTTGTGAAATCTCATGAAAGACTGTTTGCCAGGACTTTGCTGGAGAGAAATTCACTTTAACCTAAATACAAGGGGTTTTATCAGGATGGGGAGTCTGCTTCATGATCTTGGGAAGTCCAGGTCAGAACAGGGGCAGGAGGTTCCATCAGAAAACTCCATGGCTTGATCATGACAGAGGAATGACTAAAAAAAATCTCCTAATCCAGGTCACATTTCCAGTGCTTCAATAGAAAAACTAGATCAAGTGTACAACCACTGTCCTCTGCTGAGCCCCGCAGGAGCTGGAATTGGCCCATAACTGTAATGGAAACCATGAAGTCTCAAGTTACATCACAGAAGAACCAATGGATGGAACCAGTCAAGGAGAGAACCAACCTAGAATTAAGGAGAAACAATTAATCAGTGGAACGGCTTGCCTCCAGAAGTTGTGGATGCTCCAACACTGGAGGTTTTGAAGAAGAGATTGGACAACCTCACTGTGGAAGATAAATTGAAATCCATCAAGACCATAAATGTTGGAAACACCAATGGCAACCTGGTTATGGGGACCTCCTCTTTCTCCTTCTCCATCGTCTTCCTTTTTTCCTCAGTACCTCAAATTTTCTGAGAATGCCATAGCATACTCTTAACTTTCTAGATGTGTTCAGCTGTACAAGTTCAGACAGGGAGGTTGCTGCTATGCAGGAGGGAGGCTGGTACAGCAGCAACATTCCCAACTGATCCCTCTGTGAGAGGGCAGGTTGCCTGCAAAATGCTCAGCACCTAGGCTGCTGGTGCCCTGTCCCTTTAAGGCTTCTCCTTAGCTATCCCAGCAGCTGGAGGAAGCGGACAACTTGTCACTGCCAACTAGCAGCAGGACAACTCACTGCAGGACAACTCACCACAGGATAATTCAATAGGAAAAATGTCATCCACTCTTGTTTCTTCGACATTATTTCCATTTTTGTGGAAATTGACAAGAAGGAAAATAATGTCAAAGAAACAGAGATGGATAATATTGAATGCATGGAATTGTCCTGTGGTGAGTTGTCTCAACAGCATGTTGGCTGTGGTCAGTTGTCCCGTAGCGAGTTGGCCATGGAGAGATGGACATGGTGAGATGGCTATGGTGAGTTGGCAAGGATAACTTGTCCTATCTTGCAGCTGGTGGCTATAAAAGCTAAACAGAGCTGCAGCTGAGGATGGCAGTGTTGGCGTTCTGGTTTTGGTAGCGGAAGGAGAGGGGAGATGATTTGTGTTTGTTTGGGAAGCTAAAGCAGTCAAATAGCAACAGAAATTAGACTTATTTACTGCTTCACAGTGCTCTTACAGCCTTCTCTAAGCAGTTTACAGAGTCAGCATATTGCCCGCAACAATCTGGCTCCTCATTTTACCTACCTCCGAAGGATGGAAGGCTGAATCAACTTTGAGAGGGTGAGACTCAAACTGCTAGCAGTTGGCAGTCAGCAGAATTAGTCTGAAGTACTGCATTCTAACCACTGTGCCACTGGAGCTTTTATAATAAAAGAGATACTGTTCTCCAGAAGTAGGGTCCACAAAAAAAAATAGTGGAGGAACAGAAGTTATAGTAGAATTGAGGGAAGAGAAGTTTGGTAAACAGTACTACGGTAACCTTTGAGTGTTTGAGTGTGTGTGTTGTCTAGAGACGTTTGGTTGTGTTGGCTCTCTGGTGTTTTGGAGCCCATTGACATGGGGGTATATGTAAAACAAACCTATGACATCCTTGAACTCAACTTCTACAGAGAGTAAAAACCAGTGGAGGGCTGCAACCAGTTTAACAACCTGTTCTGTTCTTAATCAGGCTTGACTTAAAGGAGATTCTACCAGTTTCTTAACTTTATATGATTCTTGTGTTCTTCATTCTGGTATTGTGGGTTCATTGTGGGTCTCATAAGGATAGCCTGTGTATTGAGGACTATTGCTGATGTGATGTGTTAGGGAGTCTTCTTCAGTCTTTGTTTCTGAGAGATTTCTCCTTCTTCCCCAACAGATATTTGAAATTGTTTGGAAATGTTTCCACTGACTTCTTCATGCCACTGCTACTGAATTGGCTGAAATATTCAATTAGTTCCATCCTGAGACTTTGTAATTAATATGGCATTGTAGCTGTGGAATTGCATAATAACAGTAATCATTAGGACAATTTCTATCCTCAACTTGTTGATGTTCACAGCTGATAGCAGATCTTTAATTAACGCTTGAGATATAACTCCAAGATAAATCATTCTTCTTTCAAATGTATTTGATCTCCTTTTCTTGTATATGTTTCTGTAGCATATGTAAGAAATAAACTGGGTTGGCCAGTATTTTGCTCCTGAATTTATCAGAGCTGAAGAAGCTTCTTGGATGAGAAGCGAAACGTTTTCAAAGAAAAATCCCAAAGTCCAGTTGCCTCTTGAAAAAGTACCTTTGGGACAACAATGACCTGGATGACTGAGAATCTCCATAGACATCCTGAATTTACTGTTCAGATTATTAATGTCTTTTTCTTGTTGTGTTTACTCAGACAGCAAATCAGAGAAATGCTTAAGAAGGCTGAGAGGTAAACATAATAGCAGTTTCCAGTATGTTACAGTATGTAACTGTGAGCCATCATTTATTTTCAACCTCTGTAGTTTGTCTAGATCATGGCAGAAAAATTGGAGCACCACTTCTAAGTGGTTTCTCAGCAAAAACAAAAAATAATTAGAAATTTTTGTCTTAAGCTACCCTTAATACACATGGGGAAAAATAGTAAACCATCCAAGGAGAAAAAAGGAAACCAGCCCACAGGCCAACATCATCTTCAAAGAGAAGAGACGATCAAACCAGATTATAACAATGTGAATTTCAACCCCATGTTTTCCCATTGTTCCAATAATATGTTACATACTTATGACCACAATTGAGGGCAGCATTTCCATTGCTAAGCAAGAGAGTTGTTAAGTGGGTTTTGCCTCTCTTTGGTATGGAGAAAGAGGATGAAGGCAGACTCTCCTTAGCAATTCACATAAGAATTATGCAGCTAAGTTGCTTTATGTGGCAAGATATCTGTCTGTAGGCAAACAACAATAAAGAAACTATCTGAAGTAACTACAGAATTGCATTCTTCCAATATTTAAGCGGGCTGCCACAAAGAAGAGGGGGGTCAACTTATTCTCCAAAGCATCTGAAGGCAAGACAAAAAGCAATGGATGGAAACCAATCAAGGAGAGAACCAATCTAGAAATAAGGAGAAATTTCTTGATAGTGAGAACAATTAATCAGTGGAAGGGCTTGTCTCCAGGAGCTGTGAATGCTTCAACACTGGAGGTTTTTAAGCAGAGACTGGACAACCATTTATCTGAAATAGTATAGAGTCTCCTACTTGAGCTGGACTAGAAGATCTCCAAGGTGCCCTCCAATTCTGTTACTCTGTTATTTTGTGTTGCATTGCCATGACATTGCATCATCATGATCATCATCATCATTGCAATCAAACACAGCACCTGGGTCCAACTGGGCATTTTTTCATATCCACATTTATTATAACTTGCCATCCTTGCTTCAGCCTTTCACGTAGGTGCTTGCCATCTATTTTGAAATGGAAGGTGATGTAGACAATGGTGACGAAGTTGGGTGTTGGCCTTAGAACATGAACATACCACAGTAGGTATTTCTCCCGTATTTTCTCTGATATTGGGTGGAAACTAATCAAGGAGAGAAGCAACCTAGAACTAAGGAGAAATTTCCTGACAGTCAGAACAATTAATCAATGGAACAACTTCCCTCCAGAGGTTGGGAATGCTCCAACACTGGAAGTTTTTAAGAAGAGATTGGATAACCATTTATCTGAAGTGATGTAGGGTTTCCTGCCTAAGCAGAGGGTTGGACTAGAAGACCTTCAAGGTCCCTTCCAACTCTGTTATTCAATTCTATTTAGTGACCGCTCAAAGTTGCAATGGCACTGAAAAAAATGACTTATGACTGATTGGCATGGTCCCCATTTGCTTCCAAACGGTGTCATTGTGGACATGGTCAGGGAGAGAAATGAGTAATGACCAACGAAGGATGTGCATCTCCATGGCTTATAAATGGCATTCAGAGCATTTGGTGACTGGCCAGTGCTCAGCACCATATAGAAGTGCTGGATGCACCATTGTTTTATGCCTTGTTTTTTTTATTTTAAATGGATTGGCATGTGTCATCGATCACCCAGCACATTGGTGATCTCCATGTTTTGTTCATTCTTCTGTGGATTTCGTCTTTGACATTTTGTAGATAGGATCCTAAGGACCGGAATGGAATTGGTCTTCACTAGAACTTCATTGCTGACTTGTATGGTAGAGGCGCTCAGGCTGGTCTCTAAATACTCAGTCTTTTTGACATTGATCAATGACATTGCACACATGCTCAAAAAGGATGGGCCCCGTAACATGACAGCATGCTGCTGCTGCTTTTATCCATTTGAAAAGCTCAACAAGTCAATTCCAACTTTATTTCTTCTCTCACAGAAGAAATAACTTTATTTCTTTTCTCACTTGAAGAGATCAACAGGTCAATTCCAACTTTATTACTTTAATCCCTATATTAAATAAGGATTGTGTCAGATAGACTATGCTGTACTATTGAGATCTACACATTTCAGAAGAAATATACAGTTTTCATGGATTTTCTACCTCAAATTAGTGGGAAGTTATCGGCAAATAGTGAGCAAGAATCAAAAAGCACAAATAATTTTTTTCAAAAACTGTTTCATTGTTCTTTTTGATATTATAGAAAGCTTTATTAATAAATATTGTGAAAATGAAAATCGTCACAATCATCATCACAAAGATCACTTATCTAGATGTTTGCCAAAACCATCCTTGCTTGACATCAAGGTACATTGAACATAGAATAAAGAATAACAGAGTTGGAAGGAATCTTGAAGGTCTTCTAGTCCAGGGGTCTCCAACCTTGGCCACTTTAAGCCTGGTGGACTTCAACTCCCAGAATTCCCTAGCCAGCAAAGCTGTGATTTCTAGGTCTAGAATTTCAAGTCTGGTGGCATAAGGTATTCTGCAATGAGTAGAGGAGTGAAGAACTCTTCTTGTAAAATATTTCTGGACTTCCTCAACTGTGTTAATATCAGATACGTAATGCGGGCATTTCCATGGCATGGAGGTAGCTTTCGGTTCCTGTTGTTGCTGCCCAGCATTCAGGGCCATGCAGTGCAACAGGGTGGATGGTTATCTTCTAAGTCTTAGATTTAAGACTCTATTAAAGTACTATTACTATTAAATGACCTTCCAACTCGGTTTCTTCTCGGAGTGAATGGACTGAGGCAGAATCTAAGGCCAGATTCGCTCATCCAAACCTTGTTTTTCACAGTTAGGACTGTTGCAACAACACAATCCCATGATCAAAATTCAGATGATTGGCAGGTGTTTATGATGGTTGCCGTGTCCTAGGTTCACGTGATCCCCTTTTGCTACTTTCTGACAAACAAAGCTCAAGAGGGAAGCCAGGTTCACTCGACAAGCATATTACTAACTTAAAAATGGCAACGATTCTACTTAGCCATCATGGCAAGAAAAGTTGTAAAATGGGGCAAAACTTGCTTAACGTCTGTCTTGCTTAGCGAAGGAAATTTTGGGCTCGGTTGTGATAATAAGTTGAGGACTACCTGCACTGCTACGTAAATCTCAATGAGCAACAGTATCACCATCTTGGCTGAGAGACTTCAGCCTTTGTTGTGCAATCCAGATCCTGACAGATTTCAAGCAGTGGGGGAAAAGAGTTAGCAGATTAACAGTTAACAGATAATCAGAATTGGAAGGGACCTTATAGGTCCTCTAGTCCAACCCCCCACCCCCCACCCAAGCGGGAGACCCTACATCATGTCTGACAGATGGCAGTCCAATCTCTTCTTGAAGGTCTCAAGTGATGGTGTTCCCACAACTTCCGAGGGCAAGCTGTTCCATTGGTTGATTGTTCTCACTGTCAGAAAGTTTCTCCTTATTTCCAGGTTGAATCTCTCCTTGTTCAGTTTCTATCCATTTTTTCTTGTCTGGCCTTCGTGTGGTTTGGATAATAGATTGACCCCCCTTCCTCTCTGTGGCAGCCCCTCAGATATTGGAAGACTGCTATCATGTCTCCCCTGGTGCTTCTCTTCACCAGACTAGCCAAGCCCCAAAACTTCAAAACCAACTGCAGTGGTGATACAAAAATTAAGTATCGTGCAGAAGGTCCTCTGAGCTTGGTTAGTTTCTTGCAGACATTTTGTCACCAAACTACATAACATCATCAGTGCTTACTAATGAAAATGCTGAATAATGAATACCTACCAATCGAGGAGAATATTTGTATCTTACATCAGTGCACCAAGGACCCCACAATTCAACCCTGAGCTACAAATGTTGTCTTCTATCAGTAGACTGGACTGCAGAAAAAACAATTACTATCCACCTGCCTTCAATCGAGGATCTGTATACTGCACGAGTCAAAAAGAGAGCTGTGAAAATATTTACAGACCCCTCATATCCCGGACATAAACTGTTTCAACTCCTTCCCTCAAAACGACGCTATAGAGCACTGCATATCAGAACAACTAGACACAAGAACAGTTTTTTCCCGAAAGCCATCACTCTGCTAAACAAATAATTCCCTCAACACTGTTCAACTATTACAAAGTCTGCACTAGTATTACTGGTAATCTTCTCATCACTCCTTATCACCCATCCCCTCCCACTTGTGATTGTAGGACTGTAACTTTGTCCCTTGTATCCTTATGATTTATACTGTTTCCTAGTATGATTTGATTGTTGATTGTACTCTATGACTATCATTAAGTGTTGTATGTTATGATTCTTGATTCTTAACGAATGTATCTTTTCTTCATGTATACTGAGAGTGTTTACACCAAGACAAATTCCTTGTGTGTCCAATCACACTTGGCCAATAAAGTATTCTATTCTATTCTATTCTATTCTTCTAGGTATCATCTGCATATCATGCCCTGAACTATGAAGTGGGCTCCTCCGAATGGACTTACAGATAGTCTTCGACTTACAAGCATTTGTTTAATTAGGTTTAATTAGGTAAGAACATCTCCCCCAAAGTAAGGACTATGTTATTAGGATAATATTTTCCCATCTCCAAAGGCTACGTTGACTGTGACTAACAGCCTGAGAAATTAAGTAATGCCCAGATTTGGTTTGAGAAGAAGGAAGGAAGGAGGGAGGGAGGGAAGGAGGGAGGGAGGGAAGGAGGGAGGGAGGGAGGGAAGGGAAGGGAAGGGAAGGAAGGAAGGAAGGAAGAAAGAAAGAAAGAAAGAAAGAAAGAAAGAAAGAAAGAAAGAAAGAAAGAAAGAAAGAAAGAAAGAAAGAAAGAAAGAAAGAAAGAAAGAAAGAAAGAAAGAAAGAAAGAAAGAAAGAAAGAAAGGAGAGGGACATTGCTACAGGAATTCAATATTCATGCCATACACTATGCTCTATAACTTTTTATTTAATTTCCCACATTATAACTGTGCTTGCTAATAACCCTTCGGGTATATATATTTAATTCATAATGCATTCTATTGCATTGATGATGTTACTTAGTTGGGGAATAAAACGTCTGCAGGCAAATAACCAAGCTCAGAGAGCACCAAGCATAGAATGCATATGCATTATATGCAAATCAATATTTTGTGCATATGATCATATAAAATGTGTTTTTGCCATGCTCAAGTAAAAAGTGTCATAGTGAAAAGGGAAAAAATATGAGCTTCTTTGCCTAAAGTGATAACTCATCTCTTCAACCACAAAAATTGTTCTAGGCTAGTATTTGCAAGATGTACATGAATTAACTGATATATGAGTCAAACTATGCACACTCCATTTTTGGAATTAATAACTTGTGCCTTTTAAAAAAATGTTTTCAGGATAGTATATTCATGAACCTAGTGGGAAAAAATCAGGGCTGTTATTTTGAAATCCCTGTGAGGAAGGCTGTTTCCATAGCGTGCTTCATTTACTGAATTGTAGGTTAAGATCATATTGACAGCAGATTGTCAATAATAATAATAAAATTAAATATGCAAGAAATAAGATGTAAGATCAGAGATGGTATTCAGCAGGTTCTGACCAGTTCTGGAGAACCAGTAACGGAAATTTTGAGTAGTTCGGAGAACCAGCAAATACCACCTTTGACTGGCCCCGCCCTCATCTATTTTCTGCCTCCCGAGTCCCAGCTGATTGGCTAGGTCTTCTTTTGTTGCCCTGCACAGGAGAACGGAGCAGGAAAGCAGGTTAGTGGGGTGAGGAGGGAATGGGGATTTTGCAGAAACCTTCCCCTGGCGGTGGGTAGGAATGGAGATTTTACAATATCCTTCCCCTGTCACACCCACCAAGCCACGCCCACAGAACCGGTAAGATGACTGCTATTCTCTCTACTGAAAAATGCCTTAAATCTTCAAAAGAATAAAAAATTGAAACATTTCCTACCTCTTCAATCCACTATTATGATGGCACTGGAATGTGTTTCCAGAGAGCAACGAAGTTCTAATTAAACATTAAAAATGGTAATAAAGTTAGAAATCAGGAGTGCAGTTCTAGGCTGAAAACTTGTAACAAAAAAGGAAATGGAATAGAAGAAAAATTAAAAATACAAAACCAACTTCCCAATGTTGAGAAATGGTATAGTGTTACAGGATATTTTTCTCCTCTCAATCATCCATCGTTTCTTTGTTCTTCCTTTTTCTCCTTCCCTATCTTTTCCTTCCTTCTTTCCTTCCCTCCCCCCCTCCCTCCCTCCTTCCTTCCTTCCTTCCTTCCTTCCTTCCTTCCTTCCTTCCTTCCTTCCTTCCTTCCTCCATTTCCTCTTCTCCTTTCCTCTCTCCTTCCCTTTCCTCACTTCCCACCCTCTCCTCTCCTCTCCATACCCTCTCCTCTCTCCTTTCCTTTCCTCCCTCCCTTTTTTTCTTCTTCCTCCCTTCTTCCTTCTTTTTCCTCCCTCCCTCTCTCCCTCTTTGTCCTGTTTTGCAAATTCTTAGAAAAGACCAGAGGCCAGCCTTGCTACATGCCTATTCTTGTGAAGGATGTTTTTAAACATTATTTTTCTTATTGAAGAGTTTTATACAGAAGTAAAAATGATATAAATTTAAGAAAAAGAAAAAATGAGAAAAGTGATGAATAGATAAAGAGAAAATAAAAATAATAAAGAAGCAGCTTCCAATCTTTACAAACAAACTGATCATCAGTCCTATTCTTTAAGGTTACCTCATGGTTCCATTCTTTCCATATTTTGTCTTTTCTAATCCTTGGGTCCATATAAGTCACCAGGTTTCCCCCACACGCACACATACATTTTCAGCAAAAAGTCCAAAAAGGGTGATTAATAAATGTAGTTGTTGAAATGTATTTGAATATTAATACTTAATCAGACAAGTTAAATTCTTCATTTTGCAAATTCTGTCATCGTCAACAATGATAGTTTTTTCTGAATCTCTCCATCTTGGTGCATCTAATAATTTTACTGCAGTTACCATATAATAAAACTTTGTGAAGGATTTTTTAATATTAGAGTTGAGGCTTTCAAATGTTGTGTGGGATACTTCTGTCCTTAGAAAATTATAGAAAACTTTCTGTTCTGTTGAAGTGATTTAGAGAAAAATCAGCCACCCAATTCCTATACCTACACATTTGTTTGAGAATTTCAGAAGACCACTGAGCCTTGCCTATCTAGACCTTCACCAAAACTATCCTGCTTAAAATCAAGCTATGCTGAATTTCCTTAACTTTCCTAATAGCAGGAGAGGAGGAGGAGGAGGAGGAAGAGGAGGAGGAGGAGGAGGAGGAGGAGGAGGAGGAGATCTGGAAGAAAAAGCAATCCATTCACTCATTCATTTTTATTTATCAAATTCTGACCACCCATCTCCTTCACAGAATGATTCTGTGACTAATTTAGCATATATTCCAGGATGTGAGAATAAGTTCCCCACCCTAAGGAAGAAATTTGAACTCCAGGCCTTCTCCTTCCCATAGGGTAAGTCTTCCTCTTTAATCTCCATGATGTTTTGGCCCTGCTTTATTAATTTCCCATTAAACCAATTTCTATGGAGATCTAATATTCACTCTTAAAACAAAGCAATTCTAGGTACATTAACCTCCACAAAATAGGACAGCCTCCTCAGTGTCACCTTTCAAGAAACTAATATGTCTTTCACTGGCATGGAATATAATGAGATGTTCAAATATAGAAAACTGAGTTATTGCTTCTTTCACTTAGAACATTTATCTAGCCAGGTCCTTCCAACTCCTTAAGAGCATTGCTTATAATTTACTTTTGACCTTGTTTTACCAAGATCAATCTGTCAGGCAGAGGGCAAATCTTTACATATCTTTATCGTATTTCTAATCGAAAAGGACTCGGGGCGGTGTACTATAAATACAGAGTACAAAAGTTAAATAGAATTTAAAAACAAATTAAACATAAGTAGGCTGTACCCAAAAAAATTTAAAAATAGTTAAAATTTAAAAAAACCCCAGTTACTAGCTGTTTAGCTCATGGTACGCACGATCATCGGTGGCGGGTAACCCCAAGGAGGGCTTACTACGTTGATAGCAGCAGTCCCGTAAGTACCAGGTCCAGAGCCATGCGGCACTTTAAATACCATCAGTATTGTAAGTTGTGTGTATTTGGGGTATATGTGCATATCTTTCGTGTTGGTAGGCATGTGCAGTTATTTGCAATATATAGATGTTAGTGTATGTATATATGCACTGTGTTTGTCTGTCTGTCTTTATCTATCATCTATCATCTAACTATCTATATCTATTTATTATCTATCTATCTATCTATCTATCTATCTATCTATCTATCTATCTATCTATCTATCTACCTACCTACCTATCTATCTATCTATCTCCCTTTAAGAAAAGAAAAAGAGGGAAAAGTCCACTGCAAATGTGTAGATCGTAATGAAATGTATTAATGAAGTTCATTATTATTTATTTATTTCATAAATAATCGATTATATTATTAGGACGATAATATATCCCAGATTTCAATGGCTGTGTTGACTTTGACTATGCCTGAGAAATTAGATAATGATAAGATTTGGTTTGAAAAGGAAGGAAGGGAGGGAGGGAGGAAGAGAGAAAGAAAGAAAGAAAGAAAGAAAGAAAGAAAGAAAGAAAGAAAGAAAGAAAGAAAGAAAGAAAGAAAGAAAGAAAGAAAGAAAGAAAGAAAGAAAGAAAGAAAGAAAGAGCAAATAGAATGTCCCAAACATTCATTGCACTTTTAGCCTGTTTTCATTAACCTGAAAAATTATCCTGATAATTCTTGTGTAAGGCCCTCATTGGAGCTTAGGGATAACATGAGAAGCCATAGAGTCTGCAGGTTCCCAGAGAACTGATTGCACCTTCGAAGTGGGAAAACTGTCTCACGTACCGTCTGCAAATTAGGGAAAGTAGAAAAATCATGCCCCAGAGAATTTAACTCATTCTTTCCTCCATTCTTCTGTTGCATCATAGGGGCTCAGAAAAGGGTCAGACCATTTGAACAGATGCCTTGCAAATGGCTTTAAAAATTAAAATGGATTCTAGAATGCAGGTTGCTCTTGCTCTACTGTGGGCTCTTGCTCTACTGTGCAAATCGTACCAGGCAAGTTTTCAACTTACAACCTTTCATTTAGTGGTCCTTCAAAATTACAACAGGATTGAAAAAAGAATAACTTATATCCATTCATTCAAGGATGGGATTCAAAAATCCCAGCAACCGGTTTGCTGCCTGGTTGCTGAGTGGGCGTTGCCATGGTGGACATGACCTTCCGGAACTTCCAGGAGGACCATTGTTTGCCGTCCCCAGGGTTCGAAGGCTTTCCTCGAGAGTGCGAAAATGTCCTCCCCTAGGGTCTGGAGGCCCTCCGAAAGCTGAAAACAGGCCCATTTCTGAGCTTCTGGAACTTCCAGGAGGGCTGATTTTCACCTTCCCCAGGGTCTGGAGACTTCCCTCGGGCTTCTGGGAGGGTGAAAATGGCCTCCCCTGGGGCCCGAAGACCCTCCATAAGCCAGAAACAGGCCCGTTTCTGGACTTCCGGAAGGCCCATTTTTTACCCTCCCAGATCCTCCGCACTTACCTGCATCCAAAAGAAGGCCATGTGGAGACTCCTGGGAGGGGAGGGAGGGGTGGTTCAACTACCAGTTCAGTGAACCAGTTGTAAATTTAACATCCGGTTTGACCAAACCAGTCCAAACTGGCTGAATCTTCAAACTCAAGGTTAACCGCACCAAACTTGATTGCAGGAAATACGAATGACTTCAGCAACAGAATGGTCAATGTCTGGAATACTCTACCTGACTCTGGGGTTTCTTCCCCAAATCCCAAAAAACTTTAACCTTAGACTGTCTACTATTGACCTCATCCCTTTCCTAAGAGGTCTGTAGGGGGCGTGCATAAGCGCACCAACGTGCCTACCGTCCCTGTCCTATTGTTTCTTTTTAATTTTTCTTATATGTATCCATGTATTCATAACTATGTTTTTACTTATACCTATTATCTTGTAAGCAATTGACAAAATAAATAAATCAAATCAAATCAAAATATCACTTTTGCATTCATTGCATTTATGAGGGCCATCTGTAATAATGGTAACCCTTGACTTACAATAATACCTTTAGTGACTGTTAGAAGTTACAAGGACACTGAAAAAATGGTTACTTACAACTAGCCCTTGCATTATGACGTTGGCAACATTCCCCACGGTCACATGATCAAAATCTGGACACTTGACAACTGGCATGCATTTACAATGATGTTCGCATCCCAGAGTCATGTGATTGTCATTTGCAACCTTCCTACTTGGCTTCCGGCAAGCAAAGTTGATGGGGGAAAAGCTGGATTTGCTTAACAACTATATGATTCATTTAATGACTGCAGTGAATCATTTAACCACCATGGCAAGACGGTTGTGAAATCAGGTGCAATTCACTTAACAACCGCCCTGTGTAGCAATGGAAATTCTGGTTCCAGTTGAGGTGGTAAGTAGAAGACTACCTGTGATAGTAATTCTTTCAATGTTTAAATAATTCGTAAAGAATCATTCATAAAGCCAAGGAGCAATGGGTGGAAAGTAATCAAAGAGAGAAGCAACCTAGAACTAAGAAGAAATTTTCTGACAGTTAGAACAATTAGCCAGTGGAATGACTTGCCTCCAGAAGTTGTGAACACTGGAGGTCTTTGGACAGCCACTTGTCTGAAATGGAATAGGGTTTCCTGCCTGAGCAGGGGGTTGGACTGGAAGATCTCCAAGGTCCCTTCAAACAGTGTTATTCTGTTCTGTTGTTCTGTTCTATTCTATCTATTCCTATTCCTATTCCCGTCCCCTTCCCTTCCCTTCCTTTCCCTTCCCTTCCATCCCTATTCCATTCTATTTCTATTTCTATTTCTATTCCTTCTATTCTATTCTATTCTATTCTATTCTATTCTATTCTATTCTATTCTATTCTATTCTATTCTATTCCCATTCCCATTCCCATTCCCATTCCCATTCCCTTCCCTTCCCTTCCGTTCCGTTCCGTTCCATTCCATTCCATTCCCATTCCCATTCCCATTCCCATTCCCATTCCCATTCCCATTCTCTTCTGTTCCGTTCCGTTCCGTTCCGTTCCGATTCCGATTCCGATTCCGATTCCGATTCCGATTCTGTTCCGTTCCGTTCCGTTCCATTCCGTTCCATTCCATTCCATTCTATTCCTATTCCGTTCCATTTCATTCTATTTCTATTCTACTCTACTCTACTCTACTCTACTCCACTCCATTCAAGATGGATTTGGTCAAATATAGGTAATCCCCAATTTAGTTCGGTTTGTTTTCTGACCGTTCAAATTTACAAGGGCACTGAAAAAAGTGACTTATGACCGTTGTTTCATACTTATGACTGTTGCAGCATCCCCATGGTTACACAATCAAAATTTGAACACTTGACAGCTGGTTCATATTTATGATGGTTACAATGTCCCGGGATCATATGATCACGTTTTGAGACCTTCTGATGAGCAAAGTCAGTGGGGAAGCCAGATTCATAGAAAAACCTTGTTACTAATTTAACAACTGCAGTCATATACTTAACAACTGTAGCAAGAAAGGTTGTAAGATGGAGCAAAACTCACATAACAAAATGTCTCATTTAACATCAGACATTTTGGGCACCATTGTAGTCCTAAGTCAAGGACTATCTGATGTATGTAAGCTTAATCAGCCATAAATTATTTTGGTGTGTTTTTTTTTTAAGTTCCCACTGTAGTTCTTTGTGTTTAACATATGCCGACATTAATTTAAAAAAATTAAATTAATGACAATTAGAACAGTTAGCCAGTGGAATGACTTGCCTCCAGAAGTTGTGAACACTGGAGGTCTTGAAAATTACACAAGCAAATATGTCAAGAGAGTTTCAGCAGGTCTGGGCTGGGATGTACAAGGCATTAGACTGGAAAATAATAATCATAAAAAGCAAATCACAGAAAAAGACTGCAGCAAAAATGCTCTTACATTTTTGCCAAAGCTATCCAGACATGTCCTCGAGTCACTAAAATTCAAGTTTGATTTAAAGGAGAGAGGTCTGTGTGTGCATAGCCGTACACACATCGTATATTTAGTCACATTTTAAAATGTGCACTTTTTTAAAGGGTGTTTTGGTTAAGACGGCAGATTTATGGGAGTTGAAATGGAACTGCATAATAAGTGAACATTTGAAGGAAACTCTAAATAATTCGGGGGCATGTTCCTTAAAAGCTAAGTTGTGTTTTAACAAATAGGGCTTCCAGCACTTTTATAATGAAAGGTTCATCCATTTTCAATTGCTTTTCACTGATGTTTTTAGAAGGCCAGCTCTTTTATATCTAAATCCATTATAAGGTAAATCTCTGGGGGGCTCAGAATGGGTAGGTGAGAAGGGCCTTGGGGAGGGTTACTCCTATTTGTAGCCTTTTGCTGTGAATTGATCTGGAATGCTTCTCAGTTCTCTGAGTTGCTCCAGTGGACGAAATCAGGGGTGGGATTCAAATTTTTTAACAACCGGTTCTGTGGGCATGGCTTAGGTGGTGGGTGTGGCTTGGTGGTCATGTGACTGGGTGGGCGTGGGTCATGTTATTGGCTGGGCGTGGCCAACTCAATATCACTCACATCGAGGCACGCATCTCCTCGCCTGGCCTCTCTTAACTGTGGGGATGTTGCAACAGTTGTAAGTGAGAAAAATGGTCATAAGTCACTTTTTTCAGTGCCATTGTAACTTTGAATGGTCACTCCACACAAGCAAAGTACCAGCAAAGGAGAGGGAAAAACTCCAGAGAAGTTCCAGAGACAGGAAGTCTAGTCCTGCCATGAATGTAATAAGGGTTAACGGAGAGGCAGTTTCTGTAAGTAACACCAGAATGTTTCCTTCCTGCCTTCCTTACAGGATTAAGCTAGTAATTTCTTCTTACAACCGGTTCTCCAAACTGCTTAGAATGTTAACAACCAGTTCTAGCGAATAGGTGCAAACTGGTAGAATCCCACTCCTGGACGAAATGCCAGAAGAGATGTTTAGAACACTTTTGGAGAAAAACAAATGGACATGGGAGAAATGGAAATGGGAGAAAAAAAGTTATGGGCATGCAAAATTATGCCCACATAATACTTTTGTTTTGTGAACTGCATGTCAGGTCCGAAATATTGTTTCAGGCTGATGCGTGGGTTACAATAAGGCTTTTGGGTACTAATCGGAACAGTGTCCCCAAAGTGCCTTTTTCATGAGGCAACTGAACTTTCTGGTTTTTCTTTGAAGAAGTTTCGCTTCTCATCCAAGAAGCTTCTTCAGCTCTGAGTGGATGGTGAGGAATGGAAGGATTTAAACTCCTTGCAAAAAGCTGGTCATTTGCATTCTTTTAGTGAGTCATTAAAAAAGCACCTTTGAGACAGCCATGATCTGGATGACTGAGAATCTCCATAAACATTCAGAATAGTGGTTATCACAAAGAAAGAAAGAAAGAAAGAAAGAAAGAAAGAAAGAAAGAAAGAAAGAAAGAAAGAAAGAAAGAAAGAAAGAAAGAAAGAAAGAAAGAAAAAGAAAGAGAAAGGGTTCAGAGAAGATCAAAAAAGATGATAAGGGTCTGGAGACTAAATCATATGGTGAACGGTTGAGGGTATGCCTAGCCTATTGAAGAGAAGGATTAGGGGAAACATGATAAACTTGAGGGGCTGTCACAGCGAAGAGGGGATTAACTTATTATCCAAAGCACCAAAGGGCAGGTCAAAAAGTAATGAGTGGAAGCTTCTTAAAGAGAGAGCCAAACTAGAAGTAAGGAAAATTTTTCTGAGAACAATCATTGGAGGTTTTCAACAATAAACTGGACAACCATTTGACCGGGATGGTATAAGCTACTATCTTGAGCAGAAGATTGGACTAAAAGACCTCCAAGTTCCCTTCCAGCCCTATGATTCTATGATTCTAAAAAGCCCTTTACGACATAGGGCCTGGTTACCTAAAGATCCCTTTGCCTTCTGTGGTTTCTGCACATCGTATATGATTCAACAGCATTGGTGCGCTTTGAGTCCAATTTAACTAACTGGACTCAAAACACAACAAGGCTGTTGAATCACACAAATGGTGTGACCTGATAGGATCCAGGAAGTGGGTCTTCAGTGTCACAGTAGCTATTGTCAGAAATGATTCTTCCTCCTCCTGAGTTCCATATTGTGCCATCTGGACCATATTGACGCCATAAAGTTGGGTTCTTTCTTTAGATCTTGAACTAGAGTGATTAGTAGTCCTCTTATTGGATTTTGATCTGTTAATGTTGGTATTCTTCTATTGGACATTTGTTTCTGTATTGTTTGTACAGGTATAGTTCTCGACTTACAGTCATTCATTTAGAGACTATGGGAAACAGAGGCTATTGTTTTTACAGAACTGTAAGAAGACATGCTAGCCTGTGAAGAAAATATATTACATATATTTCTAATCTCATGAGCTTGGCTGAAGCTTGAGAATTGTATCTAGGAAGGCCTTTGCTATGCGAGTAACTGGTCTTAACCAGGATTTGCTGATATAATAGTTACTCTAGAGCAGGTGTGCCAAACCCAAGGTCTGCGGGCTGTCTTGGTGCCTAGATCTGGCCTGCGGGGCCACCCTGGAAACAGTGAAGGACCAGCCCACAGCGACCTCCTCATGAACTCTGTTTTTGGCCATGACAGTCTCCTACAGCCCTCTGACAGATAAAATGGAACTCATAGGTGTGTGCTTTATTTTCACAGGCAGAGGGTTGCAGGATGCCATTGCAGATGAAAATGGAGCTTGTGAGGGCTGCACAGCCCCTCCCCCTTTGAGGTAAGTTTTTACTAGCCGAGGGCTGCAGGAGACTGTTGTGGCCAAAAACAGAGCTTGTGAGGACTGCGCACACACTCCCAAGCTCTGTTTTCACTGGTAGAGGTGTGCAGGAGGCCGTCACAGCCAAAAATGGACCTTGGGAGCCTGTTTTCATTGGCAGAGAGCTCGGGCTACCACAGGCAGCCCCAACACAAGTGACATCAAGCTGGCCATGCCCTCCATGGCCACACCATGCCCCCGAGTTCAAACACAACCCTGATGTGGCCCTCAATGAAATCAAGTTTGACACCCCTGCTCTAGAGACAACCTGTCATGCCCTTGTTAGAGTCAGATCTGAGAGAGAGGAGGAACAGCCGACAGGGAGTGGAGGTGTGGCTCTGGAGGTTGTAGAGGAGGCTGGGGAAGGGCAGAGGCCAGCTGGGCAGTCAGAGGAAGAACCAGGCCCATCCCCTCTGCATCCTAGGACACACAGGGAGGAATGGAGAAGGAAACAATTTGACTTATGAGAGAGGAAGCGGCCATGATCCCCCTCATTGGTTGCAGCTGGGGAGAATAGTATATAAGAGAGAGGTTAAAGCATAGTGTTGCCAGAAGCAAAGCGTGTTTTATTTTGGGCTGCAGTTATTTTGGTTAGCGTCCTTCCAACAGACTGTGCCTTGTTATCTCCTTGAAGTTGGTAATTACTTATCCTAGTCCGTTGTGGAATTTCCTTCATTGTAGTTTGTTTTGTTTTTTTATTCCACCTCTATCTGCTCATTAAGTTTGGACTGTATTGCTTTCTTTTGAAGACTATTTTTGAGTAAATTTTATCTCCAACTGAGAATTATTGAACAGTGGGGCCAAATTGGAGGCATTAAAGGACATTTATTTACATTTTGGATTTTGTTACATTTGTGTTACACTCCGGGTCATCACACAACTCCTAGGAACTAGGACCATAAAAGGTAATTTATAAATAAGGGCAAGGGGCGTTGGAGTTAGAGTAGTGAGAGACATAATTGGGGCGGAGATAATGTATTCACTTTAGACGTTTTGCATAGGTTGTGACGGCATGAGTACTAAGCCAATGAGGAAAAGATGGGAGGGAAAGTTGTAACAGCAATAGAGAATATAAGGCAAATATATTGATGATTTAGAGTATGTCCACTATACCTGCGTGTGTGGTAATACACCCTCATTGCAAACTGAAGAATACAACTATCATTGTTTTCTCTTGGAAGTTTTGGCTGGTGATTGTTTCTTTCAAAATTAGACCACGAATCCCACAGAGACCATTCAAACCTATGAGGGGTCCTTGGTGCTCTCTGAGCTTGCTTGGTTTTCTTGCAGACATTTCACTACCCAAACTAGTAAGGGGTGTGGTTGGCTGTCAGTTCACATTCTGATGGTTTGCCCTGACAGTGTTGGTGGGGGTTTTCTTAGAGATTCTTTGGTTGGGCTATTTACTGTCAGCTTCTTTGGCAGTTTGGGTCAAGATTCCAAGTAACAAACCCAAAGCAATCAAAACTCTGAGGCCTGTAGTTTCCTCAAAGTATGGATTTATTAGGAATGTCATATTGGCACATCTGGGGAATACCCGACTCTGAAGGACCTGAGGTTTTACCACCCGAATCAAAACGCAAAGTTCTTGCCCCCGAGGACACACGTCCATTCACCTGGTCCAATCAGGTCGCAGTCCCAGCTCCGGCTGGCTTTTGTCCATGCCTCTCCAACACCTTGTAGGACGTTCTTGGCTCCCACTGGAAAGAATGTTATTTTGGCTACACATCCTCCAGCTATCTCTATCAGCCCCCTCCTGTTCCCACAGCTCCAAACGGCCTGGCTATGGCCTTACTCCTGAAGATGCTCCCAAAGTTATTTCAGCCCCAAATGGCTTCAGGGCTGACAGTTTCTTGATTGGGGTATTATTTGCTTGATTGTTGATCTGGTGTCAACCTTGGAGTTAATCTATGCTGGTCTGGGTGCATTCAAACTTACAATGGCACTGAGAAACAATCCTTCCATTTATAGTTAATAGCAGTTAATAGTAGAAACTGTGAGAGGGATCTTGGAGTCCTAATGGACAACCAATTAAATATGAGCCAGCAGTGTGCTGCAGTTGCCAAAAAAGGTAATGCAATCCTAAATTGCATTAACAGAGGGATACAATCAAGATCAAGGGAGGTATTAATACCACTCTATAAAGCTTTAGTAAGACCACACCTAGACTACTCCATCCAGTTTTGGTCACCATACTATAAAAAAGATGTTGAGACACTAGAAAAGGTGCAGAGAAGAGCAACCAGGGTGATTAGGGGACTGAAGAATAAAACATACGAAGAACAGTTACAGGAACTGGGAATGGCTAGTCTGGTGAAGAGAAGGACCAGGGGAGACATGATAGCAGTGTTCCAATATTTGAGGGGCTGCCACAGAGAGGAGGGAGTCAAGCAATTTATAAAGCACCTGTAGGCCAGACAAGGAACAATGGATGGAGACTGAACAAAGAGAGATTCAACCTGGAAATAAGGAGAAACTTTCTGACAGTGAGAACAATCAACCAATGGAACAGAAGTTGCCCTCAGAAGTTGTGGGAATGTCATCACTTTAAATTTTCAAGAAGAGATTATTGGACTGCCATTTGTCAGAAATAGTGTAGGGTACTCCTCTGCTTGGGCAGGGAGTTGCACTAGATCAGGGGTCACCAACCTTTTGGACCTCAGGGACCACCAAACTCATAATTTTAGATCCCAGGGACCACTAACTGGTTCTGTGGGCATGGTGGTCATGTGACTGGCTGGGCATGACTTGTATGTAAAGATTATAAATATTTATATAAATATTGAATTTTTTATAAAAAAAGAGCAACTTTTACCCAAAATTAGGCAAAGCAGGTAGGCAGATTGAGTTGCTCACAGAATCACAGATTCATTCAGAAATCTATCTATCTGCCATTGGCTAGGTCAGTCTGTCACAAAAAATTTGCTTGCAAGCACAACTCATAAATTTTGCTAGCTAGCAAACTCACAAAATTAACTCACAACACACCATGTATGTAAATATTGATTTTTTTATTAAAAAAGCAACTTTTATCCAAAATCAGGCAAAGAAGGCAGATTGAGTTGCTCACAGAATCATTCAGTGATCTATCTATCTGCCATCGGCTAGCTCAGTCTCTCAAATTTGCTTGTGATGAGTCTGCACTGAATTTGCTTGCAAACAAACCTTCAGTCCTAAGGAAGGTTAGGCTGTGCTTAGCTAGAAAGCAAGAAATCCAACCATTTCCTGCTTCCTAGCTAATCTAAATCTCCCTGCGCAGCCAACAGATGATGGTCAGAAAAAGGAAAAATAGCAACTTAGCAGACAAGTTTGCCGGATAAGGAGTGAGTGGGCGGGGAGGGTTCCTGCGGGCCATGTGGGCTGAGCAGCCTTGTGTTTCTGAGCAACCTGGATTAATTGCTTTGGGAGGCTGCTCTGGGGGTGAGATTTCTCTGCGACCCATCAAACTTTTCTCACTGCCCACCAGCCACGCCCCACTGGTTGGTGACCACTGCACTAGATAACCTACAAGGTCCCTTCCAACTCTGATTATCTGTTATCTCTTATGACTGTCCCAGCATCTCCACAGTTGCCTGATCAAAATTCAGATGCTTGGGAACTGAGTTGTATTTACAACAGTTGCAGCCTGCTGGGGCTGCCATTTGGACCTTCCTAGCCAGCTTCTGACAAAGGAAATCAACTGGGGAAGCCAGATTGATTTAATGATCATGTGTCTCACTTAGTGACTGCAATGATTTCCTTAACAGCCATGGCAAAAAATGTGAAATCAGGTGTGACTCTCTTAATAACCACTTGCTTAGCTGGTCCCAGTTGTGATAATAAGCTGTGGGCCAGCTGTACTGCATTATTTTAAATTGTTTTGCATTATGTGGTATCCTAATTTGGGATAATGATCAGATAGCATATTAAATAAAATAATAAACTTCATATGGAGAGACATGCAACAGAAAATAAACAGTGGCATATTCTGCTGGATTAATTAACTGACCTCACTCACTCCCCTTCTACCCATCTTTTTAATTTCATATTATTGCACTCTCATTGTTTATTATTTTATTCCTTTGCTGTTGTTATCTTTATGTTTTTAATCATTTTTTTTCTGTTTTCATGTGGTTAGCTGTCCAGAGTATCCCTACAACAAGATGGGCATCAAATAAATTTAACAAATAAATTCTGCCTGAAAGCCATAACATAAATTCAAAACACTGCTAGAAAAAATTCTCAAGAAATTCTCAAGCAATCCAGGGACACGAGAGAGAGAGAGATAAAAAAAAAAGGAGCTTATTCCACAGATGACAAGTTTTAATTAACACTGACATTTGCCTCATGTTTTTCCTCATTGAAAGGAGTATCTGTTTCTCTACTGTACTAGGTACCAAACCTGCGCTAGCTCGGCTGCTGTTTATGTTTGTATTGTTTTTATTGTCATGTGTTTTACAGTGTTTTTGTCTATGGGTAGCCACTCAGTAGGAATTTGAGATGGGCAGCCATGATAAATAAATAAATAAGCTAATGTTGCTAATGTTGTCTGTGGTCATGTGGCCAGCTTGGCTATATGCTAAAGGCATATGGAATGCTGCTACCTTTCCACTGAAGTGGTACCTATTAAACTACTTGCATTTGATGCTTTCGAACTGCTAGGTGGGCAGGAGCTGGGACAAGTAATAAGAGCTCACCACATTGCACGGTGTTCAGGTCTCAAACCTGGGCTGTCAGTTTTCCACCTGACAAGTTCAGTGTCTTTAATCACTGTGCTATCACACCACCTTAGATGATAGAGATAGATAGATAGATAGATAGATAGATAGATAGATAGATAGATAGATAGATAGATAGATAGATAGATAGATAGATAGATAGATAGATATGAGAGAGAGAAAGAGGATAGACAGATATGATAGATAGATAATAGATATGACAGATACGATAGATAATAGACAGACAGATATGATAGATAGATATGAGAGAGGCAGAGAGAGAGAGAGGCAAGTAGAAAGAGATAATGTTTTCTCCTCCACCTTTATCCTTCATGAAAAAAAATCACTCCAAACTTAAAAGCTGATTTTAACCTAGGTTTGGAATTAAAAAGAGGCATAAAAAAAGCAGAGTTCATTGAAATGAATGTGAAAGAAGTCAATATGTTTTTTAAAAAATCGAACATTCTCCTTAGCATTAGAGAAAGGAGGAAGATAATTCAGCCAATAAGTCTTTATTGACGTTCTTTGTCTTCCGTTGAACAAATCAATCGGACTTGTGTAGTAGAAAGCATCTCCTTTAATGAGCATTTCTGCTACAGGAAGGGGATTCACAATTTTTCGACGGATTTTACAACTGCGGTCGTGACATTCACTGGACTGAACAAGACTTAGGCGGTAGGGCAGTGGGGGACAAGCCAGATCTCAGGAGGAACCTGGGAAGGAGTGTCTCCCTCCCATTAAGATTTTTCTGTGAGAATGAGGGGAAATGTCGAAAAATAGGGAGAGGTGATTTGCAATGAAAGCAGGGAAGACACTCGCTGAGTTTCTTGGCTGCGGTCCCTAAGTTAACTTCAATGGCACCACATGCCACCCCCAACCTCCAGTTCCTCTGGAATCCTCTTCTCCTTTTGAAAGCATTTCTAAAGCCAATTCTTTCCCATCGCATTGAATGAGAATTAATTGGGGCACCGATTTGAGTCTTTGAGCACTGTTGTTACTGGAGATGTGTTGGACAGGCAGCCGAGTTCGTGATTTGACAGCACTATCTTTAAAGGAATTGATTAACACAGCAAAGATGAATAAAAAAGATAGGCTAGTGGAATAATTAAGTCAGCTCTTTCCTCTTTTGTGTTTCTTTTTTCTTTTTAAAGTAGAAAAGTGGGTAAGATTTCTTGCCTCTGACATGGCAAAATGCCCTGACAGATGGCTTGCAATGGTTTCTAATGTTCCTTTTTGTGGAAAACAAAGACCAGTATTACTGAAGCAATCGCTAAATTTCAGTCTTCTGCATGAAAAAGCATGCAGAAGGGCTACTTTTTGTCCCTGGGTCACTGAGCTGGCTGATCATTTTATTTGCCAGTGTCTGCTAGATAATTTGGTTATACTGAGATTCATGCTTTTAACTTTAGCACCTTGGTGCTGGGAAAATTCTGAAGGCCTGTGACCTTCATAAAAGGATTGATTGAGTTAGAAACTGGCTGAAAATGTTAAGAGATTCAACCACTGCAAAAGCTGAAGGAACTGTTAGGAAAGGCTTTGTCTCCAGCATCTACCCTACCTATTTTATTTATCTAGATCATAGAATGTAGAATAATAGGGAGGAAGGGACCTTGGAGATCTTCTAGTCTAACCCCAGTTCAAGCAAGAGATCCTATACCATTCCAGACAAATGGCTGTCCAGTCTCTTCTTAAAATCCTCCAGTGATGGAGCACACAACTTCTGGAAATAAGCCATTCCACTGATTATTGATTAACGGATAACAGATAATCAGAGTTGGAAGGGACTTTGTAGGTCATTTAGTCCAACCCCCTGTCCAAGCGGGAGACCTTACACCATTTCTGACAGATGGAAGCCCAGTCTTGAAAACCTCCAGTAATGAAGCTCCCACAATTTCTGAAGGGAAGCTGTTCCATTGGTTAATTGTTCTCACTGTCAGTAAGTTTCTCCTTATTTCCAGGTTGAATCTCTCCTTGTTCAGTTTCCATCCATTATTCCTTGCCTGGCCTACAGGCGCTTTAGAAAATAGCTTGACCCCTTCCTCTCTGTGGCAGCCCCTTAAATATTGGAAGACTGCTATTATGTCTCCCCTGGTCCTTCTCATCACTAGACTAGCCAAGCCCAGTTCCTGCAACTGTTCATCATATGTTTGAGTCTCTAGTCCCCTAATCAGCCTGGTTGCTCTTCTCTGTACTTTTTCTAGAGTCTAGATTGTTCTTACTGTCAGGAAATGTCCCCTTATTTCTAGATTGGATCTCTCCTTGATAACTTTCCATCTATTATTTCTTGTCTGGCTGGGGAATTCTGGGAGTTGAAGTCCACAAGTCTTAAAGTCACCAAGTTTGGAGACCCCTGTTATATATTATTGAAAACCTGGTTTTCACTTTCATTTCCAGAACAGAAGTAGCTGCTTACTCTCTGCACATTTTATCTAGAAAATTCAGTCAAAAACCAGAAAGTCCAGTTGCCTCTTGAAAAAGCACCTTTGCGACAGTCACTCAGATATTTTCTTGTTTGCAATCTAGTTATGGCAAGTCTTGAACAGTGGTGGGATTCAAATTTTTTTACTACCGGTTCTGTGGGCATGGCTTGGTGGGTGTGGTTTGGTGGGTGTGGCAGGGGAAGGTTACTGCAAAATCTCCATTCCCTCCCCAGCCCACTAACCTTCTTTCCAGCTCCTTTCTCCTGTGCAGAGCAACAAAAGAAGACCCAGCCGATCAGCTGGGACTCGGGAGGCGGAGAATAGATGGGGGTGGGGCCAGTCAGAGGTGGTATTTGCCGGTTCTCCAAACTACTCAAAATTTCTGCTACCAGTTCTCCAGAACTGGTCAGAACCTGCTGAATACCTCCTCTGGTCTTAAAGCTGCTTCATACAACAACATAAGCATCTCAATCCACACCCCTGTTTCCCAGACTAGTGCAAAGCATCCATATCCCTCCAGTAGTTCTAACCATTGCAAGATAAGCATTGTAGGATAAGAGGCATGCATAAGCGCACTAACGTGTCTACTGTCCCTGTCCTATTGTTTCTTTTTATTTTCTTATATGTATCCATTTCATGTATTCATAACTATGTTTATACTTATACCTGTTATCTTATAATCGCTTGACAAAATAAATAAATAAATAAATAAATAAATAAATAAATAAATGAATGAATGAATGAATGAATGAATGAATGAATGAATGAATAAATAAATAAATAAATAAATAAATAAATAAATAAATAAATAAAGTCTCTTTAATGTACCTTTCAAAAGCAGAAGCCTTTGAGCTGTTAGATCAGGCTAGATAGTGATGCAAAACTTGAGATAAATTCTGTTACATTTTCACAGGAAGAATCATGTTTTCCTTTGGTATGCACCTTGTTCAAAAATATTGAAGACATCTTTCCTAGACCTAATAAGAATCAGAATTATAGACAGTCTGTAACAGTGAGCTGTTTATGCTGGTTGGAGAATTCTGGGTGTTGAAGTTCACGCTTCATAATCAAAGATACCCTAAACCTTTATGGCAACACAGGGAAAAACTACATCTGAGTTGAAAATTCTACTATATTTTGGATAATTGGTTTCCATAAACATTGTCTTTTTGTTTGCTGTTTGAACCACATTTTAAATAGTGAAAATATACTCTTTTTAATTTTTGTTAAATTTGTTGAATTACTTCTCCTTCCGATACCTTGACAGCATGGTTTGTGTGGCCTACGGCAAGGGTTTTGTATGTTCTGTTTTACAAATGGCCATTGTCAATTAGGTACTTCTTAACATTTGCATCTTCTGCATTTCATTTCTCTGCTATTTCTCAATATAAAACAAGAGCCTAAGTAATTGGCAGTACTTAGATACCCTTGATTGATCTCAGAATAGAATTGGGCCTAGTCTTTAGCTTGATCTCTTGGGTATTATTCTATCCCAAAAGCTTTGGCTGCTCTGACAGGAGAGGGTTAATTTCTTTCTATTTAATTAGATCAAGGGTCTTCAAACTTGGCAAGTTTAAGACTTGTGGGCTTCAACTCTCAGAATTCGTGAGCTAATGTGAGTGGAGGAGGAATTCTGGGAGTTGAAGTCCACAAGTGTCAAGTTTGAAGAGCCCTGAGTTAGGTTATAGGTAAGCTTGGCAACTATGACCTTGCTGGCCAAAGTAGCCAAAATGCTCCCTCCATAAGGAAGTGTTTAGGGATTATTACTTACTTTTCCTGTTCATCATTTTCTGTTACAAGCATTGATGGGAAAGAGAAGGGAAGTGAGGTCATTCAAGCCTCCATCTTTCATTCACAGTTTTTCACAGTTTTTCAGCTGCCATCTCAACTCATTTGGGGGTATTGCAGGTGAGTAGCATGTCCTTATACACCTTTATTCAGTTTAGGCCCTGAATGGTGTAGGGGCAGTTATATATATATTTTAGCCTAGACAGAAAGTAGACTATGTTATAGCTAGGAGCACATGGTCTGTTTTCAGGAGCACGTAACTAGTTGTTATTCATCTTGTAATCATATGCTATTGCTTATTTTTTTACATTTAACCGGATCTTACAGCGCTGAATAAAGTTTAGATGGTGAAATACTGTCTCCTTCATTGAATGGCAAGAAAGGTTGACTGCCCAGATAGCTTTCCATAGAGCCACAGGGTTACGGATTAGTGAGTTCAGGACAGGTATTCAAAAGTCCATCTATCTCACTGTCAGAAATATATATACCGTATCCAGCCTCACGATCCATGTCTTTCAAAACGAATACACTCCTCTTATTTAATTATTGTGCTTGCTCTGTTTCTGGAATTGTTGTGATTATAAACCAATTAAAGAAATAAATTTTATGAAAATAATTTCCACCAAATAAATTTCATTCCTAAACCTATGATCCCCAACACACTTACCTGGAAGTAATAGATAACAGATAATCAGAATTGGAAGGGACCTTGTAGGCCATATAGTCCAACACACACCCCAAGCGGGAGACCCTACACCATTTCTGACAGATGGAAGTCCAATCTCTTCTTGAAATTCTCAACTGATGGCGCTCCAACTTCCAAGGGAGAGCTGTTCCATTGGTTGATTGTTCTCACTGTCAGAAAGTTTCTCCTTATTTCCAGGTTGAATCTCTCCTTGTTCAGTTTCCATCCATTATTCCTTGTCTGGCCTTCAGGTGCCTTGGAAAATAGCTTGACCACTTCTCCTCTATGGCAGCCCCTCAAATATTGGAAGACTGCTATCCTGTCTCCCCTGGTCCTTCTCTTCACTAGACTAGCCATGCCCAATTTCTGTAATCGTTCTTCATATGTAAATCCCATTGTACTTGTCAAGTCTTACAACCAGTGGTGGGCTGCTGCCAGTTTGGACGGGCTCGCCCATACCGGTAGTTCTGACCACTGGCTGGGCCCGCCCTTCCACCCCAGTGCTATCTCGTCCTATAAAATTGACTCGCTTGCCCCACCCCCGCAGCCCACCTGAGTTCCGCACTTCGCCCACTCTACCCATCGCGGCTGCCACGCACAGTGAATCCCCATTTTTGCAGCCACGTGAAAGCGCAGATGGTGGGCGCGCACACGAAGTGCATGGATGCATCCAAAGGGGGCATGCACACACGCGTACACATTTCCGGTTCTGAACTAGATAACCCGGTTGTTACAGTATGTGGAGCCCACCTCTGCTTACAACTAAATACACACGTACAGGATTATCCTGTAAATAAGAAATAGCAAGAAGCACTGCAATATTTTCATGTACCATATCCCGTATGACATGGCGGGGGAAAAAAAGACAAAGACAATTATTGTTTTTCCCATTAACTTGCTTCACTAAAAATATTTATCAGGATGAGTTTTGAAACAAAAGAACCAACAAACCAAAACCCCAGGGGAAAAATACACATTTGAATTGCCAAAAACCTCTATAAAAATGTTGGATACTCTTGAGAAAATATTGCTAGTAGGCAGTAAGAATAAGAGAAAGGACACTGTTGCTTCCCACCCCCAGCCACATTTCCCAGAATTAGCAGTGCACAAAAATGTTAAAATTCGTAGCCATTTATAGAGAGAAGGACACACACAGGCAGAGATGCTAATGGCTTTTGCCTCGGTTTATAACCTAATTTCCATCCTTCATTGCTTGCCTTTCATAGCACTTAGTACCCTGAAGACTATCCAAGTCTTAAGAATTTGCATTCATCAGCAGACTCTGTGCAAATCTTGCTTTTTAAATGCTATAAAATCCTGGCCTTTTCTTTAATTTCATTATTCGGTCTTTCCTTAACAATGCAGCAAGCTGGCTGCAGGGCATCATCTGCGCAAATACATTTTTGGCAGCCCAGTAAAGTTCCTCTCACGTAGGGCTTTGTCCACTATCACAATAAACGGATCTATCACTTCTTTCATTTCCTTTGTGAAGGGTTCAAACCCTTTCTGCTTGGCTCCCGACCGCTTGAAATTCCCATCTCGGTTGTTTTCAACGCAGAGGAGCCGGTCGTAAGTCACTGTGATGTTCAGAAATCCAACCATTTCCTTCAGCTTGGGAAGAAGGGCTTCTTCTAAGTCTTCGTAATGAACCACGAGGAGATGCTTGCCGTATTTAAGCCAGTCAAGCACATGAGAGGCCCACCAGGAAGCATAGCTGTTTACAAAATCAGGCCATTCTGCGGGGCGAGAAAGACAATAAAGATGTTTTATACGGCTTTTTGGAGTATTGTGCAGAAAAAAAATATCTCTTGCATCTTCTTAAATCTAGTCAACTGTTTAGTGTCAGCACTAAATTGGCACTAGATAAGAGTAAACAGAATTCAAGAGGGGCTGGAGTTGGACCATTTCTGGGAACATAATGATTCTAGGCTGATTATTCACTTGATTCTGCCCCAAGCTTTGCCTGCTCTTCTCCTACAGTAGGTAGCCATAGAAGAGTCATAGAAGAATAGAAATAACATTTGAAATAAAGCTGTTCGGCTGGCTAACCTAAGAGAGAAGGCCTTTTCTGCAGTGGTCCCACATGTCTGGAAGGGTTTGTTTAAAGCAGGGGTGTCAAACTCAAGGCCCGCAGGCTGGATTGAGCCCACAGAGTGCATAAATCTGGCCCACGGGGCCGCCCTGGAAACAGTAAAAGACCAGCTCGAGGTGCCTCTGCCAGTGAATATGGAGCCGCAGCCCTCCTGAGCTCCGTTTTCACTGGCAGAGGGTTGCAGGAGGCTGTCCCAGCCGAAAACAGGACTTGGGAGCCTGTTTTTGCTGGCAGAACACTCAGATCACCACAGGGGCCTCCGACACGAGTGACATCAAGCTGGCTATGTCCACCCTGGCCACATACACTCGTGCCCCCTCAAGGTCAAACACAACCCTGATACAGCCTTCAATGAAATTGAGTTTGACAACCCTGTCTTAAAGTTTACTCATGGGAAGGATTCAATGAGGTCCAATCTATGTTAAAAGTGATAGCAGCTCCCAATTTATCTGTGGGCAAGAAAACAATTGCTACTCGCTCCCATTGAAACCCTTGACATTCTCGTCCCAGAATAAATTAATCATCTGAAGAAGTTGCTGAGAGATGCTATGAGCTGATTTGGCAGTGATTCTAATTGACCCTTCTCTGTTGCCATCCCAAACTTACCCCAATCCTTCCATGGTAGGAAGAAATATTCCCAGGGCCAAAAGAGAGCTAGCTATCCTAGTTACCTTTACTTTTCCAATTCTGGTCTGTGGCATATCCAAGATGGCCAGCACACTTCCGATTGAATTCCGCCACCAACGATTTGTACGGGTTGCGTATTAGTAAGATGGCTGCATCAAACATTTCGATTTCCTTTCTGCCACTCTCATGTGTTTTGACACAAATAGTTCTTCTGCTTCTCCAGTGGTCTTTTTCTCCTTTGAAACCTGGGCAGGAAGTAAAGACTGAGGTTACTATTGTCAGGATCTTAAAAAGTCTCAGATATATGTTACGTGAAAAAATTCCTTCTTCTCTATAATTCATCCCCATATTGAAATAATCTGGAGAAGTTCACCTACAAATGACATCATTGTCATCAGGTGGTGATCCAGGTCAAGTCTTTTTTATAGTTCTCCAAGTTTCCATTCACAGATCAAAGTGAAGTTGACATTAAAAGTAGTCATTAAAAGCTTGGCTATTAAAAATGGTGTGTGTTTAATTGTCTA
Source organism: Bungarus multicinctus (assembly GCA_023653725.1). NCBI lineage: Eukaryota > Metazoa > Chordata > Lepidosauria > Squamata > Elapidae > Bungarus > Bungarus multicinctus. The sequence goes on along the minus strand of CM042836.1, from coordinate 13,422,468 downwards.
AAGGGACATGTGGCTCAGTGGCTAAGACACTGAGCTTGCTGATCAGAAAGATCGGCGGTTCGAATCCCTAGCGCCGTGTAATGGAGTGAGCTCCTATTACTTGTCCCAGTTTCTGCCAACCTAGCAGTTTGAAAGCATGTAAAAATGCAAGTAGAAAAATAGGGACCCCTTTGGTGGGAAGGTAACAGTGCTCCGTGCATCTTCAACATTTAATCATGCCGGCCACATGACCACGGAGACGTCTTCGGACAGTGCTGGCTCTTCAGCTTTGTGATGGAGATAAGCACTTCCTCCTAGAGCCAGAAACGACTAGCACATATGTGCAAGAGGAACCTTTACCTTAATTGTCTATGATTTAAATTAATTTTCATTGTGTATTTATTTATTTATTTATTTATTTATTTCTTTATTAAATGTATTTGCTGCCCATCATGTTGCTGGGTTACAGCATAAAAATATTTAAATCACCAAAGATAAATATTCCTCATACAATAAAATGAAAACATTGTCGAAGTCAAATCACAGTTATGAGATAGGAATATCTGCGTTCCGAGTAATGCACCCATAGAAAGCAGAACTCCGAGGCAGGTAGATTCCTCAAAGAACATATTTATTGGATACATCATATCGGCACAGCTGGTGTAAACCAACTCTAAAGGTTTCTGTGGTTTTCACTTAATTAAAATAATAAAACTTCCCCCCTTCCCAGTGTATATCAGTCACATTGTCCAATGAATATAGCTGGCTAGTTCCTCTCCTCCTTCACCAGCCATCTGTTACGATGACCTTGGTTCCCACAGGAAAATATTTTGTTTAGACTGTTAACTGGGCTATCTATTTCCCCCCTCTCTTCCCTCTTTCAGGCTTCATGGAGACTGTGAGGCAGCACAAGATAGCTTCAGCCAGGTTTGCTTTAAAGATGACAGAGAGGGAGAGAGCCAGATTTGGGGGGAAGCAGGGATTTGGGAGAGCCCGTAGCTAAGATTCTGTGCAGTTCAGAGAACCTCCAAATCCCACTCCTGGCTGGCACTGCCCAACCCGCCCCTCCCAGGAATCTCCACGTGACCCATTTTGGATGCAGGTAAGTGCAGGCCATGCATGGAGGCTTGGGGAAGGCAAAAAATGGGTCTCCCAGAAGTTTGGGAAGACTGGAAATGGGCTCATTTCCGGCTTCCAGAGAGCCTCTGCAGCCCGGGGAGGTCATTTTCACCCTCTCGGAGGCTCGAGAAAAGCCTTTGGACCCCAGGGAGGGCAAAAATATCCTGCCCGCCATGTGCTGGAGGCTGATTAGGCCAGGCCTGCCATGGCCACGCCCACCCAGCAATCGGGCAGAGAACCCCTTGCTAAAATTTTTGAAACCCACCCCGGGGATGGGGGGGAAGGAGGTGAGATTGGTTGTTAATTAATCAACCACCTCCAGTGTGATACTCCCCCACTGAGGTCCCAACCCAGCTGACAGAGGTCTTAAGGCCCTTATGGAAGGCTAGTGTCAACTCTATTAGATCAGTTTATTAGGTCTATCAGGTCAACTTTATTAGGGCATCAGTCGGAACCCTGACAGTCAGTAGAGTGAGAGCCAATGTCACCTCAGGGGGTAAGATATTCCAAGGGGCAGGAGCCATGACAGAGAAGATTTCTTTCCTGGCTTCCATGAGCCGAAATTCTTTGGCTGATGGGATTTGTAGTATGCCCTCTCTGCCAGCCCAGGTAGGGCAGGCCGGGGTGAGACAGTTTCTCAAGTAACCTGGAGCCATGCCATGCAGGCCTTTAAAGGTAATAACCAACACCTTGAATTGCACCTGGAATTGATCATTTAAATATCTTTAGAGATTCTAATTATATGCTTGCAGAGTACAGTTGGTGAGCATTATTTAGCAATATAAACATGTGATGGGGAATGGGGAATTAAATAAATGTAATCTCCAAAACTGAAACCAAAGAGAGGAGTGATCACATTGAGAACACACAATCTTGGGTTTGGTCTAAAGAGGGGTTTGAAAGAGGTTTTTAAGAATGAACAGGGTACAAGGATACATTTCTACAAACTGGAAACCTAATTACTTTAATTAGTCAATTCATAAAAGCAACCCTTCCTTTATTTTATTTTATTATTTTAATTTAATTTAATTTTTAAAAAAATATTTGCTACCCATCTCACCACAGGCCAGGTAAAAGCAACCATGCCTCTAATATGATTCATTAATAAAGCCATTCTTACTCCAGGCTCAGATAAAAAATGTAACCATTTTAATGTCAAAATCATAATAGCTGTGTCTTTTATGAGCTAGCTGTAGCAATATTTAGCATTTGACATTTTTCAGGGTCATGTAGAAGTCTAAAAAGAAGGAGCTGTTTCAAAGAGAAATTTTTGGATCCATGCATTCAGAAGCATCTTTTTCAAATAATTTTCAAAGCATATACATCCATAATATAGGATAGATAACAGGAATTTAGAACACCTTAGCTAATGTAATTGGGCCCATAGTTATCATAACTATCCATTTCCTTGGAATTCTGTAGCTGTCGTCTCAAAAGATCTAGAATATAGTAGCAATTGTCTAGCTTGCAAACCAAAAGTAAGCCAAGGTGGTAGAGACCATGCTGGAAATTTAGAGGAGGTCATATAGAGTGGTTTTGCCCCTTAACAGACACTTGGAGACGGGCAACAATTGTGGCAGCCATTTTGGAAAATCACCTACCACATGTCTCAAAGATGCTTTTTCAGGAGGCAAGTGGACTTTCTTGTTTTCTCTTTGAAAGTGTTTCACTTCTCATCCAAGGAGCTTCTTCAGCTCTGACAGGACAATGGGGAATGGAAGAATTTATATATGAAGAAGCTTCTTGGATGAGAAGCAAAACATCTTCAAAGGAAAAACAAGAAAGTCCCGCTGCCTCCTAAAAAAGCACTTTTGGGGCAACCATGACCTGGATGACTGAGAATCTCTACAGACTTTTAGCTATACAATTTGGGATGAACCTCCTGGGAACAATATGGGATTTCCAGAGAAAAATGGCAGACTACAGGAACTCAGGTGACCCTGAGGATACAGATAAACCACCAAGCGCTTCATTGACCCTCTAAAAGGATGCAAATGACCAGCTGTCTGCAAGGATTATCAATCCTTCCATTCCCCACCATCCTGTCAGAGGTGAAGAAGCTTCTTGGAAGAGAAGCAAAACATCTTCAAAGAAAAAAACAAGAAAGTCCAGTTGCCTCCTGAAAAAAGCACCTTTGGGACTATCATGATCTGGATGACTGAGAATCTCTACAGATTTTCATCCACCACATGGCTCCATAGTTTAGGTTGTCCATTGACTTCCAAAAGATTGCCTGCTTCGAATCCATAGCTTCATCCAATTCAATCCAGCGAAGAGTCAACACATACCTTTATTATACAGAGTTCCATCAAAGTAATAGCTCCCTGTGTAGACTCCTGTGGCATGCTCTATCAAATGGCGAACCCATGTGTTTCCAGCTCCTGGGAAGCTCGACAAAGCAACAAGGGCTTTTGATTTGGTGGGGAGAAAATTTCGGTCAATACAACGGGTATCTGCAAGCAAATATAGACGACATATTTGACCACAGTTAAATCAAAATGGCTCCTCCCATTACTTATTAAGTTGCTTTTTTGCTAATATTGTTGTAGAATAACAGAATGACGGAGTTGGAAGGGATTTTGGAGGTTGTCTAGTCCAACTCTCTACTCAAGCAGGAAACCCTGTATCATTTCAGACAAATGGTTGTCCAATCTCTTTTTAAAAAACCTGCAGTATTGGCGCACTCACAACTTCTGAAAGCAAGCCCTTCCATGGTTTATTGTTCTCACTGTCCAGTATTATAAAGTGGTATTAACACTTCATGTGATCTTGATTCTATCTCTCTATTTTTGTAACCTAGGACTGCATTGACTTTTCTGGCAGCTGTAGCACATAGTTGAGCAGGGGTGGGATTCAAAATTTTTAACAACCGGTTGTGTGGACATGGCTTAGTTGGTGGGCATGGCTTGGTGGGCATGTTATTCCCTGGGCATCACCAACTCAATATCACTCACATCGAGACACGCATGTCCTCGCCTGGCCTCTCATGACTGTGGGGATGCTGCAACAGTCATAAGTGTGAAAAATGGTCATAAGTCACTTTTTTCAGTGTCATTGTAACTTTGAATGGTCCCGCCACACAAGCAAAGTACCAACAAAGGAGGGGGAAAAAAAACTCCAGAGAAGTTCCAGAGACAGGAAGTCTAGTCCTGCCAAGGAATGTAATAAGGGTTAATGGAGAGGCAGTTTCTGTAAGCAACACCAGAATGTTTCCTTCCTGCCTTCCTTACAGGATTAGGCCAGTAATTTCTTCTAAAAACTGGTTCTCCCAACTGCTTAGAATGTTAACAACTGGTTCTAACAAATAGGTGTGAACTGGTAGAATCCCACCCCTGCTGTTGAGTCTTATTGAAGTGGTTGAGCATTAGGATTCCAAGGTCCCTCTCACAGTTACTACTGTTGAGCCAGGTGTCACCTACTTTATACTTGTGCAATTCTGTCTTGAGATGCTGGATGAACCAAGCCAGATTTGTTAAGCTGTGATTTGTTTTTTGGGGTGTAACATGCTATGTAAAGTGAACAGTTATGTGGTATGAAGCCATGTTAAATTATTGTGTGAACCCATTTGGACTATAGGAAGTATTGCTTATTTTTAAAATGTTGACATTTATTTATATCTATTTACTAATTAGTAAATGTATAGCCTATCTTTCTTCAAGGAAATTTTCTTTCTTTCTTTCTTTCTTTCTTTCTTTCTTTCTTTCTTTCTTTCTTTCTTTCTTTCCTTCTTTCTTTCTTTCTTTCTTTCTTTCTTTCTTTCTTTCTTTCTTTCTTTCTTTCTTTCTCCATGATTTTTATTCTACTTGAGCCACCCACAGTCACATGACAGAAAGACGGATGACATATAAATCTCATAAATAAATAAATCATTTTGTTTCAGGGGATATTGGTCAAAGGGGTGGATGTAACAATGGGAAAACTGGAATTTGCAAATCTCCCTTTAAAAAAAATATTAGCAAACACAGTTGGATCTCTTTTTACAGATGAATGTGTTCACACTTGGACACACCGGGACACAAACCTACAGACTGTGGTTTATCTTTCACTGCAAATGGCTTCCAGGCAACATTAAAGAAGATGAACATTGATAAGACACAGTTTCAAGGGGAAATGCTCAGAAGCTCTGAAACCATGAAATGAATGCAGCTCAACCAGAGAAAAAAAACAGCAGTTAAAAGAAACCTGCAAACCTTCTGAAAACAGCATTAAAAGTACAGGAGAACAAAATGGAGTATAGGGATGAGAGTTTATTTACTTATTAGATTTAGACTCTAGGAAGAAAGATTTAGCCTTTCTTCTAGAAGTTTATCATAGTAAAAAGCAAAACCTTTTTTCTTCAATGTTGAACCCACAATTGTCAGGCATAACCAAAAACGACACAATGAACTGATCAGAGTGGTATATTTATTGCTGCTCACCTACAGGCAAGAATCTTGCCAGATTAAAGCATTCACTGCACAACTACTACATAAATTAGGGAGGATCTATCATCAACTCTTCCTCCCAACAAGGGAGTCAACTGTTTCATTTCCCACCTCTCCTCAATGCCACATTCCACCACAACTTCACAAAGATGGTTGCCCAAAGAGAGGGAGAGACTGTCCCGATTTGACCTTTCTCTAGCACATGTCAGATTTGAAACTGGATCTTCTGGTCCCATTCAGCATAGTAACTAGTAAATAGGAATTCTGCCTCACCCAACATCACCATATAGGCTCTTGGAGACTTTTATAATGGTATGTTAAATTGTACTCTAAAAAGAGGGCAGGACTTCTAGAAACAAATCATTCCTAACCATAAGGAGGTGAACACGATGAAATGTGTGGTGATGTCCACAATGTAATGTTCACCTTTTTCTATTTGTGTTGCACATCTATCTATCTATCTATCTATCTATCTATCTATCTATCTATCTATCTATCTATCTATCTATCTATCTATCTATCTATCTATCTATCTATCTATCTAACTAACTATCTGTCCCTGTGTGTCTGCAAGAGTGGTAATAGGGGGAAATGACAAAAGACAGGCATTCTCCAGAACTTTACTTCATGGAATAAAATAAATATCCAGCCAGGTTGACCAATGGTGACAATTCTGGAAGTTGAAATATGGAAGTGTTAGTCTAGACCATGCTTAACAACAATCTTAGCCTTTTTAAGATGTGTGGACTTCAATTCCCAGAATGACAATAGCAATAGCACTAATTAATTAATTAATTAATTAATTTTATATACCACTTCATAATGCTTTATAGCCCCCTCTAAGTGATTTACAAAGTCAGCAAATTGCCCCCAACAATCTGGGTTCTCATTTTACTGACCTCAAAAGGATGGAAGGCTGAGTCAACCTTGAGCTGGTCAGGATCGAACTCCTGGCAGTGAGCAGAGTCAGCCTGCAATACTTCATTCTAACCACTGCGCCACCACGATTCTTATTTAATGACACATTTAGTGGACACCTTACGATGATGCTGGCTGGGATGTTCTGGAAGTTGAACTCCATACTTCTAAAATGGCTACGGTTGGGAAACACTGCTCTGAATGTTGTTGAAAAACAGTAAATTTCTGTCTTCTTTCCTCAGTTCCTGTGTGTTTGTCTGCATGTGTATTTACTATATAAATATTAATATGATGATAGATGATATGAGTATGAGCAATGTAAGTCTCAATGGATTCTCTCCTTACCTTGGACTGGAGTTTGATAAACAAAGCGATGATCTCCTGTATTTGAAACTTCAGCCGTATCTTTGACATTTTCAAGCCTGCTGCAAAATGATCTGTCAAAACTATTATGCAGCGGGAAATTAATTGTTGCAAAGCCACAATGGCACTGAGGCCTTCTAATAACTGCCAACGGGAACTCCTAATCAGGAAGAAAGTGAAGAAAATCAAACTGTCATCCATAGTGGTAAACATCAGTAAATATTAGCTACTTTAAAAAATATATATTTACCCAATTTATATAGTCACCTATGGTCACCACTATGCCACTCTGGGTAGCATTCAACAATCAAATAAAACCACAATATAAAAACAATCATTATACAAATATAGACAATAAAATGGTTAATAATTTAAAAAACATTTAAAAATGGAGTATGCGAACAATAAAAAGAGAATTACAGTTACACATATTGTATCTACCATATGAGAGAGCCAGTTTGGTCTAGTGTTTTAAGGCACCAGGGTAGAAACTAGAAGTCTGTGAGTTCTAGTCCTGCCTTAAGCATGAAAACCAGGTGGGTGACTTTGGGCCAATCATGAGGAGACTCTGAGTTCTAATCCTGCCCGAGGCATGAAAGCTGCCTGGGTGACTTTGTGCCAGTCACTCTCTCTCAGCCCTATTCCTCTCATAGAGTTGTTGTTGTAGGAAAAATAGGAGAAGGGAGGAGCATTGGGTATGCTCACTTCCTTGAGTTTATTATTTATAAAAATAATAAAGGTGGCATGAAAAAAATCTAAAAATATTTTCAGTATTATCCACAATAGGGGAGCCTTTTCCAACCCTGGTGACATAACTAGATTCCCCTTTTTTCTCATTTTTATTTCTTTTTTTTAACAGTATTTTATTATCTTATAAAATACAAAACCACAAAAACAAATAGTTGGAAGCAAAAGAGAGGGAAAGGGGAAGAGAGAAGTGTAGGAAAGAAGGGAAAAAGAAAAAAAGGGGTTTGACATCTGACTCCCTCTGGTGCAGTACAGTAAGGCATTAACATCCATCCTCAACGTTTTACTTTTAAATAGTAGTACAAACCAAGGGTGGGATTCTACCAGTTCGGCCCAGTTCAGGCAAACTGGTAGTCCCGAAGATCAGCTGGGTGTGAACTGGTTGTCTCCAAAGATCAAGGTATTTCCTTCCTTCCCCCCGCCCCCCCCCCCCACTGATCAGATGTTTTCCGAAGATCAGCTGTGCTGCGCGATTTAGATTATCTAGAAAACAGGAAATCGTGGGATTTCTTGCTTTCTAGCTAATCTAAATCATACAGCACAGCTGATCCCCACCTCGTTGTTGTACTGCTTTGCCCAAGAGGATTCCCTGAGGCCCAGGAGGCAAAAAAAAACCCATTCCCACCCATAACTGAGGCCCAGGAGGCAAAAAAAAACCCATTCCCACCCATAACCACCTGGCTACGCCCACCTAGCCATGCCCACCGAACCGGTAGTTAAAAATTTGCATCCCACCCCTGGTACAAACTAGCCATTTCTATAGCAACCAATCTATCTCATTGGTAAAATCCGAAGTCAAAGTTTCATTGTTTTCTACCTCAAGCACAAGGTAGAAACAAAAGTACTTATTTTCTTTTCTCCGATCAAAACAGTCAGATTAGCCATCACTGCCAACTCCATCAACTTTTGCAGCCATTCATCCATGATGAGGATCGAAATGTCCTTCCAACGTAACCTAAATCCTGAGGGACTTTCTGAACATTAGCAGGGATGAAGCTACCCTAATGACGGAAATTTAAGTTCTGCACTCTTTTGAACTTCATTTTCAACGTGCTGGAGCCTTTTGGGGAAGATTGTGTCAGATGAAGAGGATTAATGAGACTGTCTGTGAGGATATTGAATTTAGTAGCTGGAACATTAAAGTGTCCAGGAGGCCAGAACACACAGTTGTAGTTGATTAATTAGAGAATGCTGACTGTTGCAATCTATGCTATGATTGTTTGATATGGGTGTAAAGGGGGACTTTCCCTTTTCCCTCTCCTTTTCTGTGTGTTCTGTATACAGGTAGTCCTCAACTTATGGCCACTATTGAGCCCAAAATTTATGTTGCTAAACATAAATGTTATGTTGTTTTTCTTGCCACAGTTGTTAATGAACTACTGCAGTTGTTACATTAGTAACATGGGGGTTGGTTTTTTTTTTTTTTTTTTTGTATTTTAATAACCCTGTAATCCCTTGCATCGGGATGAAGTCAGGGCAGCTGAATGCAGCTTAGTGTTTACTGGCCGGATGCCCTTCCTATCGCCAATGTGGAGTGCATTGTGCCCAAAGAGAGAAATATCTGCCTCTACCTAGGATCGAACTCACAACCTCCCGATTGTGAAGTGAGAGCTTCACCTCTAGGCCACTACATCATTCATGTTACTAACACGGTCGTTAAGTGAAATCTGGCTTCCTCATTCACTTTGCTTGTCAGAAGGTCACAAAAGGGCATCATGTGACCCTAGGAAACTGCAACTATCATAAATATGAACTAGTTTTCAAGCAACCAAATGTAAATCACATGATCCTGAGGGTGCTGTAAAGGTCATAAGTGTGAAAAAGGATCATAAGTCACTTTTATCAGTGCCATTGTAACTTCAAACGGTCACTAAATAAACTGCTGCAAGTCAAGGACTACCCATACTGTTTAATTTACCTCATGATGTTTCTATATTTCTGACTATCTTGTGGTTTTTTTTTTTCTTTCTGGATGATGACAAATACTGCTGTAAGTTTGTATGTTCAATATATTTATGTATATAAAAGACTACAAGTTTGTGTTAGTGGCTCCAACTTCATCTGGACAACTGCTGCATAATTCGATGACATCGTCAACTGACCAAAACTCTTAATTGTGCCATCTAACACAATGTACAGTGTATCTACTCTGACGTAAACCCCATTGAGTTCAATGAGACCAACCCCAGCCATCACATGAAGGATAGACTTTATAAATTAGTCGTAAAATATCCGTCCTCCCCATGGATAATCCTATGGAAAGTACCAAAAGACAAAAAGATATGACTGCTCTTTAGAAGGCCAGATTCTGAAGATGAAACTCAAAGACTTTGGCTACCTAATGAGAAGGAAGGACTCACTGGAGAAGAGCCTAATGCTGGGAAAGATTGAGGGCAAGAGAAGAAGGAGATGACAGAGAATGAGGGGGCTGGATGGAGTCACTGAAGCAGTCAGTGTGAGCTTAAATGGACTCCAGAAGATGGTAGAGGACAGGAAGGCCTAGAGGAACATTGTCCATGGGAGTCACAATGGGTCAGACCAGAGCTGGTATTCAGCAGGTTCTGATCAGTTCTAGAGAACTGATAGTGGAAATTTTGAGTAGTTCGGAGAACCGGCAAGTTATCACCTCTGATTGGAGATTTTACAGTATCCTTCCCCTGCCACACCCACCAAGCCACGCCGACAGAACTGGTAGTAAAAAAAAATTGAATCCCACCACTGGGTCAGACACGACTTCACAAATAACAACAATCTGTCCTCAGATATTCATTTTGACACAAAACAATGTATTAAAGATACATACATCTGTAAATACATCAAAGTAATTATTACGATTCCAGAAAAAAAATATTCAAATCTAATTCCTTTCTCCCTAACTTGTATCTATTCATAAATCCACTATATGAGCTTGTTCTGATGTTGCATTAAACCTACTTTTTTATCTAAGGAAAGAATGTGTGTTTGTAATACTGTTAAGGGGTATTTGAATAAATACCTGTGCTAGAGATGAGAATAATTTTTATTGATCTGTATTTAATGATAGGCGGGGCAATGTTAAAGAATGCCAAAATTATCAAACAATTGCACATCTTGCAAATCCTTATAAAATAATCCTCAGGGTTTTACAAAACAGACTTCACGGAATGAGAACTGTCAGGGATAAAAGCTGAATTCAGAAAAGGAAGGTATCATGTTGCTTAGCATCTGATGAATAATAGAACAAGCAAGAGAAATTCAAAAATATGCCCACTTTTGATTGATTATTTCAAGTCTTTTGGATGGATTACAACTAATTATGCCGAGTGTTTAAAAACATGGATATAACAAACTAGTTCAGCAGCTTATTATACAATTTGGATGATGAGCAGGAAATGAATCTTGAATGATAGTAATTAATCTGACCTATAGTTAGAATACAACAGTGGCAATGAGTGTACCATTGGAAGAGCTGAAAAATCAGGTTAGAATAGATCATTTGTGGGAAAGCGTATCTATATGGTCATTAGGAGTCAACAAGGCCCTTAATAATCAGATGATTTAAATAGGAAAAGGGATAACTGAGACTATGAGACTAAAATAAGACTCAGGATGTCGGAGGATGTAATGTAAGCATGATTAAATGTATGTGTGTGTACACACACACACACACACACACACACACACATATGAACAAATGTATATAAGAATGTATATACTTATATTATATTAGAAAGAGAACCAAAAGTTATGTCAAAATGACTTCACCATGTTCAATGTTTTTAAATGTTATCTTTAATAAAAACTATTTTAAAAAAGGGTTGGGTAAGGTCACCTTCCTTCTGCAATATCCAGGGGTGGACTTCAAAAATATCAGCAACAGGTTCTCCGCCCAGTTGCTGGGCGGGCGTGGCCATGGTGGGCGTGGCCTAGTCGACCTCCTACACCATGGCGAGGGGAGTTTTCACCCTCCCCAAGCTCTGGAGGCTTTTCTCGAGCCTCTGGGAGGGCGAAAAGAGCCTCCCCGGGCTCTAGAGGCCTTCTGGAGGCTGGGAATGAGCCCATTTCTGGCCTTCTGGAGCCTCCGGGATTCCTGCTTTTCACCGTCGCCAACCTCTGCACAGGCCCTGTACTTACCTGACATCCAAATGGGCTGTATGGGAACTCCTGGGAGGGGCGGGAGGGTGGGATTTGCTGGTTCATGGAACCGGCCATAAAACTAACTATAGATTCACCTGAACCGGGGTGAAATGATAGCAGCCCACCTCTGGCAATATCTATGCAGAACAGTGTTTCTTAACCTGCTGGCTGGAGAATTCTGGGAGTTGAAATCCACCCATCTTAAAGAGGACAACATTGAGGAACTCTGGTGTAGAACATACCATGAAAAATGACAAACTAGAAACTGGAATTGAAATTGCTGGGAGGATTATTTTATTTTATTTTTATCATATTTTTATACCGTTCCCTCTCCCAAAAAAGGGACTCGGGGCGGTGTACAGCCTACTAAAAACATATAAATACATTATAAATAGAGTTAAAAATATATTAAACGCGATTTTTCCGGCTGTATCCCATCAAAACCAAATACAACAATATAAAATCAGGGACCTTAGATAAAAATTAAAAGTTAAATTACTAAAACCCAATTTAAAACCAGAACCCATTTATTCGGCCAGGCCAGCCTGCCTAAAAAGTAGGGTTTTAACTGCGCGCCGGAAGGTCAGGATATCCGTCATAGCTTGTATCTCCGGGGGGAGATCATTCCATAGGGAGGGAGCTCCCACAGAGAAAGCCCGAACTCTCGGGGCCGTCAGCCGACAGCGGCCGGGCGGTGGTACCCCAAGGAGGGCAACCCTGTGGGAGCGTACTGGGCGGCGGGAGGTTGATGATGGCAGCAGGCGGTCCTGTAAGTACCCAGGTCCCGAGCCATGGAGCACTTTAAATACCATCAGTACCACCTTGAATCAAATCCGGAAGGCCACAGGAAGCCAGTGAAGCCTGCGGAGAAGCGGTGTAACGTCGGAGCTCCGAGGACCACCCACGATCACCCGCGCGGCTGCATTCTGGACCAACTGCAACCTCCGGAGACTCTTCAAGGGGAGCCCCATGTAGAGAGCATTGCAATAATCCAGGCGGGAGATAACGAGGGCGGAAGTGACTGTGCGAAGTGCGCCCAGATCCAGAAAGGGCCGCAACTGGTAAATCAGACGAATCTGATAAAAAGCCCCCCTGGCGACGGCTGCAATGTGTTCTTCTAAAGACAGCCGTACGTCCAGGAGGACACCCAAGTTGCGCGTCCTTTCCATGGGGGTCAAGACCTCTCCCCCCACGGCCAGCGAAGGAACCAGCTGGCTGTATCTGGGTGCAGGAAACCACAGCCACTCGGTTTTGGTCGGGTTGAGACGAAGCCTGTTACGACCCATCCAGCTCCGCACGGCCTCCAGGCATTGGGACATCACTTTGACGGCTTCGTTGGGGTGGCCCAGGGTGGAGATGTACAGCTGAGTATCATCAGCGTACTGATGGAACTCCACCCCGAAGCCACGGATGACCTCACCCAGCGGCTTTACATAAATGTTGAACAGCAGGGGCGAGAGCACCGACCCCTGAGGGACCCCACATCATAGAGGCCTCGGGGCCGATCTCTGCCCCCCCGTCAACACAAATTGCGAACGGTCGGAGAGGAAGGAGGTGAACCACCGCAACACGGTGCCCCCCACCCCCAACCCCTCCAACCGCTGCAATAGGATACTGTGGTCGACAGTATCAAAAGCCGCTGAGAGATCTAACAGGACCAGGACAGAGGAACAACCCCTGTCCCGGGCCCTCCAGAGGTCATCCACCAACGCGACCAACGCCGTCTCCGTGCTGTGCCCGGGCCTGAAGCCCGATTGGAGGGGGTCGAGATAACTCGCTTCATCCAGGTACTGCGGGAGCTGACGTGCAACCACACACTCAACAACCTTCGCAACAAAGCGAAGGTTGGAGACAGGACGATAGTTAGATAACAATGCTGGGTCCAGGGACGGTTTCTTGAGGAGGGGCCGCACCACCGCCTCTTTCAAGGCGGCGGGTAACAGCCCCTCTCTCAAGGAAGCGTTTATAATACCCTGGAACCAGCCTCGTGTCACCTCCCGTGTGGCCAAGACCAGCCAGGAGGGGCACGGGTCCAGCAAACAGGTGGTGGCATTCCCCCCAGTATCCTGTCCACGTCCTCCACAGTAACAGGATCGAACTCAAATTATCGAACTCAGATTATCCACAAATTAAGGAATGGAGCAAAGTTTTCAGATTAAAGACAGTCTGTAACATATAACCATTCTTTTAGTGACTGTTTAGGTAGTCCTCAACTTGCAACAATTCATTTAGTGACGGCTCAAAGTTACAACACCACTGAAAATCAATTTATGGCTGGTTTTCATACTTACAACCATTGGAGCATCCTTGTGCTCATGTGATCAAAAGTCAGGTGCTGGATCATATTTATGATGGTTGCAGTTTCCTGGGGTCATGTAATCAGGTATTGAAACCTTCTGACAAGCAAAGTCAATGGGGAAGCCAGACTCACTTAACAACCGTGTTACTAATTTAACAACTGCAGTGATTCACTTAACAACTTTGGCAGGAATGTACATAAAATGGGGTAAAAAAAAATCACTTAATTATGGTCTTGTTTTCCAAAAGAAATTTTGGGCTTAATTGTGGTCATAAGTCAAGGACTACCTATACATATTGTCAATGCTGTGGTTCTCCCAATTGTGGCATAGGAGTGTAAACATTACATTATTAGAAAGAGTGAACAGAGACAGTGATGGATGTCTTTGAATTGAGGTGCTAGAAAAGATTGTGAAGAATGCCTTGGATACCAAGAAGAACAAATCATTCAGTGCCAGACAAAGTAAAATCGGATGGCAGTAGTAATAAAGCTAAAGTTTAAATACTTTGGGCCCATATTGTGAAGGCAAAGAGTTATTGGGAAAGAGCTTGATAGAAACTGAAAGCAATAGAAACAGATGCCAAAAGGTGGCTAGTACTGTGTTTTCCCCAAAAATAAAACCCAGCCAGAAAATAATTTTTCAGGATTCTCGTAATATGGGCCCTACCCCAAAAATAAGCCCCAATTAAGATTGTCAGCCAGATGGACACATTTACCGTATTTCCTTGAAAACAAGCCCTAATGCAGGGGTTTCAAACTCAAGGCTGCATCTGACCCACAGGGTACTTAGATCTGGCCTGTGGGGCTGCCCTGGGAACAGTGAAGGATTGAGCTGAGGTGCCTCTTCCAGTGAAAACACGAGCTCCCTTTTTGCTGGCAAAGGGTTTCAGGAGGCCATCCCAGAACTCGGGAGCCCATTTTCTCTGGCAGAGTGCCCAGGCCAACACAGGCGCCCCCGACACAAGTGATGTCAAGTGGCCACACCTACACTACCCGCCAATGTCAAACACGACCCTGATGCGGCCCTCAATGAAATCAAGTTTGATACTCCTGCCTTAATGTGTCTTTTGGAATGAAAATTAATATAAGACCAGTCTTAATTTCGGGCAAATACAGTATCACTGATGTCTCAAGCAGGACTTTCAAGAACTCCAAAAATCAGTTGCTGTCTGAATCCTGTCAAATTATATCTGTTGTGTACAAGGGTGTCAATATGTTTATACACATTAAAAAGAGGTGGGCTTTCATTGAGAGGCAGTTTGGTCTAGTGGTTAAGGCACCAGCCTAGAAAGCAAGAGATTGTGAGTTCTTATCCTGCCTTAGGCATGAAAACTGGCTGGGTGACTTTGAGTCAATCACCAGGGACTGAGAATTCTAGTCTCACCTTAAGCATGAAAGCCAACTGGGTGACCTTGGGCCAGTTCCTCTCTCTCTCTCACAGCCCAACCCACCTCACAGGGTTACTGTTGCGGAGAAAATTAGCAGGAGGAAGGTGTGTGTTGGATATGTTCACTGCCTTGAGTTATTTGTAAAAATAATAAAGGGAGATATAAATAAAATTGCAGAGATATGGCCACCACTTTCACTTAGAAGATTATTTCTCAGAATCTGCTCCCAGGAATCTCTCACAGGACAAGATTAATTTGGATCAAGCCACTGTAGAGATTAGGTCTTCAAATCCAAAACAATAGCCAGCTTTAATATCTGTCATTATTTATACAATATTTGCTGCAATTTATTTTCATACTATTGTGAAGAAATTAAAAAAAAACATTTTACTTGGTCCTATTGGAACTGGAACATTTGAGATTAATCTGAATAAATGTACATCTCTATGTGCATATTAAACAACAGATATGATACAGACTTTCCAGGTTAATAAACTGCCTTTTTTAGCATGGTCTGATCTGAATATAGGTAATCCTTAACTCATGGCCACAATTCAGATACTGATTTCTGTTGCTAAGCATGCCTGTTGTTAAGTGAGTTGCACCTGATTTTTTGATGTTTTTTAACACAATTAAATGAATCATTGTAGTCGTTAAATAAATCATATGGTTGTCCAGTGAATCCAGATTTTCTATTAACTTTGCTTGTCAGAAGCCAGTGTCAGCCTTCAAGATTTCTTCCTTTATTTCTTTTTCTCTGCTTTGCATCTTTCGGCTGCCATAAGTAACGGGAGGGGGGAATTGGGCTATGATATATTTGGGAAGCGTGCTGGAGTGTGTAGGAAACGAAACTGTATATCTAGGGGAGGGGGAGTTTTACTTAAGTTTCTATTCCTTGCTTTTCTATTCCTTGCTATGCGCAACTGCGACTCCTTATCAAACTATGCCAAGGTCAACGGACAGAGGCCTCATCACCACCTGAAGATGCCCACATGATGCTATGCATATTTCCTCATTGGAGGAGCAATATGGACTGTTGGGGGTGGGAACGTTGCCATCACTTTGTATATGTGTTTTTCGCGCTCATTTCTTCAGATTCAGAATTCTTTTGTTGCTACCACTTTGATTTCCAGTAAAAGATATCTTTAATCTAACAAAATGGAGTTTAAGTGTTTCTTTCTTGGATATTGAATGGAGCACCAGCTGACATTATTCTGAATCTCCCTTTTACCAGCCCACCCGGAGAAAACCCAAATTTTCTTCCGAGGGGGTTTGCTAACAAACAATGTCTAGCCCAGCCAGCGACCGAGAAGACCAGGGAGCGACTGGAGGACCTGAATCCCTGCTGATGGAGGGAGCAGAAGAGACTGACTTCTTAGCAGATCTAAGTCTTGGCGAAACCCCAGCTGTGAAGCCTAAATGGTCCCTGGGAGTCGGTTGGAAGGATCCTGAGGAAAGGCCCCCTCCAGGAGTGACCACAACCCGTCGCCGAGGGAAAGATGAACCATGGCAGGAGAAGGAACGGAGAGGCTTCTCACTAATGCAAGCCGAGCAATTTTCACATGAAGCTGCCGGAGAGGTTCCAGCTGATCAAAGGTACGAGGGGGAAAAGGGGGAGGTAACCCCAGGCAGAAGAATCAGGGCAGCCCCCCCCATAAATCAACCTGGGCCAGCGCAACAGGCAGCAGCAGCAGCACAGGGCCCCCCGGCTGGGGGGATAATTGCCAGAAGGCGTAGAGCTGCAAGAGTGCCTCCGTTGGAAGTAAAATATGGAGGGGACCCCCAGGAATTGGGGTTTTTCCTAGCACAAGTTTGGAGCCACATAGAGGAGTATGGGCAGGATTTTTCCTCAGAAGCGGCCAAAGTCAGGTGTGTGACCAGGGCCTTGGAGGGAACGGCTGCAAAGTGGATGGTGACTTTGCATAATGATAATGCCCCTCAACTGCTGAATTATAACCAGTTCATGACAGCATTGCGCACCAGATTTGAAGATCCCCTAGCTGAACGCAAGGCTAGAATCAGGATGAAAACCATAAATCAGGGGCGAAGGTCAGTAGCTGATTACACCCAGGAGTTTAGAGAGCTGGCGTGCCATATCCGCGGCTGGTCCCAGGGAGCCCTGATAGAGGCTTTTAAGGATGGGCTAAATGAAGATGTTTATCAATGCTGCGTGGCCAGAAGAGACCCTGGGGAGCTGCAGCAGTGGTACGTGCTGGCAGCAGAGGTGGAGATTGACCTAACCCGAAACAGACGCCGGGGGGGTTTTGTCTTGAGGAATCCCCCCCCTACCAGGCCTCAAGAAACCTTAAAACCCCTGAAGGGAAGACCAGCGGCAAAACCCAGAACCAGAGCGTGTTTCCGATGTGGGAAGGAGGGCCACTGGGCTGCAGACTGCCATGCCAAGCTGGAACCAAAAGGGGCGCCAGGAGGAGGGAGAAGGTCTGAGAGGCCTCCAGCCACGCCTCGTGGATCGGCGCTAAAAGCGGAGGAGGTTGTAGAGGTCACCCCTCTAAAAAGAGGGGGGTTGGGAACTCCAACCTCTTCTGAAGGGAGTGAATCCGAACTGGAAGACGACGCACTGGTAAGTCCGAACCAGGGCCCTATGACCATTCCAGTGAGATTAAGGGTATCCACGTCGGGGGCTGAAGGGGACATGTTGGCTTTGTTAGACTCTGGATGCACAAGGTGCGTAATCAGTGCAAAGATAGTAGAGAAGCTGGGATTAAGGCTAAAGACTCTGAAAACGCCCATAGCTTTTTGCCAATTGGATGGATCGGTAGCCGGGGGTGGACCTGCTCATTTTATAACGGAGCCAGTGGAGATGACAATGGGGAACCATAAAGAGACTCTGTGTTTTATTGTGGCCCCTGGGATGGAGCGCCCCTTAATACTGGGTTTGCCTTGGCTCCGGAAATGGAACCCCCATGTTAATTGGAGGAGGGGATTACTACGCATACGCACAGACCAACCCCCAGAAAAGGAAGGGAAATCCAAGCTGAGACCCAAAGCTCCCATAGAATTGGCTTCTACTGGCACCGAGACTCTGAAAGGGGAGGAGAAAATTCCAGAGGAATACTGGGACTTAAAGGAGGTGTTCAGTGAGAAGGCCTCGGATGAGCTCCCCCCTCACCGCTCAACGGATTGCAGTATCGAATTTTTGCCAGGAGTGAAACTCCCAAAACCCAAACTGTATTCAATGACCCCACGGGAATTAGGGGAATTGCGGTTGTTCATTGAAAAAAATTTAGAACGTGGTTTCATCCAACCTGCTAGGCCCCGGGTGGCGGCTCCAGTGTTGTTTCGGGAAAAGAAAGATGGTTCCTTACGCTTGGTGGTAGATTACAGAAATCTGAACGCCATCTCGGTGGAGAACGTGTACCCCCTTCCCCTGATGAAGGACATGCTGGCCCACCTCGCTAAAGGAAAGATTTTTTCAAAACTCGACCTGAGAGAGGCATACTACCGAATCCGAATCAAGGAAGGGGATGAATGGAAGACTGCTTTCAACTGTCCGATGGGGTGTTTTCAATTCAACGTCCTGCCGTTTGGCCTACAGGGGGCGCCTGCGGTATTCATGCAAATGATAAACCAAGTGTTGCAAGAGCATTTGTACAAAGGAGTGTTAGTTTATCTTGATGACATTCTTATCTACACAGAGACTCGTGATGAGCTTGTGAAACTAGTGCGGTCAGTCCTGGAGAAACTTCGAGCGGCCCAGTTGTATGCCAAACTGTCAAAGTGTGAATTTCACCAGGAGAAAATTGACTATTTGGGCTATCGCATATCGCACGACGGCATAGAGATGGACCCGGGGAAGGTGCAGGCGGTTTTGGAATGGGCCCCTCCCCGTACCAGGAAACAACTGCAAAGCTTCTTGGGATTTGCAAATTTTTACCGTCAATTTATTCCTGCGTTTGCGAAGATCGCGATGCCTATCACGAATCTCCTTAAAACCAAGGGGGAGGTGAAACCGAAGCCCAGTACGCCATTGAAGTGGTCCATGGAATGTCAAGCTGCTTTTGAGAAACTGAAACGTCTGTTTGCTGCTGAACCCGTACTTAAGCACCCAGACATGGACGTTCCGTTTGTAATCCAAGCTGATGCAAGTGACGTAGCCGTTGGAGCGGTACTACTTCAGGTAAATGAAAAGGGATACCTGCAACCATGCGCCTATACCTCCCGTAAACTAACTGAAACCGAGAGAAGATGGGCCATCTGGGAAAAAGAAGCTTTTGCAGTTCGATGGGCTTTGTTAACGTGGAGGCATTTCCTAGAAGGAGCCAAACACCCTTTTGAGGTTTGGACAGATCACAAAAATCTGGAAGCTCTGAAAACACCTCGGAAACTGTCTCCCAAGCAAGTTCGCTGGGCGCAACATTTTAAGCGGTTCAATTTTTCTTTGAGGTACATTCCCGGGGGGAGAAACTTCATGGCAGATGCTTTGTCCAGATTACCTCAGTATAATAGTGCCCGCCAGGAAGTGATAAGACCTATCATCCCAACCGAACAGTTGGCAGCTCCAATGGTTACCAGACCTCAGAAGAAAAAAGAGGTTGATGTGTCGAACGATTTATCGGCAAAATTGAAAGAAGCTCTAAAACTTGATGATTGGTTCCTGACCCACTCGAATGACTGTACTATCAGAGATGGGTTGGCCTGGGTGGGGGCCAAATTATATGTACCGGGAAAGCTAAGGCACGAAATTTTACATCAAGCTCATGATTCTAAACCTGCTGGACATTTTGGGTTCGTGAAAACCCTACACTTGGTCAAAAGGCAATTTTGGTGGCCCACGTTGAAAAAGGACATTGAGACCTATGTCGCTAGTTGCCCTATTTGTGCTTCGGCTAAGAGGCCGCCTGGTAAACCAGCAGGCTTATTGCAGAACGTGGCTAGACCAACGGCCCCATGGAAGGAAATCTCCATGGATTTTATTGTAGAATTACCTAACAGTGGAGGAAATACAGTCATTTGGGTAGTGACAGATCTGTTTTCCAAACAGGTACACTTTATACCCTGCGCGAAGATCCCGTCAGCGAAGACGTTAGCTAAGTTGTTTATTCTGCATATCTACAGGCTACATGGAGTCCCTGAACGCATAATCTCTGATAGGGGTGTCCAATTTACCTCAAATTTCTGGAAAGAGTTTCTGAAGTTACTAGGCTCCGCCCAGGGGTTAAGCTCCGCCCATCATCCACAAACCAATGGGGCCTGCGAGAGAACTAACTCGGTACTGGAACAGTATCTGCGGTGTTACATTAATTATCAACAGGATGATTGGACTGATTTACTGCCTTTTGCTGAGGTGGCATACAATAATTCGGTACATAGCAGCACCGGATTCACTCCGTTTAAAGTGGCCTCGGGACAAGACTTTGTACCCATACCCGAGCTTCCGCAAGAGGAAACTAATATTCCCTCGTTGGATGAGTGGATAAGGCATCTCCAGATGACTTGGCCAGTTGCCCGCAAGGCATTGGATGATGCTCATCAAGCTCACAAAAAGTTTGCAGATAAAAAGAGACGTCCACAGGAACCATACCAAGTTGGTGATAAAGTGTTTTTATCTACCAAATTTTTGCAGACCACACAGAAATCGAAAAAGCTTGGACCTAAGTATGTGGGACCTTTCCCGGTTGAACGAGTTGTGAATCCTGTGGCGGTCCAATTGACATTGCCAAAAACTCTCCGTCGGATCCATCCTGTTTTCCATGTTAGTTTGTTAAAACCTGAACGTACATCTGATCTGAGGCCCCCCCTGTGCCATTGCTCATTGAAGGTGAACAACATTTTGAAGTTAAAGAAATTTTGGATTCTAGGAAGAAGCAGGGTCGACTCCAATATTTGGTTGCGTGGAAGCATTTTCCTTCTTCCCAGTCTGAATGGGTAGACGAGAGAGATGTTAGAGCCCCCCGACTGGTGCAGGCGTTCCGCACCATGTATCCTGATAAACCCTGAACAAATATGCTGTTGTTATTTGTTTGTAATATCTTGTCTTTTATTCTTATATTTTCTAGGACTAACGTCTTTTTGCAGGAGGGCCGAATGTCAGCCTTCAAGATTTCTTCCTTTATTTCTTTTTCTCTGCTTTGCATCTTTCGGCTGCCATAAGTAACGGGAGGGGGGAATTGGGCTATGATATATTTGGGAAGCGTGCTGGAGTGTGTAGGAAACGAAACTGTATATCTAGGGGAGGGGGAGTTTTACTTAAGTTTCTATTCCTTGCTTTTCTATTCCTTGCTATGCGCAACTGCGACTCCTTATCAAACTATGCCAAGGTCAACGGACAGAGGCCTCATCACCACCTGAAGATGCCCACATGATGCTATGCATACTTCCTTATTGGAGGAGCAATATGGACTGTTGGGGGTGGGAACGTTGCCATCACTTTGTATATGTGTTTTTCGTGCTCATTTCTTCAGATTCAGAATTCCTTTGTTGCTACCACTTTGATTTCCAGTAAAAGATATCTTTACTCTAACAAAATGGAGTTTAAGTGTTTCTTTCTTGGATATTGAATGGAGCACCAGCTGACATTCAGTATGAATGTTATAGATGGCAACCTTATGAACCAGGGACTTTACAACCATCATTAATACATACTGTTTGCCAAGTGCCTGAATTTTGATCATGTGATTATGGAGTTGCTGTGGTGGTTGTAAGTCACTTTTTAGTGTCTTTGTAACTTCGACCAGTCATTAAGAGAATGTTTCTAAGTCGAGGACTACATCACCTATAAAAGCTATTCTATGGAATAGAATAGAATAGAATAGAATAGAATAGAATAGAATAAATAAAATACAGAATTGAATGAACTGGAATGGAATGGAACAAATAAAATACGGAATGGAATGAACTGGAATGGAATGGAAGGGAAGGGAATAGAATAGAACAGAGTAGAACAAAACAGAACAGAACAGAAGGAATGGATAGAACAGAACAGAATTTTACTGGTCAAGTATACAATATATCATTTATGTATTTGTGTACATTTGTGTGCATGTAGAATGATCTGCTAAAAACCATTTTGTGCTAGAAAAAACTGCATGCGATTTTCAGTGTTTTTTTTTTAAATTCAGACTGATCTGGACTTTGGATGGAACAATATGACAATGAAGGCCCAGCCTAAAGGTACTGTGCTATCTCTCAAAAAAATTTTTTTACTAAAGATCTTTTTTCTTAATTACTATAAATATTTCAGAACAGGTTTTTTTTCCCTTGAAAGTTAATTACAACATTTCACTGTGTGAAAATCTGAAAGGGACCATACTCCAATCTACTTATTATTTCAGGAAGTATAAAATATGTGGTTTAGTTCCATGG
Organism: Bungarus multicinctus; assembly: GCA_023653725.1. NCBI lineage: Eukaryota > Metazoa > Chordata > Lepidosauria > Squamata > Elapidae > Bungarus > Bungarus multicinctus. The sequence continues at coordinate 13,399,792 of CM042836.1, read as the reverse complement.
AAACTAAACAAAATCACCTAAAAGAGTGTCATTTGTTGAGATTTGTGGAACATATATCTACAACTTATTTGAAGACATTAAGTTGGGGAGGGGGTTGTCTAACTTTCCAACCTAAATCTCCCACAAATTCTACCCTTGAAAGAAATGTGCCATTAAATAATATTACACAAACAGAATTGTGGTTTTCATCTCACCATGCAACTAAAGGGTTAAAATTATGAAATGCAGTAAAAGAGGACTATTTTGGTCTAATGATTAAGACACCAAGCTAGAAAGCAGGAGATTGTGAGTTCAAGTCCCACCTTAGCCATAAAAGCCAACTAAGTCACTTTGGGCCTCTCTCTCAGCCCAACCCACCTCATAGGGTTGTGATTGTGAGACAAATAAAAGGAGGAAGTTTGGATATGTTGAATACATTTGCCACCTTGAGATATTTGTAAAAATAATACAGGTGGGATACATTTTTTCCCTGTAATCCTTTATATCGGGGTGGAGTCGAGCGACTGAATGGGGCTGAACATTTACTGGCCGGCTTACCTCCCTGACACCTATGCAGAGTTCACAGCAGACAATTACTCACTGAGCCCAGAGGAAAAAAAATATTTGCTTGTACCTACGATGGAACTCACAGCTTCCTGATTGTGAAGCAAGAACTCCACTTCTAGGCCATCACGCCACTCAAAGGTGGGATACAAATTAAATAAATAAAATGTGTGTGGACTTGAAAGGAAGCTTTGTGATCCAGTGAGTCTTACGGCTGAGAAGGTGTGTCTAGGATCACCTTTGTGGATCAGGAAAGAATAAGTCTATTCTTTTTCCTATCTATGCAAAACAGAAGGTCAGTTCAAAGCAGGCAGCAGCTATCAACTACCCTAAATGTGCCTGATGAAAAGGATCCAAGCTATTCTCCTAAAGAGAACACAGGCTCTCTCCGGTAATGATCCCCTCCTAATGAGGTAATTTATGAAGAGTCCCTAAGGCTTTTTTCTAATGTTCCATCAGCATGACAAGGCATTAAATAGTTGTCAACATAATTGGGTTCAAACTGTCCCCTTCTGACTTCCCCTTTAGGTTAAAATCATGGTGGGGGGGAGAAAACTGTGGCTCTCATTAGTCCATTTTAACAGGTTAGAAATAAATTCAGTTTGATTACATGTAAAAAATCCATTTTCTAAGAGAAAGGCATTAGCACATTTTCCTTTTCCTTCGCAGAGATGACGTCTAAGGAAAACAGTGAGCTTTATCTGAATGGGACAGACTGTGATTTGGACTGCGAAATTGTATCTTCTAGATATACAACACCACTAATCTCTGTAGAAAAGCTTGTCGCTGCCTTTGCATAATAGGCTAAGTTTGGTTAGCATTGATCCATAATTGAGTTTTCTGTGGTTTAGCCCATTATCTAACTTACTGGCTGGATAATGGTCCAGTGTGTAGCACAAATCCAGAAAGCAGGTTAATTTAGTAACGAGGTTAAGAATAATGTTTGAGCACCACCATTGAGTTGGAAGAGACTGCAGGTTGTTGTTGACTTACAACAGTTCATTTATTGACATCTCAAAGTTACAATGGCACTGAAAAAAGTGACTTATGACTGTTTTTCACACTTACGACCGTTGCAAGGTCCCCACGGGCACGTGATCAAAATCCAGACATTTGGCAATTAGAATGCATTTATGACAGTTGCGGTGTCCCAGGGTCATTTTGCAATCTTCTGACAAACGAAGTCAATGGGGAAGCCAGAGTCACGTAACAATCATGTTATTAATTTAACAATGGCAGTGATTCGTTTAACAAATGTGGCAAGAATGGTTGTAAATGGGGAAAAGCTCACTTAAGAACTGCCTTGCTTAACCACAGAAATTTGGGGTTTTTGTCGGAAATCGAGGACTACCTTAACAGATAGCTAACAGATAATCAGAGTTGGAAGGGACCTGGTAGGTCATCTAGTCCAACTGCCCGCCCAAGCAGGAGACCCTACACCATTTCTGACAAATGGCAGTCCAATCTCTTCTTGAAAGTCTCAAGTGATGAAGCTCCCACAACTTCCGAGGACAAGCTGTTCCATTGGTTGATTGTTCTCACTGTCAGAAAGTTTCTCCTTATTTCCAGGTTAAATCTCTCCCTGTATGTAAGTCATGAGGTTCAACTTTTTACTGAAACAAGAGCACAGATCAAAGCATCTCCTACAGAAAAGCACATGCATCAAAGTGGTGTTCACCTCCAAAACTGGTGGTTCAGTTGTTCTTAACACTGGGATGTGTTTCCTAATGTTCATTTAGACCCTGCCTCCTCATAACGTAAAGTTGTTATTTTGTGCCCTACATTTAGCAAAGATGGAAAACTGACTTGATCTTTCCTCATATGACACCTTCTTTCTATAGCAATAGCACTTAAGACTTATATGCTGTTCCACAGTTCTTTATTGCGCTCTCTGGGTGGTTTATAATGTCAGTATATTGCCCCCAACAATCTAGGTACTCATTTTACCAACCTTGAAAGGATAGAAGGCTGAGTCAAGCTTGATGCAGTCAGGATCAAACTCCTGGCAGTGGGCAGAGTTAGTCTGCAATACTGCATTCTAACCTCTGTGCCATCACAGCTCTATCGTTGTCTTTGCTCAAAATTAGGCCTTTCAAGAGTGTAGCAAGACATCTAAAATTGATAGCACACTGATTTTGAGTTCTGAATGGATTCTTTGGACATCTCAGTGGGTTTCTGACACTATTCAGGACATCCTAGAAGTGTTTTGAACTCCAAAACAACCCCACTTCCAATTCAAAACAGATTAACTGGAAATGTCTTATGCTCACTATGAAAATATTTCTATCAGGGGGAGAACAACCTGTTTCAAACCCAGGACAATTGTTTCCTCCTCAAAAGAGATGTTTTGAGCCCAAAATGTTTTGAATGCAAAATTCCTACAGATAGTTCTCGACTTAGGATCACAATGGAGCCCATTAAATTGTCGTTGTCATTAAGCAAGGACCAATGCAATTCTGGTTCTCCCCTTGCAATCATTATGCTGAACATGGGGTGCTTCAGGGGGTGAAGGAAGCTCTGGATTGTTGAATGAATGGTCAGAAGAAGGAGTGGGGCTGCTGGGGGTTTGCAGGGGTTCGGAAGAGTCCCTAGCTAAGATTCTGTGCAGTTCGGAGAACCTCCAAATCCCACTCCTGGCTGGCCCCACCCACCCAACCCCGCCCCTCCCAGGAGTCCCCACATGGCCCATTTTGGATGCAGGTAAGTGCAGGGCATGCGTGGAGACTCAGGGAGGGTGAAAAATGGGCCTCCTGTAAGTTCAGAAAGGCCGGAGCCTCCAGAGAGCCTTTGGAGCCCCAGGAGGCTGTTTTCACCCTCCCGGAGGCTCAGAAAAAGCCTCCAGAACCCGGGAGGACAAAAACGTCCCTCCCACTGTGGTGCAGGAAGCCAGTTTGGCCACACCCACCATGACCACGCCCACCCAGCAACCAGGCAGAGAACCCTTTGCTAAAATTTTTGAAGCCCACCCCTTGTGATAAGTTGAGGCCTGCCTGTATACCCTCCATCCTCGATTTTTACCATTAGGACTCTGATCTTCTTAACCCCAACCTTATTAAAATTCCTGGAACCGCATAAAATTGGAACTAACCGTACTCAAGTTTTATTAATCCTTTTGTTATTTAATCCTCTTTGCAGGGATTAGTATCTGCTTAGGGGTATCTGGAGGGTCAAAAAAAGATGGTGATCAAAACCCACATGATTAAAATCTGGCCTACTTTTCTGTGTGTGTGTATGTGTGTGAGTGTGTGTGTGTGTGTGTGTGTGTGTTGCATAAAACAAATACATTTTTTTTTTTAGTGCAATTGCCATTTTGATATTTTGACTGCACCCAGAAGGACTCCCCAGGGCAGAGAAGAGGGATTGGGGTTAAAAACAGAACTTGTTACAATGATCTGCCTTGACATTTTGATGGACGTGATGAAGGCTTCTTTGGGGCTGTCACCCTATTCAGCCACCGGCAAGCAGATGTGTGTTATTCCAAACGCTTCGGTTTGCCTTTTGTTTTCCAATTTGAAATACAGCATCGTTTTCTCACAGACAAAGCCAATGATCTGACTTTAAACACGTTCAAAATGAATCACAGCAGGAACAAACTCACGTTTTGCTTTTACGGAAACAATGAAGAGAAATGTTAACAATCTATGTTATCATGGAAACAATACTGGAGGCAGTGGTGAGATTCAAATAATTTAACAACCGGTTCTCTGCCCTAATGATTTCTTCCAACAACCAGTTCACCAAACTGCTCAGAAAGTTAGCAACTGGTTCTCCCGAAGTGGTGCGAACTGGATAAATCCCACCACTGACTGGAAGTGAAGTGGGCCTGGAGCGTTAGGAAAATGTATCTCTCTCTCTTCCTCCCTTTCCCTCCCTCCCTCGCCCCCCCCCTTCTATCTCTATCTATCTGTCTGTCTACCTATCTCTATCTATCTATCTATCTATCTATCTATCTATCTATCTATCTATCTATCTATCTATCTATCTATCTAATGCATACATTGCCCATCTCTCTATGCAAAGTGACTCTGGGTGGCTTACAAAGTAATAAGAACAGAAATATAGAAACAATTATAAATATAAGAACAATTAAAGTTACAAAGGATTAGTAATTCTAAAATTAATTGCACAGGCCTATAAGTGTAAGAAGGGGGCTGGATGTCTTCTTCAGAAGAACAGAGTTGGAAAGGACTCTTGGGGGTCTTCTAGTCCAACTCTCTGCTCAAACTTGGGGGTCTTCTAGTCCAACTCTCTGCCTGATGGATCCGGAACGGTTCCAGATGGAGCTTGGGCCATTTCCTGAAACTCTGGCTCATAACTCGGCCACAGACTTGGTGGCCACCTGGGATAGGTTGGCCGCGGAGGCTCTGGACCGAGTTGTGCCTTTGCGACCTCTGACTCGGCATAGATCCCACCTGGCTCCGTGGTTTACGGGGGAGCTGAGGGGGATGAAATGCCGGAAAAGACGTCTGGAGGGTATCTGGAGGGCCAGTCGTGCTGAGTCTGATCGGACACAGGTGAGGTCCTATATTAGGACCTACCTAGTGGCGATAAGGGCGGCGAGGCGTTCACACTTCTCCGCCCTTATTGCGTCTGCAGAAAATCGGCCTGCTGCCCTGTTTAGAGTGACCCGCTCCCTGCTTGAGCCGAGAGCGCGGGAGGACCTCTTGCAGGGTAAAGCAGAAGAGTTTTCCCGATTTCTGCATGATAAAATCGCCCAGATTCGGGATGGGCTGGACTCCAGTTGGGTGGTCCCGGGGGAGGTGTCCGGGGCAGGTCTTGAGACGGTTATCTGGGAAGAGTTCGATCCTGTGACCGCCGAGGGTGTGGACAGACTTCTGGGGAGGCTGAATGCCACCACATGTTTATTGGACCCGTGCCCTTCCTGGTTGGTTTCTACCTCCAGAGAGGTGACACGAGGCTGGCTCCAGGGGATTGTCAACGCTTCGTTGACGGAGGGGGCGCTTCCGACCGCCCTGAAAATGGCGGTGGTGCGGCCCCTCCTCAAGAAGCCTTCCCTGGACCCGGCTCTTTTGAATAACTATCGTCCTGTCTCCAACCTTCCCTTTGTGGCGAAGGTTGTTGAGAGTGTGGTGGCGCGTCAGCTCCCTCAGTATCTGGAGGAAGCATCCTATTTAGATCCGTTCCAATCGGGCTTCAGGCCCGGGCACAGTACTGAAACAGCATTGGTCGCGTTGGTAGATGATCTCTGGAGGGCCCGTGACAGAGGTTATTCCTCTGTCCTGGTCCTCCTAGATCTGTCGGCGGCTTTTGATACTATCGACCATAGTATCCTATTGCGGCGGTTGGAGGGGTTGGGAATTGGGGGCACCGTTTTGCGGTGGTTCTCGTCCTTCCTCTCGGACCGCTCGCAATTGGTGTTGACGGGGGGGGGAGGTCCACCCCTAGGCCCCTCATGTGTGGGGTGCCTCAGGGGTCGGTCCTCTCCCCTCTTCTGTTCAACATCTATGTGAAGCCGCTGGGAGAGATCATCCGTGGTTTTGGGGTGAGATGCCATCTGTATGCTGATGACACTCAGCTATACATCTCCACCCCAAACCACCCCAACGATGCTGTGGAGGTTATGGCCCGTTGCCTGGAGGCTGTGCGGAACTGGATGGGCGAGAACAGGCTTCGACTCAACCCTTCCAAGACCGAGTGGCTGTGGTTTCCGGCGGCCCGATATAGTCAGCTGACTCCATCGCTGGCTATTGGGGATGAGATCTTGACCCCCACAGAAGGGGCACGCAATCTTGGTGTCCTCCTGGATGTACGGCTGTCTTTGGAAGATCATATTACAGCCGTCTCCAGGGGGGCTTTTTATCAGGTTCGCCTGATACGCCAGATGCGGCCCTTTCTTGATCGGGACGCCTTACGCACAGTCACTCATGCCCTGGTCACCTCCCGTCTGGACTACTGTAATGCCCTCTACATGGGGCTCCCTGCGGGGAGCACTCGGAGGCTTCAACTGGTACAGAATGCAGCCGCGCGGGTGGTTATGGGGGCGTCGAGATACTCCCACGTGATGCCCCTCCTGCGCGAGCTGCATTGGTTGCCAGTGGCCTTCCGGGTTCGCTTTAAAGTACTGGTTTTGGTCTTTAAAGCGCTCCATGGCATCGGACCAGGATACTTACAAGACCGCATTCTGCCAGTAGTCTCCCACCGACCGGTGCGCTCCCACAGAGAGGGTCTCCTCCGGGTCCCGACGCCTTCTATGTGTCGTCTGGTGACCCCGAGGAACAGGGCCTTCTCTGTGGGGGCACCCGCCCTTTGGAATGGGATGCCCCCTGGATTACGAACGACTAGTGACCTGAGGGCCTTCAGACGTGACCTGAAGACCTGGCTCTTCGAGCAGGCCGGCCTGAGCTGACTCAAATGGGATTTTAAATGGGGTTTTTGGATTGGTTGGGATGGGTGTACAAAGTTTTAATTTATTTTAATTGGGGTTTTTAGATTTTTATAGGGACAGCCTAGGGTTTAATTCTTTTTTAACTATTTATATTTGTATACATGTATTTTAGTTGGCTGTTCACCGCCCTGAGTCCTTCGGGAGAAGGGCGGTATATAAAACCTAGAATAAATAAATAAATAAATAAAAACAAGAGACCCTACACCACTTCAGACAAATTGTTGTCCAATTTCTTAAAAACCTCTGGTGTTGCAGCACCCACAGCTTCTGCAAGCAAGTTGTTCCATTGATTAACTGTCAGGAAATTCCTCCTTGGTTCTAAGTTGCTTCTCTCTTTGATTAGTTTCCATCCATTTCTTCTTGTTCTGCCTTCAGGTACTTTGGAGAATAGTTTGACTCCCTGTTCTTTGCAGTAGCGCCATAACATTGCTCTCACCCTAGTCTTTTTTTTTTTTGTCATTAAACTAGACAAACCTAGTTCCTGCAACCATTCTTCATGTTTAAGCTCCAGTCCCCTAATCATCTTTGTAATCATCTTAAAATCAATGACAGATATATTTTCTATATCAGAAACCCCTACCTATGAGAAGTTAGGAATCTGAAGACCCAGAACCTACAAACCTCTCTCGTATATATATATATATCCCAAGACCCTTATTTGATCTCATTTGTCAAGGGATGGTGGCATAGGTTGCTGTAATTTTATAGCAGAAAATATAGGAAAATTGAAACGTTCTGTAATAACAATAATGGCCCAGGGAAAAATGCCACAGTAGAAATAAATCATGAACAATAATGCAATTGAAATGCTAAATGGCCAAACCATTAGGAACCATCAATCTGAAGCCAACAAGTATCTGAGCATTTTACAGTTGGATAATATCAAGCATGACAAATTAAAAAAGTAATTAGTGACAAATATATCCAAAGAGTGAGAAAAGTGCTAAAGACAAAAATGAATGGGGAAATACCATCAAAGCCATCAATATCTGGGCCATAGCTGTGACACAATATGCTGCTGGAATTATTAACTGGACACAGGCTGAACTGGACAATTTGGATCAAAAAATAAGAAAGCTAATGACAGTTCACTATGCATTACATCTCCATAGAGATATTGATATATTATATCTGTCCTAGGACTTCGCATTAACAGAGGGATAGAATCAAGATCACATAAAGTGTTAATACCATTTTATAATGTTTTGGTAAGACCACACTTGGAATACTGCATCCAGTTTTGATTGCCACAATATAAAAAAAGATCTTGAGAGTCTAGAAATAGTGCAAAGAAGAGCAAGAAAGATGGCTAGGATCAGTGGTGGGATTCAATTTTTTTTTACTACCAATTCTGTGGGCGTGGCTTGGTGGGTATGGCAGGGGAAGGATACTGTAAAAGCTCCAGTAAGAGGTAGTATTTGCTGATTCTCCAAACTACTCAAAATTTCCACTACTGGTTCTCCAGAACTGGTCAGAACCTGCTGAATACCACCTCTGGTTAGGATCCCGGAGGCTAAAATGTACAAAAAACAGTTGCAGGAATTGGGTATGTCTAGTTTAATGAAAAACAGATCTGGGGATAACATGATAGCGGCCTTCCAATATCTAAGGTGCTTGGCCATGTAAGCCAGCTGGGTGACCTTTCTCCCAGCTCAATCCACCTCACAGGGTTGTTGTTGTGGAGAAAAAAGTATGGTATATAAAATCATATATTACAATGACTTACCTGTGAATGAATACTTCAGCTTCAACCATAACAACACAAGAGCACACAATAGATACAAACTCAAGGTTAACCGCACCAAACTTGATTGCATGAAATACGACTTCAGCAACAGAGTAGTCAATGTCTGGAATACTCTACCTGACTCTGTGGTTTCTTCCCCAAACCCCAAAAACTTTAACCTTAGATTGTCTACTATTGACTTCACCCCTTTCCTAAGAGATCCTTAGGGGGCGTGCATAAGCGCACCAACGTGCCTACGGTCCCTGTTCTATTGTTTCTTTTTATTTTTTTTATATGTATCCATTTCATGTATTCATAACTATGTTTATACTTATACCTATTATCTTGTAAGCGATTGACAAATCAAATAAATTCTAAATTCTAAAATAGGAGGAGAAAGCTGTGTTGGATATGTTTGCCACCTTGAGTTATTTGTAAAAATAATAAAGGTGGAATATACAGTGTGTACATGTGTATGTGTATGTGTGTAAACACACACACACACATGCACACACACACACACACACATGCACACATAATGAAATCCTAGGTTCTTGAACCGTGGTGGTGGAGTGATTAGAATGCAGTATTGCAGGCTACTTCTGCTGACTGCCGGCTGCCAGCAGTTTGGCAGTTCAATTGTCACCAGCTCAAGGTTGACTCAGCCTTCGATCCTTCTGAGGTCAGTAAAATGAGGACCCAGATTGTTGGGGGCAATAGGCTAACTCTGTAAACCGTTTAGAGAGGGCTGTGAAGTGCTATTGCTATTGCTACTCTATGCTTTTGAAGGCCAACATGAGCTAAAGAACTTGAGGTTGTGATTTCATAATATATAATAATAATTACATGGCCAGTACATTAAAAAAAGACCTAGCAGGCAAAACAGGTAACAAAAAGGACTGGCAATGGGTAAGAGTCGGACAGTTGAAGAAAGAAACAGCGGAGCTAATTCTAGCTGCACAAGACCAAGTCTTAGGGACAAATGCATACAAAGCCAGAATTGAGAAGAGCACAAGAGACAGGAAATATCATCTCTGTAAAAAAACTGAGGAAACAGTGGACCATCTGGTTAGCTAGTGCAAGAAGATCACACAGGGTGACTACAAACAATGGCATGACAAAGTAGCAACAATGATGCACAGGAAATTTCCAGGAAATAGTGCTTGCCAGAAAGCAAGAACTGATGGATTCACAGATAGATGAAGTAACATGAAATGAAGAAGCTAAAGTGCTCTGGGATTTTGGACTTCAAACAGACAAGCACCTGCCACATAACCACCCAGACTTAACAATGTCTGTCTAGTGGATGTTGCACTTCCTGGAGACTGTCAAATGGACTAGAATACAAAGAACTGGAGAAAAATCACACAATATACAGACTTGCAAACAGAGGAAGAACAATTATGACAATAGAAAGCAAAGATAATGCCAGTAGTAATAGCGGCCTTGGTTGCAGTTCCAAAACATCTTGGATACCACTTGCATTGACAAAATCACCATTGATTAATTGCAAAAGGCAGCTTTACAGGTAGTCTTCAACTTATGATCACACCTGAGCCCCAAATTTCTGTTGCTAAGTGAAACATTTGTTAAGGTTTTTGCCCAGTTTTACGACTTTCTTGCCACAGTTATTAAGTGAATCACTGCAGTTGGTAAGTTAGTAACATGATTGTTAAGTGGATCTGACTCTCATAGACTTTGCTTGTCAGAAGGTTGCAAAAGGTGATCACATGACCCCAGGACACTGCAACGTCATAAATATGAATCAGTTGCCAAGCATCTGAATTTTGATCATGGGGTATATCCATGGGGATGCTGCAATAGTCATAAGTGTGAAAAAAGATCATGTGTGAAAAAAGATCATAAGTGTGAAAAATGGTCATAGTCACTTTTTCCCCCCATTAATGTTCTAAGTTTGAATGGTCATTAAATGATCTGTTGTAAGTTAAGGATTAACTGTACTCAGAACAGTTTACATGCTGCAGCAATATCTTATTAAACAACATCCAACTGTGTGACCAACCATAATAATATATTAAACTAGGAAGGAAGGAAGGAAGGAAGGAAAAGAGGAAAAAGAAAAGGAATTCTTACCTTTTTGGAGCAAAATTCAGAGCACATCTCCACTGTCAAATTGGAATGTATTAACGAAGCTGGCAAGATATTTGTTAAGTTTTCTGGTACTTTAAAACATCCTCGATAGATAATATTTTGCCCTGCAAAGAAAGACAAGAAGTTTGCTCTTAAGTAATAGCAACCAGGAAAACTTGCCATCACCACAAGGAATGTACACAAGCACACACACATACTTTCACAGAGAGAGGAAGGGGGAAGAGAGAGGGAGAGGAAGGGAGGGGGAGAGAGAGAGAGAGAGGAAAATAGTCTAGTTTCTGTGAAGCCTACTCACAATTCCTGATTTCAAGCTTGGCCCTATCTGCTTGTAAAAAACTTGGTTTGAAATGACCCCCTTCCTTTGAGGGAAATAACACTATTTTTTAATGTGCAAATATCTCCTCTATTCTGTTCCTTCCTCCTAATTCTCCCCTGCAAGGCTTTGAAAAACTCTTCATTAAAAAAAAATATCTCCAAAATTGTTCCTCTTCCAGGAAAGACCTCGAATATTAATGATTTGCAAAAACAGCTTCAGGAAGCCTCCTGTGTATTTGTGTCTGGTGTGTCTGGAGGGGAAGGGTTTATTTTTTTACCCAAAACATTTCTTCATCTTTATTCCTTTTCATAAGCAGGAAGGTTATTTCAATGTCCAAATACTAAACAGATTTCTACTGTGATGATCTGTCTATGGAGATTCTCTGTCATCCAGGACATAGTTGTCCCAAAGGTGCTTTTTTTCAAGAAGCAACTAGATTTTGTTTTTTTCCTTGAAGATGTTTTGCTTTTCATCTGAGAAACAGTTCTTTAGAATTGAAGAAGCTTGTTGGATGAGAAGCAAAATGTCTTCAAGGAAAAAGAAAGAAAGTACAGTTGCCTTTTGAAAAAAAGCACCTTTGGGATACTGTGATGATCAGAAATAAAAACAGCTAAATCCAGAGGGATCCAAAACTTTCCAAAAGTTTGAATAACATTCAGTTACAAAAAATAAAGTACCTATGAAGATTTGCCAAAGAGCCTTGAAAGTTAGGAGACTTTAATGAAGGAGGAAGCCGTGGATTCAGTGGGGGGATTCAAATTTTTTTACTACTGGATCTGTGGGCATGGCTTGGTGGGCATGGTGTGGCTTGGTAGACATGGCAGGGGAAGGTTACTGCAAAATCCCATTCCCTCCCCACCTCACTAACCTGCTTTCCAGCTCCGTTCTCCTGTGCAGGGCAACAAAAGAAGACCCAGCTGATCAGTGGGACTCGGGAGGGAGAGAATAGATGGGGTGGGGCCTGTCAAAGGTGATCTTTCCAAACTACTCAAAATTTCCACTACTGGTTCTCCAGAACTGGTCAGAACCTGCTGAATGCCACCTCTGCATGGATTGTATATAGGGGTAATGTTGTATACAGATAGTTTTTGACTTATGGCCACAATTGAACCCAAAATTTATGTCACTAAGTTAGACAGTTGTTAAGTAATTTTTACCCCATTTTTGCAACCTTTCTTGACAGTTATTAAGTGAATCATTGCAGGTGTTCAATTCATCACACGGTTGTTAAGTGAATCTGGCTTCCCCCTTGACCTGGCTTCTCAGAAAGTCCCCAAAGGGGATCACGTGACCCCAGGACACTGCAACCGTCATAAATACATGCCAGTTGCCAAGCACCTAAATTTTGATTATGTGATCACAGGGATGCTGCAACAGTCATAAGTGCGAAAAACGATTATAAGTCACTTTTTCAGTGAACAGTCCCTAAATGAACAGTTTTAAATCGAGGACAATCTGTATTTCATTTTGACTTCTGTCTTTTAAAGGGGGAACGTCTAAGAACCTGAGCTTCTGCCTTTTCAACAGAAAACAAAAGGAAACCTACAAAGACATCACATTCTTCTTGATCACTAAGTTTTTAAATGAAATGTTCACAAAGTCCTGGTTTCATTAGAGAACAGGAGGGATTCAGGAGACGGCAACTCCCTTATTAGAAAATTCTTAAGCAACTGATTTTATGTGATGAACCAATTAATCTTGATTAAATCTGCATATGAAAGATGACAAAAATGCATTCTGTGCCACATCAGGACAGAAGAGTCAGCCAGAATGCGAAAGTACCTTTTTGGATGATATATTTTGCAGAATATCATGATTAAGAGCAAAAAATAAATAAATAAATAAATAATTGGGATACACTTTAAGAAAAATGCAGAGGTTGCAATTCTTCAGCCAGAAATTTTTTGATTAAGTTCCATTGAATATTGCAGGCTTTATGTCTAAGTCAATCAGAATAAGATAGTAAATGCCAATCACTTAATCTTCCTCCCAATTAATCAATTAAATGGTCCCGCTATTTTAATCAATAATAATGCCTTTTTACTTAGGCATTTCTCAGAGCCCAATTGGTATCCATCAGAATTTTGAAAGCTTCAGGCATAGAGTTTCTTTTCTTTTTTTATAAAAAGTTTCTTTTCTTTTTAACAACAAACATAAACATAAAACAACAGACAAAACCTTTCAGTTATACAGTGTGTCAGTTGGTACATTTATCTTGTGTAGAATATCTATAGTCTTTTCCTCTTAAATTTACATTCATATTGCATTGATTAACTTTGCATATCATATTATATTATTATTACACCATCATTAGACTTTAATTTCAATTCCATATTATCCTTTAGAGCAATTCTCAATTCTTATTTGATTTTTATTTGTGTTATAATTTATTCAAAAATAATCAGTTGTAACATATCACTGCTATTGTATTATACTTCATTTCCTACTTTTCTATCTAACAATTGATAGAATAAATCCCATATCTTGTAATACTTTTTCTTCTTTTTCTTTTTTTAATAAAAAAAGGGAATAGATTTTCTTGGCACAGGTGTTTAGTGAATCACTGCTGTTGTTAAGTTAGTAACACTTCATATGAAAGATGACAAGTGAATCTGGCTTCCCCATTGACTGTGTTTGTGAGAAGGTTGCAAAAGGTGATGAGATGACCCTGGGACACTGCAATCATCATAAATATGAGTCAGTTGCCAAACATCTGAATTTTGATCACGTGACCATGGGGATGCTGAAATGATCGTAAGAATGAAAATCATAAGTCACATTTTTCAGTGCCGTTGTAACCTTAAACAGCCACTAAATGAATGTTTGTATGTCAAGGACTACTTGTGCTCCCTCTTTCCACTCAAAGATCCCCAATTCTGGGAACAAATAATTAAATCAGTCAATAAACCCTAGGCTGCATTTGTACTTAAAGAAGCATTAGCACAGATGCGAATTTTGGAATTGGCCCAGGAGCAGGTTAAATTCTACAGGTTAAAAGTCCTTTTTATTAGCAGTGGGAACAAAGCTAGCATTCCTTCTCCACAAATGACATTCATAGGGAGTATATATTTGAGCAAAATCAGATATTTAAGATATGTTATTTCCCACTCATAACAGGATAACTAGAAAAGGATGAAAAATGAAATGTTGTTTTTCCTTCAAAACTAAAAAAGATGAACAAAGTTTACCCTGACTTTTTTTTCATCGCCAAATTAACTCTTATTCATTACAGGGTTGTTGTTTTTTTAGAATCTTCCATTTTTTTCTCTTGTTTGGTCCCTTAATGATGGACTACAGCTAGGACAGGTGTTAAGAACCCCACAACAAAGTCAGTTGTAGAAAGTCCTAATCTATATGTCTGTAGGGTCCTTCTATATCACACGAGTTGATGTGAACATCAGCAAAGAGACAACCTAGAATTGTAGGTGAATATGGAGTTCAAAATGTTACCCCATCAATTTCTCAGTTCCATCTCCTGGACCCATCTCCTGGACCCCATAATAGAGATTTAGAAGTATTTTCCCATAAGGCCTTCTGCTTGATTGTTTGTCTGGTATTAATCCCTGCTTATCTACTTACTTACTGCTTATCCCTTCTTATCTATTAAAACCGAATAAACAGTCAAACAGAAAACAATACATGCGTTCTGTTGCCCATCCCTATTGGGAATAAATACTCACTTAAGAAGCTTACATCACTTACGTCGTTTAGGCCCTGCCCCTGATTCCTCCACCTGGTAAACAGAGAGCCTGTTGATGCCTCCACAGATGGTCCCTTTCTCCCCTTTACACTCATTGTTGCACTCTTCCTGTTTTGCAATATTCACTGGCAGCCGGTTTCCACAATAGCATTCTGCTCCATATTCCAAGCCGGCATATTTATAAGCCCTGGGCAAAACCAAAACCAAAATTCTTCTTAGATCATCATTGCAACCTATACCAGAACCAAATATTGAGTGATATTCAACAGGAGTGAGGGGGAGAGGCTATTTTGGGAAATGGTGGTGGATGAAATCAAGGGAAAACTAAAAGGAGAAAAGTTGAAGTAGGAAAGGTAGAGACTCCAAGGACTCTTTATAAAATCCTAGTAAGGCCACACTTGGAACACAGCATCCGCCATTGGTCACCACATTATAAAAAAGATGTTGAGACTTTGGAAAAAGTGCAGAGAAGAGCAACTAGGATGATTCAAAGACTGGAGACTTAAACGTATGCAGAACGGTTGCAGGATTTGGGTTTAGCTAGTCTAGAGAAAAAAAAGGGGTCACATAATAGCAATAGTCCAGTATTTGAGGAGCTGCCACAAAGAAGAGGGGGTCAAATTATTCTCCAAAGCACCAGAGGGCGGGACAAGAAGCAATGGGTGGAAACTAATCAAGGAAAGAAGCAACCTGGAACTAAGGAGAATCTTCCTAACAGTGAGGACAATGAACTTGTGGAACAGTTTGCCACCAGAAGTTGTGGGTGCTCTATCGCTGGAGGCTTCTAAGCAGGGGTTGGATCCTACCGGCATAACAACTGGTTCGGTGAGCGTACGCTGCGTGCACGTGCATAGTACTTGCAAAACAACTTATCCTGCAAGCAATCACCATCTCCTGCTGAAGTGCGGCACTCAGCTGTGCCACGCAAAGCAACTAAGGTAAAAATAAAAGACAGCCTAGAGCCTGGGCAGGCGGGTGGGCCCAACCGAATAAAAGAAGATCTTCAGAGTGAACTGGTTTGGTGTTAGCTGCTCTTCGAAGCTACCGGTTCTATAGAATCGAGCTGAAGTGGTAGAATCCCACCCATGCTTTTAAGAAGAGACGGGAAAGCCACTTGTTTGAAATGGGATAGGGTCTCCTTCTTGAGCAAGGAGTTGAAGACCTCCCAGATCTTTTCCAACTCTGTTATTCTAATATTCTGACTCTCCTGGATCAAGCCAAGGACCATCTGGTCCACCAGCATTGTTTGTCAGACAGTGGCCTACAGTGGCAACTGTAGAGCTCAATCCTATTCACTATTTTGATGCGGTTGACCCAATGCTGCTGAGTAATAGAATATAGAACATAGAATCATAGGGCTGGAAGAGAATTAGGAAGGGACCTCTTCGTCTAACCCTCTGCTCAAGGACACCTTATACCATACTAGTCAACTAGTTTTCCAGTCTATATAGTATTTATAGTATAACAGTAGTATAGTATATACAGTGGTGGGATTCAGCTAGTTCGCACCTATTCAGGCGAACTGGTTGTTAAATTACTCGCCTCCCCACTATCAAAGTGGATCCTGGGCACGGTGTTGCACTGCAATGGAGAAATGGGCAATGGAGCAGCCGGCGTCAGGGAAGGAGAAGGCCGCTTTCCCTCTTTCTTCTCCCTGCTCCTCCTCCTTCCCATGTGCTGGCCATTCTGTTCCCCATTTCTCCATTGCAGTGCAGCACCAGAATCCACTTTAATAGTGGGGGGGCAGGTGGGCAGTGTGATTTAACAATTGGTTCGCCCAGAATGAGGTTGGCCATCATGGGAGGCTCATCCCACATGTACGGCGGAGCTGGAGGATGGGGATGGGCCATGCCTCCCACAACAGCCAACCTGATCCTGGGTGAACCAGTTGTTAAATTATTTGAATCCCACCACTGAGTCTATAGTATATTTGGAATAATCTTGTGAGACAGAAACAAATCAAACAAACAGCTGCTAAACCCACAAAAAGAGTTGAGGTATGGCAAATGCCTCAGAAGGGACCTTCTCTAATTTCTTCAGTTATAAAGGTTAGGGGTGGGGGAAGTGTACTTTCAAACTTGGATATCAGCCTTGTGAGGTAGTCTAAACAACAAGCACATCAATAAATACTACCCCCATCTTTATTGTAAGGCTACATTAATAGAATTTTTGCAAGAATGGAAGCACATTTCTCTCCCCTCACCAAGAAACTAAGTCCAAGAAACTAAGTCCAAGAAACTAAGGAGAGTCCCTTCTGAGACATTTGCCATGTTCCCATCCCTTCTGGGGACTCAGGTGCCTCTTATCTGACTGTTCCCCTGGCTGTGGCCCTTCCTTTTGTCTCCCAAGGTCATTCTCATGTACCATTTCATGGTATGTGAGATATATAGACTCAGCATGAAATGGTATGGTATATATAAAAGCAGGACCAATTCATGTTAGATGGATTTGGCCATTCCTGTCCTGAAGACTTTAAGAGCAACAGCATGCAGAAGAAATAAAATACTCTTTCTCTTCTTATTATTTTTTTACCTCTCTGCGCAGGCTTCTTGGCAATGGGAAATTGTCATTTTTCTCAAGTCATAGAACACGCCTCCTTTCAATGTCCTTTTTCTTGAGTCGTCGGCAAAGCAGCCAATGTAAGTGCCTTCAGCATATAAAAATACAACTGACAGTTAGAAAGAATCTTGAGAAAAGAACTGAATACAGAAAAACCACAACAACAACCTAGCATTCTCCTTTTAAAGAACAGCCTTGTATTCAGAGGTGGGATTCTACTGGTTCAGACAGGTTCGGGTGAACCGGTAGTTCTGGTGATCATTTGGCTCCGCCCACCTGCCCCTGCTCTTTCCTGTGTTTTATTTCCTTGCTTTGGAGCACAGCTAAATCGTGTGGCAGAGTGGTTTTGCTGCACCTCAGTTGTTTTACTCACCGGGGCTGCAGTGGAAGGTAAGTATTATAGCTGAAAATGGGCTTTTTTAAATGGTGTGGGTGATCACCGAACCGGTTGTTACACCGGTTGAATCGCACCACTGCTTGGATTCCTCTCCTATAATAGCTGTAGCCTCATATTCTGCCAGGAAGAACCAATGAAACATGATTAAGAATTAAACTTCATGTAAGAAAATATGTAGCATTTTTATTAGTAGTCCTTGGCTCACTACCATTCATTTAGTAAGCATTTGAAGTTGCAATGGCACTGAAAAAAGTGACTTATGACCATTTTTCACACTTACGACCATTGTAGCATCCTTGTGGTCACATGATCAAATTTCAGAGGCTTGGCAACTAACTCATATTTATGACAACTGCAGTGTCCCAGGGTTATGGGACCACCTTTTGTAACCTTCTGACAAGCAGATTTAATGGGGAAGCCAGATTCACTTAACAACTGCAGTGATTCACTTAACGAATGTGGCAAGAAAAATTGTAAAATGGGGGAAAATTTGCTGAACAACTGTCTCGTTTAGTGTCAAGTCTTTGTTGGAGTTTGATTCTGAGGGGAAGATTGAGCAGCTGACAGTGAGTGGGAGTGTGGCTCTGGTGGCTACCAGAAAGGGGGGAAGGGCACAGTCCGGTTGGGTATTCAGAGGAAGTCCCAGGTCCATCCCCTCTTCATCCTAAGGCATACAAGGAGAAACGGAGAAGGGAGCAATGTGAGTTACGGGAGAGAAAAGGGCCCTGATCCCTTTCATTAGTTACAGCTGGGAGAACAGGATATAAGAAGGGCGTTTGCACACAGCACCTTGCTAGAAGCAAAGCGTGCATTATCTTTGTCGAGGCTTATCTGGGTTTTGGCATCCTCCCAACTTTGTGTGCTTCATTATCTTTTGGAAGTCTGCAATTTATTATCCTGGCCTGTCATGTTAATTACTTCAGTGTGGTTTGTGTTTTGTTTTTTTTAAATTTCTAATTTATCTGTACTTTGGGTTCGGACTGCATTTCTTCCCTTTGTAGACTGTTTTTGGAAGAGTTTGATATCCATCCGAGGATAACTAGACACTGGGGGCCAAGTTGGAGGTATTAAAAGGAATTTATCTACTTTTGTGACTTTGTTATTTTTGTGCCACGCCCCGGGTCATCACACTTAGCAGCAGAAATTTTGGGGTCAATTGTGGTTGTAAATCAAGGACTACCTGCACCATGTTTTCCTCCCCTTTTTCTTCTTCTTTGTCTCATGCAAAGCAATGAGAAGCTATTTTTCAATTCTCACACATAGTATCATTATTTATTGAATATTAACAGAACTCAAGTACTTGCTCTAAAACTTACTGAGGGTGGAGCTGTAACCAAATAAAATCAGGATATATTTACATAATGCAGAAATAATTTGGAAATGGCGGGAATGACAGCTGCCACCTTAGGTGACTTTCAAAGAAGACCAGTTGAATTCATAGAGGATCACAGTCCAGAATTGTCTCTGGAGGTGACAGCAACCGTGGAAAATGATGGGCCTTCCAGTCCTGCTTACAAACTTTCCATGTGCTTCTACTTTGTAATTTTAAGGATATATTCACAAAACACATTAGAATAAGCTAAAGTCAAGTTGGTTAGCTTGTGAAACCATCATATTAGTGAAAAGCCGGCAACTTCTTGGTGGAGCACTTCCAAACCACAATTAATTCAAATAATTATGGAAGCAAAGAAACTGTCCCAAAGGTTCTTTTTCAGGAAGCAACTGAACTGTCTTTTTTTTTTCTCTGAAGATGTTTCGCTTCTCATAAAAGAAGCTTCTTCAGCTTCTGACTGCTTTCAGTCCAGTTGCCTCTTACATCCGCAATTAACAAAGTTACATAGTTGGAAGGGACCTTGGAGGTCTTCTAATCCACTCCTGTACTCAAGCAGGAGGCCCTATACCATTTCAATCAAGTGGCTGTCCAATCTCTTCTTAAAAACTTCCAGTGTTGGAGCATCCACAACTTCTGGAGGCAAGTCGTTCCACTGATTAATTGTTCTGACTGTTGGGAAATTTCTCCTTAGCTCTAGGTTGTTTCCCTCCTTGATTAGTTTCTACCCATTGTTTCTTCTCCTGCCCTCAGGTGCTTTGGAGAATAGCTTGACTCCCTCTTCTTTGTGGAGCCCCTGAGATATTGGAATCATGTCACCCCTAGCCCTTCTTCTCAATTGGGACCAGAATTTATGGTGCTAAGCAAGGCAGTTAAGTAATTCATGTTCAATTTTATGATCTTTGTTGCCATGTTTTTAAACGAATCACTGAGTTGAATAATATTGTCCTAAGCAAATCTGGCTTTTTCTCTTGATTTTGTTTGTTGGAAGCTGGCTGGCTGGGAAGGTTGCAAATAGTGATCATATGACTCCAGGAGGCTGCAACCATGGTAAATATATGTCTGATTGCCAAGCTCCTGAATGTTGATCATAGATACAGATGAATTTTGATCATAGATATAGAAGGGACCTTGTAGGTCATCTAGTCCAAACCCACGCCCAAGGAGACCCTGCATCATTTCCGGCAGATGATATTCCAGTCTCTTCTTGAAAACCTCCAGTGATGAAGTTCCCACAACTTCTCAAAGCAAGCTGTACCATTAGTTGATTGCTCTCAC
Organism: Bungarus multicinctus; assembly: GCA_023653725.1. Taxonomy (NCBI): domain Eukaryota; kingdom Metazoa; phylum Chordata; class Lepidosauria; order Squamata; family Elapidae; genus Bungarus; species Bungarus multicinctus. The sequence goes on along the minus strand of CM042836.1, from coordinate 13,379,425 downwards.
TGTCAGAAAGTTTCTCCTTATTTCCAGGTTGAATCTCTCCTGGTTCAGTTTCCATCCATTATTCCTTGTCTGGCCTTCGGTACCTTGGAAAATAGCTTGACCCCTTCCTCTCTGTGGCAGCTCCTCAAATATTGGAACACTGCTCTCATGTCTCCCCTGTCCTTCTCTTTACCAGACTAGCCATGCCCAGTTTCTGTAACCATTCATGTGACATGGGAATGCTGCAATGGTGATAAGTGGTTGTAAGTCACTTTATTCAAAGTGCTGTTATAACTTTGAGCAACTGCTAAATGAATTGTTGTAAGTTGAGGACTACTGTATATTTCATTTTTGTTCATAAACTATGACTATTTGCAATCAACTTTCTCACTTCTCCCATAAAGGTTGATTGGCCCGTTTATGAAACTTCTCATGGCAGTTGCAAACCGTTATTATTCATTCCCTGATTCTAGGCAGACTTTGGAGAAATGAGCCAACTCAGATTTTGTATTAATCAGAGAAACAAGAAAAAAAAAAAGACCAGAACCAGGGCTAGAAAGCAAAAGTGATATAATTTCTTCTGGCCTTATTAAGGCATGTTTTCCTGAGTTTCTCTGACTTTGACATCCTACTTGGAAAATCTTCAAGCAATGCAACATTTATTTAAAACCAATCTTCCTTCATTCTCTGCACTGACCCCCTCCTTCTGTAATGCAAAATTAAAATGAAACCATCAAGTTTGCATCTCCTTGATAAAGCTGCTGAATTCAATCTTGCACACTGTCAGGCAAATGTAGAGAGAAGAAGATAGGAAAAAAGGCATAACCGAAGCGATGAAGACTAGCCATTTATTTGATTTCTTGTGAAAGGACATGAAATGATTTTTAATTATGTACAACCTATGCAAACACAAGAGGAACTTTTAGGCTGGTGGGGGAAAAAACCACCTTTGTCAGAGTTTGAATCCGAGGAGGAAGACGAACAGCTGACAGGGAGTGGGAGAATGACTCTGTTGGCTGTGGAGGAGTCTGAGGAAGGGCAAAGTCCAGCTGGGCAGAGCAGGGAAGACGTAGAACAAGGGAGAGAGAGTTCAGAGGAAGACCTAGGCCTTCCTAGGTCACACAGGGAGGAATGGAGAAGAGACCAACGTGGGTTGTGTGGCTTACAGGGGAGGAAAGGGCCCTGATTTCCTTCATTAGCCACACCTGGCAAGGAAACTTTATAAGAACTGAATGCTGACTGTGACAGCTGCTGGGAGCAAACGTGACTTCATACTGTTGTCTTTGCTTATCTGTGTTCCTGGCATCTTCCCAACCATGTGATTTTTGCTGTGCCTTCAAGTCTAGAATTCTTGCTCATGCCCTACCAAACTAATTACCTCAGTTTGGCTTGATTGGATTTATAGTTACAGTTTGTGTTGACCATGTTTTGGACTTAATTCTCTGCAGTCAAAGGCTGTTCCTGGAAGAGTTTTTCTCCAGCCCAAGGTGGACATCGGGGGTAAAGTTGGAGCTAATAAAGGGACTCTTATTATCTGACTGTGTTGCCTTTGGGCCACACCCCAGGTCATCACACACTTTTTGGTTAAAATGTGACAGCAGCCCTAGCCATTGATCAGCTGACTCTTTCTGTAAGGCTTCCCAAACTATATACATATACAACCGACTCATATTTATTTATTTTTATTTATTTTTATTATTAAAATTTATATACCGCCTTTCTCCCGAAGGACTCAGGGCGGTGCACAGCCTACTAAAACCACATATATATAAAAGTTAAAATAAATTAAATAAGGGCTGTAACCAAATCTAAAATCCCAACCTTAAAATTCAATACTTAAACCCCATTAAAATCAGTTTAGGATCAGCCCAGGCCGGCCTGCTCAAAGAGCCAGGTCTTCAAATCATGCCTGAACATCCACAGGTCGGTGGTCGTTCTCAACTCAGGGGGTTATGATGGTTGCAGTGTCCTATGCTTATGGGATCACCTTTTGTGATCTTCAGGCAAGCGAAGTCAATGGAGAAGCCAGATTCACATAACAACCATATTAGTAACTTAACAATTGCAGTGATTCTGCAAGAAAAATCGTAAAATAGGGCAAAACTCACTTAACAAATGGTTGGACTAGATGACCTACAAAGTCCCTTCCAACTCTGTTAATCTGTAAGAAAGTTTTGTAACTCTATTACTCCCTTAGCAACAGAATTTTGGGGCTCAATTGTGGTCGTAACTTGAGAACTAACTGTATTACAGCACTCTAACTAGAAAAGTGTAGAACTCATAACTATGTCCGTTTCACTTAAGCGCGTATTGTAAAAGCCTTGGAAATGGATTGGTTGATGGTTTATAAAGTCTTTTTTCTCATGATAGCCCGCTGCCTTCTTAGAAATCTCTTCAACTGTATGTATTATCCTACACAGAATCTAAGGGCGACACAAATGTGCATAACTCTGTCTAAAAGCAGAACTAAATTTTATCTGATTCATTTGAATCACGGAAGATAAAGGCAGGCAAGGAAATCTGATTCAAAGAGCTCTGATGCAAAAGGAAACCATTGCACAATGTGAAAATAGCAGATAATTAAAAAGAAAAGACACTGAGCTTCCATCAGAGAATTTTACTCGTGCATGCGTTTGTGGGTAAAAGTTATTACTGACAGACCCACTTTGCCGCCTTTCCATGCACATGTCTTGGTGAACAATTTCATTTCCATGAATGAAGGATTCACGCAATGTAGTTAAATTATTTCTGCAGAAAGGACACATTACAGAATTATCCTTCCATTCCCCACCATCCAGTCAGAGCTGAAGAAGTTTCTCGGAGGAGAAGCGAAATGTCTTCAACAAAAAACAAGAAAGACCAGTTGCCTCTTGAAAAAGCATCTTTGGGACAACCATGACCTGGATGACTAAGAATCTCCATAGACACACATTACACTAGTTTCTAGGTCACTGTATTTCAAACTTGGCCACTTGTGGACTTCAACTCCCAGAATTCTCCAGCCAGTACTCTAATCTAGTGGCCCTCAACCTTTTAGGTGTCAGGGACTGGTTTCATGGGGGGTGATTTTTCTGTGGATCAGGTGTGTGTGGTTTCACCTGCTGCCTGGATCCTCTGTGTGCGCAGATGGGACTTCCCTCACTTGTATGGCTCTCACTGCCAGGCCACAAACTGGTGCCAGTCCACAGCCTGGTTGTTGGGGACCCCTGTTCTAATCCAAATATCTTTAAATTGCTAAGTTTTGGAAAACACTGTTCTAGGTACAAGGAGTCCTTGAGTCACAATTATTCATTTAACAATGTTTGAAGTTACAACGGCACTGAAAAAAAAAACCCCGACTTACTACCGGTTCTTACACTTGCGACTGTTGCAGTGTCCCCATGGTCATGTGATCAAAATTCAAATGCTTGGCAACTGGCATGTACTTAAGCCGGTTGAAGCATCCTGGGGTCATGTGATCACCATTTTTGGATCTTCCCATGGGTTTCCAACAAACAAGTCAATGGGGAAGCTGGATTCACTTAACAACCATTTCTCATAGCAATGGAAGGTGTCGTCCCACTTGTCATCGTAAGTCAAGGACTAGCTGTATTTCTCCTATCTCAGTCTGAGGACTTTAAAGTAGGGGAAAGATATTTGAAGAGAGATCAATATTTTTTTCTGTTTCATGTTGTCACTTAATTATTGATTTTGCTTCAAAACAACCTGCAAACCCTGTCAGGATTAGTCTACTTTTTTTTTCTTTTCTTTCTTTAAAGAAGAGTGAAGTAGAAAGAATTGTATATATGAATGGCGTATGTAGTCCTTTTTCAAAAAGTCTCCCAAATTTCACACTCCTGCACACCTTTCCCGTTTTCCTTGTTATTGCAGCGCTATATAAGCCTGATGTCAACGCCTCAACCGATGATCCCAACCAAAGCAAGCACATTCGAGACCTGCCAATGTCTCAGCGCAAAACTTTGTTGAGTGCATCATTTGGGCACTATTGAAGGCAAACACAGCTCTACCAAATTCCCGCACAAATCCACTGTGGGAAGAAATATCCATCTGGTTCAGTTCCAAGCCGGGAGGAAGCCACTGAGAATAAAATGGAGGCTGGAGGCTGATTGGAAATAGGGTCCATTTATTGACGAAGCAGAACCACCAGGGTTTGTGCAGTGGTGGGATTCAAAGATTTTTACACTGGTTCGGTGGGCATGGCTTGGTGGGCGCGCGCACGCCAAACATGCACTTTGCGCAGGCCCAGAGATGTTTCAACTCATCTCCTGCAAGCCGGCACTCTCCCTGTTGCTTCAGCAGCTGTCGCATGGCACTCTTCTGTGCCGCGCAAAGCAGCTGTGCTTCAAAAGCAGGGAATAAAGATGAATATGGGAGCCTGGGCGGGCAGGTGGACCCAACAGCAGAGTGGTGGAAAAAACTGGCTCGGTCTCTGCTGCTCATCGGTGCTACCAGCTCAGTAGAACCGGACTGTACCGGTAAAATACCACCATTGGGTTTGTGGTTCTGGAAAGCTGACAAAATGGAGTTGAGAGTGGGTGGTTTTTATACCTTCTTTGGGTTTTGTATTTGAGCTTCCTGTTCCTGTGCAAGAACATGCAGGGGTGGGATTCTACCAGTTCGCACCTATTCTCTAGAACCGGTTGTTAACATTCTAAACAGTTTGGAGAACCGGTTGTTAAAACAAATTACTGGCCTAATCCTGTAAGGAAGGCAGAAAGGAAACATTCTGGTGTTGCTTACAGAAACTGCCTCTCCATTAACCCTTATTACATTCTTGGCAGGACTAGACTTCCTGTCTCTGGAACTTCTCTGGAGTTTTTTTCCCTCCTTTGCTGGTACTTCGCTTGTGTGGAGTGGCCATTCAAAGTTACAATGACACTGAAAAAAGTGACTTATGACCATTTTTCACATTTACAGCTGTTGCAGCATCCCCACAGTCAAGAGAGGCCAGGCGAGGAGATGTGTGCCTCGATGTGAATGATATTGAGTTGGCCACGGCCAGTCAATAACATGACCACTAAGCCATGTCCACCCAGTCACATGACCACCAAATCACACCCACCACCTAAGCCACACCCACAGAACCGGTTGTTAAAATTTTGAATCCCACCCCTGGGAACATGTCCTTTAATATTCTATTAGCTGTTATCAGATTCCTGTGGGGTCATGTAGAGGTTATGTAGGGATCATAGCTGGCTCTAAAGGCAAAATAGGAAAAGCAAATCCTAGGTGCTAATCTGAGTTAAGTTGGTCAACCTTTGTCTTATTGTTTATCTGAGCTCCCAGGTTTCAGGTTTGGACTGCTCTGGGGATGGTGCAATAAAGGGACTTTGGACTGCTCTGGGCCGTTTCTAATCCTACCATTCTGCCTTTGTTTCAAAATATCCTGTCTTGAATAGACTACCAAATCTGCATTTCTAAAAGCTGTCTTCTCAGTTTTTGCTTGGGAACAGGGAGACTGGAGCTACTTCCTGCCTCTAAAAACAAGTTTCTCCAACTCTCATTTAGGGAAATATTCTGCCTCTTTTAATATTCATCAAAATATTTCATTCTTATAAGAGAGGGGGGCTTCCCACACCACATAGTACAAATTGTGTTTCCCCCTCCTTCCTATTAATGCAGGTCACATTGTCCAATTGAGTGTTATTGTGTTGTTATGAGAAAGAGTCTCTGGGTTTGGCTAACACCTGCAGATGTGTCCTTGACTCTCACGGCTCTTCTTCTCGAAGTCTGGAGTCTGCATTTCCTTCTCACTCTTCCCTCCTCCCCTGTTCATTGACAAGCTGGGAAGCAATAATGGTTGCAAGAGCATACACGTGCTTTGAGCTTGACACCTGACTTCTAACAAATCAAGCCATCATAGAATTAGCCAGTTAGATGAAATCTGGGTGATTATTTAGTTCAACAGCCTGAATGGCTGACTGGGGAATTCCAGAAGTTGAAATCCACACGTCTTAAAGTTGCCAAGGTTGGATATCCCTGGTGTAAAGCAACATCATGTTAATAGATTGCTTAAGTCAATTCTGTGTTCCTTTACAGGGAACAGAATCAAGAAATTTAAGATGGCAGCTTTGAATAATTACAGCTACCAACCTGACCTTTTCTGATATACACCACATCCATGATCACTTCTATACACAAGCTTTTTAGACTTAAATGGAGGCTTTGCTTTCTTCTGTTTTTTTTTTTCCTCCATTATTCCATATCTCCCGGTTTCTGAACGAAAGCTTTTCACAGATGGATCCAAAATAAATCATTCAATCTTCAGCTTTTTTTCCCCTCCTTTTTTTCTTTTTGCTAAAAATAGCCAATAGAATCTACATCACTCTCCCTTTTGGGGTGGGAAAAGAGGAAAGAAGAAAAAAATCAGTGAAATAGGAGGAAAAGCTAGAACTCTTAAATTAAAATGTTGAGACAAGGTGAATGGTATGTTTCTTCTAAAGAGGTGAACATTGGCACTTTCCAAACATGCAATTAGGAAGTTCGCAAGCTGTGAACAGACACCCACAATAAGCTGCTAAGAAGGTGGGAGTTTCTCTGAGGCAGGTTTAGAGAGCTTTTTTTCATCCTCTGCAGCTGCAGATTCAAAGCCATCTGGTCTTCCTCAGGTTGTTGTTGCATTGTGAGATAAATAGAATATTATGGTTTAATCTCTTTTCCTCCTGCTATCAACTCTGAAGGGAACCTGGCTGAAGCCATCTTTTGCTGCCTCATAGTTGCCACGAACTCTGAATCAGGGAAAGGAGGAAGAAGTAGATAGACTGGCTAACAGTCAAAACAAAAAGTTATCTTGTGGGAACCAAGGTCATCCTAAGAGGCGGCAGTTGAAGAAAGAGAGGAGGGACCAAGCCGCCTCCCAGCAATTTACATTGGACAATGTAACTGGTGACATTTGAGGTGTGAATTATTTGTTTTTTTAATTAGTCTAAAACTGCGGGAACTTTTGGAGTTGGTTTTCACTAGCTGTGCCAATATGTTGTATCCAATAAACATGTTCTTTGAGGAATCTACCTGCCTCAGAGTTCTGCTTTTGGCAGATGCATTACTTGGAACAGGGACATCTGCTTTAATTAACAGCTTTAATTAAAATGACAGGTACTTTTTGACCTATGACCACAATTGAGCACAAAAGATTTGTTGCTAAGCAAGACATTTGTTAAGAGAGTTTTGCCCCATTTTGAGAGCTTTCTTGCCACAATTGTTAAGTGAATCACTGCAGTTGTTCAAATATTCAAATATTTATTCACAGGGACTCCTGTAGAAGGTAAGAATTAGAGCTTTTTTAAATGCAGAGCGCACACACGGAGCATGGGATCACTGAACTGGTTGTTATACCGGTGGAATCCCACCCCTGCTTTACAGCAATAGCACTTTAGACTTATATACCACCTCACTGTGCTTTATAGCCACCTCTAAGCAGAGTCATCATATTGCCTCCAATAATCTGGGTCCTCATTTTACTGACTTTGGAAGGATGGAAGACAGACTCAACCTTGAGCCAGTAAGAATTGAACTGCTGGCAGTTGGCAAAATTAGTCTGCAATACTGCATTCTAACTACTGTGCTGCCAAAGCTCTCATTTATGCCCATTTGAACTGTCTGGATCTCCTGATTTTCCTGGTGCTTGACAGTTGGGATTGGTTAATGCTGGGATGAGAGACCACCAGGAAATGACTAAGCTATTGCCTAATTTGGGAAATAAAAATAAAAAGCATTCTGGAGGAAAGCAATTGCAAATCATGGCTCTATTGTGGCTAAAGATAGTGCTTAGATAAGCAACCATTGCAGGGAGGTACTCAAAAGAGGCAAGATGTGAGCGTGGGAGCGGAATCAAGAACTTGCCTTCTGCATGCATGTAACAACAATGTACATGCTAAAGAGGCAAGGTTTCAATTGCACTCTTCTCCTTGCCTCCTCTTTGGATCATTAGATTTGATTAGATTAGATTCCACATACTGAACAATATTTTGACTCACCCCTTTGCCATGTTTGGGCTTTGGGCATTATCTCTCATTGCCAATTGACACACAACAGACATTTCCAGGAATGGGCATTCGCTCATTCACTCAATCACTCACTCATTCATTCATTCATTCATTCATTCATTCATTCATATATATTAGTCATTTCATAAAGGCATTTCTCTGAATGGGTATTCATGTATTGATTCATTAATTCATTCATATATGAATTAGTCAATTCATAAAAGCATGTCCTTGAATTGGCTTTCATTCATTCATTCATTCATTCATTCACATTAGTCAATTCATATGGCTGCCCATCTTGGAAAAGGAAAAGATAGAATGCAGAGTAGGTAAGGCTTTGACAATGTATTTTATTTACTATCATTATTTCCCTAAGCTGCCAGAACAACCACAGATGGAAAAGACACATGCATTAAGCCTGGTGTGTGTGTGTGTATGTGTGTGTGTGTGTCCGCGTGCGCGTATGTGTTAGAATGAGACTGGTTCCCACATTCTCTAGGCATAATTTCTCACCCTGGGCAGCTCTACAATGTACAGTCTCCAACTCACAACATGGTGGCTGGGAAATCCTAGAAGTTGAAGACCCCACATCTTCAAGTTGACACAGTTGAGAGGTGCTGCCCTATGGTACATAGGATAGGAAAGGAGAAGAGGGGCAAATTTGCAAGAATCTGTTACTACAGGCTATCACAATAAAATATAGTTCTAGTCATCTTGTGGAATCAATTTCCTGGTCTACCTATTTATAAGGTTGATCGGTTGCTAATCATCATTTAACCTACCATATCTCACAGAGGTATTGTGAAGGTAGAATGACAGATGGTGAATTATGAGCCACTCAAAGGAAAAGTGAGCACAAATGAAATGCTTTGCTCATTTTGGGTTTCCTGTCATCATCGCCATCACCGTAGCAGCTATTGAATATTCATTTAAATTTGTCTCTTTGTTGATTTCTGGGTGGTGCTTTTTAAAAATATTTTCTACTTCATGCTATTGTAAACTGCCTGGTGCACTTTGATAAGCAGAAAGGTGGAGCATAATATTACTATTAATATTATAATAGTATTAATAATACCCACAGGAGATATTTCAAGATATCTACGTCTCCTTTCCAAAATACATCTGCAAAATCTAGCGCAAACTTCAAAACCAGATTTACCTTTGCTTTTGGAGGTGTACTTCGGTGTTTTTGCTCCAGAAGCCGGAACGGGTTCTTGGTCATTTACAAATCGGAGAAACCACCTCCTCCGTAACTGTCTCAATTCAGAGTTTCTGGAGATCAACCACCGCGCTCCATCTTTCTGGTCCAGGTTGGATCCATACACTGTCTGCATGTTCACAAGAAGCTTAGAAGTCAAGTGAGGCATCTGAACGGGTCTACTTTCTGCATTGACATCCCCCAGCAAAGTCTCAGCAACGGGTAGGCCCTGATTCCTGGAGGACACTCGGGTGCCCTGCTGCAGAACCAAGCGAGATCGCTGTAGGAGGAGAAGGCTACCTGCCATCAGATAAGCGGCTGTGAGGAAAAAGAGCAGAAACTGGGTCCTCCGAAGAAACTTTTGTGGTCTGAAAAAGGATTTGGCCATACCCTTCCTGGGAAACTGAGCCGCTCACGCCTTTAGAACAGCTTTGAAGCCACGCCTTGGCTTCTGGCTAGGGCCTCCCATGGGTTCGTCTGATTATCTCAGAATTTTTCCTGTCTCAATTACGCTTCCTTCTGTAATCACCGCCAGGCTTGTCGCCATAGTTCTCTGCACAGAGGAGGTTTTAGAGGACCAAGAATATCCAGTCAACCATTCACAAGCATCTTCCTTGATTGTGGCCAGTCACACTTCAAAGACTCGGTTCCTCAGATCTGCAATAAGAAAGCACAATCTGTTTAGTTCTGGTTTATCAATATGTATCCCTCCTAATCCGTTCTATTCCTCTTTAGCTGAAACCTAATCTGTAATTTACCACAGACTGTTTCTATCAGAGTCTGTAAAACCATAATCCTTCACAAATGCTGGATGAGACATAGGATAGGAGAGAGAAACAAAACAGAGACTTTCGGCTGGTTGTAGTAGCTCATTTTTCCTTCTGTTTTCTCTGATTTTCACCCCTGTTCACCCTGAGAAAGTTTGGGAGGATAAAAAAAAAATTGTTCTTTTGGCAGCTGTGAACTTAGAAAGCTCAGACTGCCCAAGGAGCTGGTGATACAGATCTACAGAGGAATTATTGACTCTGTCTGAATATTGAGTTGCACTTCTATAGCTGACCGGTTTAGCACAGCAATCAAACAAGACAGGCACAGCCTCCAACTGATAGTTAGGATTGCAGAAAAAACAATTGCAACCAGCCTGCCTTCCATTGAGGACCTGTATATTGTCTGACTCAGAAAGAGGACTGAAAAAATATCTGCAGATCCCTCACACCCTGGATATAAACCGTTTCAACACCTCTCCTCTGGACTCCACCAAAGGGCATTGCATATAAAAACAACTAAACACATATTTTCCCCCTTGTGCCATCATTCCGCTGAATACCTAATTATTACAGTATTGCCTTATGTCTAAAGGTATTTACCCATGTAGTAGGACTATATTGCTATTTTCCTTTTCATCTTCTTCTAACCTTCTCCTATTGATATCTTATGATTATATTACTTTGTTGTTTATATGTACAGAGTTTACGCACTTGAGACAAATTCCTTGTGTGTCCAATCATACTTCACCAATAAAGAATATTCAATTCTAATTTTAATTCTAATTTTCTTATTCTATTCTATTCTACTCTACTCTACTCTACTCTACTCTACTCTACTCTACTCTACTCTACATTGATTTCAGTGTCTAAAATGGAATCATGCAGAAATGAATTCAGACCCTATTTTAAAACTGGCTACATAACCCTATTTTCAACCAAAATATCCTTTGATTTTTTGGGTGGGCCAGCCAAGGAAAAGTTAAAACTTAATTTAAATTAAAGCCTAATTAAAACTTAGCAAAATTAATTGAATAGAGTTGGAAAGATTGTTCCCCATGTATTAAACAATTATTCCCTTCTGGTACATTAAAATTACATCACTGCCAGTTGCTTCAGGAGCTCTGAACTGCAACCAGGTCTCAGATGGGGCTGTTGACTGTGTGTTCTTCTTTTAAAGCAGCTAATTTGCATTCCCAGGATTCATAAATCAGAATATAGTTATCCATATTTCACATTCCTCCACATTTTCCATTTCACTTTTTTTCAAGAAGAAAATGTGCACAAGTATATATATTTTAGGCAAATACTGATAAAAAGAGTACTTTAGGGGAAATGCAAATTTTAGAGAGTAAATCTACGTTTAGAGAGTAAATGCAGATGTTTATACTATCTTTGAAAACTCTATGAAAAAGAGTTTTATGTTTGACCTTATGTAATAATGACACAAACTGGAACTAGATTGATTTATCCATTCTTAAAGTAATAAATATGCCCTTGCACCAAGACAAGTTAATGATAATTGAATCCATATAGTTTTCTTGGAAATAATATAGGTTTGCCATTGCCTTTCTCTAGGCTGTTTTTCAAATTCCCAGACTAACCTATGGGGATTTTCGGATGGGCGCTCAGCCAATTACAAACTAAGTCCAATTCTGCATAGCTTCCTAAATCAACAAAATAAGTGCCCATAATCCCTACCAAAGGCACTTTTAAAAATACTATTTTCCCCTCTGTGGGATATTTCCTGTGGTCTTGATTTTCAAGGAATAGTATCTGAATGTTTGTGTCGGCTCCAATGATCAAATAAACTACCCAAAATCAATGTCTATAGAGATTGTCAGTCATCCAGGTCATGATGGTCCCAGAGGTGCTTTTTTTTCTAGAAGCAACCAACATCAAATAGAGTATCAAAAGGTTGAATGGCTTGTGTTTAAAATAGAAAGACCTGTCCATGGTACAGGTAATCCTCAATTTATAACCACAGTTAGGATGGGAATGTCTGTCGTTAAGCGATGTGATTGTGAAGTGAGTCATTTCTGATTGTAATGACCTTTCTGCCATAGTTGTTAAGTGAATCATCATGGTTGTTAAGTGAATCAGACAGCTGTTAAGAGAATCTGGCTTCCCCATTGTCTGTGCTTATTGGCAGCCAGCTGAGAAAGTAAAAAATGGAGAGCCTGTGATCCTGGGATACTTCAACTGTCATAAACACATGCTGGTTCCCGAGCATCCAAATTTTGATCACAAGATCACAGAGATGCTGCAATGATTGTAAGTGTAAGGACCAATCATAAGTCATTGCAAAACAGCCATAAAGTGAAATAACTAATATCATTTTATAAAGCCTTTGTAAGAAGACCACACCTAGCCACTGCATGTAGTTTTGGTCACCACACTATAAAAAAGATGTTGAGACTCTAGAAAAAGCACAGAGAAGAACAACCAGGATGATTAAGGGACTGGAGACTAAAACATACGATGAATGGTTACAGGAACTGGGCATGGCTAGTCTAGTGAAAAGAAGGACCAGGGGAGACATGATAGCGGTCTTCCAGTATTTGAGGGGCTGCCACAGACAGGAAGAGGTCAACCTATTCTCCAAAGCACCCAAAGGCCAGACAAGGAATAATGGATGGAAACTGAATAAGGAGAGATTTAACATGGAAATAAGGAGAAACTTTCTGACAGTGAGAACAATCAATCAGTGGAAAAGCTTGCCCTTGGAAGTTGTGGAAGCGCCATCACTTGAGACTTTCACGAAGAGATTGGACTCCCATCTGTCAGAAATGGTGTAGGGTCTCCCGCTTGGGTGGGGAGTTGGACTAGATGACCTACAAGGTCCCTCCCAACTCTGATTATCTGTTCTCTGTATAAATGTGAGCTGGTTGCCAAGAAGCTGACATGCAATCTCATGCCACACATGGCCTAGCCCTCAGAACCAGGTCATAAGTATCTCAGGGGAGGTTATCATAATTTCAAATGTCGCTAACCACTAGTCATAAACTAAGGGCTACCTGTAATCCAATCTAATCATTGTTTTATTATCATTGCTGATAAAATTATTTACTTGATTTATGATAAAATTCTTTATTTGATCATGATAAAATTCTTTATTTGATCATGGCTGCCAATACAGGTCTACAAATTTGCTGATAAAATTATTTATTTTATCATTGTTGCTGATACAGTTCTACAAAGGAGTGCTTGACTCTGCAATTTGCACCTCTGTAACTGTCTGGTTTGGCACAGCATCCAAACAAGACAGAGACAGACTTCAACCAATAATACTGCAAGAAAAAAAAAAAACAATTGCAACCAGCCTGCCTTCCATTGAGGACCTGTACTAGTCAAAAAGAGGGCTGTGAAAATATCTACAGATCCCACACATCCTGGCCATAAACTCTTTCAACTTCTTCCCTCAAAACAATACTAATGAGTATTGCACCCCAAAACACCTAGAAAACACATGCCATCAATCTGCTAAACAATTAATTTCCACATTATCTTATGCCTTGGGATGTCAAATTACCTAGTTGGACTGTATTACTATTATCCTTATCATCTTTCCTATTACCTACTTCCTTAGCTTCTTATGAGTATAACTTTGTTTGTATCACATGATTTATATTGTTTTTATTTAGTATCCTAGTATGATTTATGTTGATCACTTATTTAGTATCCTATGACTATCATTGAATGTTGTATCTTATGATTTATGAGGATTGTATTTATGATTATGATCATGATTTATCACTTGTTGCTTGGATGTACACTGAGATATTATGCACCAGAGACAAATTCCTTGTGTGTCCAATCACACTTGGCCAATAAAGAATTCTATTGTATTCTATTTATCTCCCTTTCCAAGCAGCACCTAACTTTTTGCCTGACATCTTTGCGATCAGAGACCAAAAGAAAGCTCTCACTGTGGAAATGTTTCCTGCCTTCTTCATACATAGCTGAACAAGGAACATGTTTTCTTTGCGTTCCCCAAAGCTGTTTTCACAGAAAAAATGCTCCTTGGAAACCCAAGGCAATTCCTGGCCAGAAACTGCCTTCTATTTGCAAGGAAAGGTTAAAGGTTACCCGAAACATAAACAGTTTTCTTTTCATTCTAGGACAGGCCTCCTTTCATGGTTCAGAACCATGAAACAAAATGCCCAATGACAGCTTTCAAGCTTGCAAGACTTCTGAGTTTTCTTGGAAGCCCAGAGAGGAAGGAAGCTTGTTTGAAATGGTACAGGGTTTCCTGTTTGAACAGGGATTGGACTAGAAGACCTCCAAGGTTCCTTCCAACTGTTATTCTGTTCTGTTTTTCAGACTAGTGACTGAAAGATGTATGGACTTCAATTCCCAAACTAAAGATGATGTTAAGAATGACTACTTAGTAGTAAAGTTAATCTTTCATACTGATTTTGAGCAGATAGCTTATCAAATGCCATTTTACGTCCTTCCTTTGAAATGTAGGTCAGATAGCTCTGCAACCAGATAAAGGGTTTAGAACAAATTTATGGAAAAGAACAGTCTGCCTGCTTGGTAACCAGCGAAGCACCTCGCATTTTTTCCCCCTTATCATTTACAAACATATTTCCTTTCTATATATCCTACTTGCATCATGCACAAAACTATGTGGTCGTGCTTAGTTTTTGGGGAGGAAAATTAAAAAAAAAAAAACATGTCTCCGCCTATCAGCATCCATTGGTATTCATCTGGCTAGCGTCCAGTCAGTGTGTGAAAGAGTTGAGGGCTGTTTAGAAACTGAATCAGTATTTGCTGTGTGAATAAAAAGGAGACAGCAAGGAGCCTGGGCGTGGCTTAGCTCAACTGTTCTGTACTATAGGTGCTTGGTGCTGTGAAACTGAAACTCTTCTGCTCTGCTTGTGTTTTGTGTTTAGAACAGATTTCTTTTCAGGTGGGGAGGGGGAGAACTCCTTAGCATCAGAGGGTGTTAATAATAATATACAAAACACTAATGCTCTGATGGTCATTTTGAAAAATCCTTTCTTAGTGAGCACCTAGAAGCCAAGAGGAACATACGTACCAAATTTCAAGTTTGTAGGCTTTAAGGTTCTGGAGATTTTGTGATGATGTCGTGAGTGGTATTTTGCTTTTATATATATAAATATATATCTTGCCACCTCACTTTGATCCTGAATCCAATGGCTCAGTGCTATTTACCAAGCTAAAGGAGTCACTTAGGTCCTTGTCTTCTCCAATCTGGTGGTTTTTCTTGGTGAGATTTTCACCATTACAGGAAAAATGTGATGACAGCACCATGTTCAAGGAAGAAGGTACAGAAATATGCAGAACATATTTGTCCAGCTTTTCCCAAACATTTTAAATTTTTTATGGAAGAAATAACCTGAAGCAGCCATTCAAATTTGCATCCCTTTTGGTAATGACCCACGGTCAAATTCATTTATTCTTGGGATACAATTATTTAGCCTTAAACCAAGATAAACTAGATCAGCGGAACAATCCCCTTCAATTAGAAATAAAATCATCACTAAGGTGCAACAGTCAGGTATATAGTGTCAAGCTTGAAGCGCACTTGTGCTGTTGCAAACTATTAACACTTCTCAACTTGCCAAAGAGGCGGGGGGTGGGGGGCAGGGTGAAGTGGAATGCAGGTCCCAAACTTGAAGAAGAGCCATGAGAACCAAGGATACATTGGCAGGTGCTTGCCAAAACCAGAGTCTTCTTCTCATAACAATACAATGGCACTCAATTGGACAATGTGGCCTGCACTAATAGGAGGAGGGGGAAATAGATATTGTAACTATGTAGGTTTGTGCGGGAATTAGGTAGAGCTGGTTTTGCCTTCATCGAAATAATGTACTCAATAAAGTCTTGCATTCGGACATCTCATGATTTCGAAAGGGCTTGCTTTGGTTGGGTTCGTCGGTTGGAACATTGAGATATTGATTGAAGAGAGTGTCAGAAT
Organism: Bungarus multicinctus; assembly: GCA_023653725.1. Lineage (NCBI taxonomy): Eukaryota > Metazoa > Chordata > Lepidosauria > Squamata > Elapidae > Bungarus > Bungarus multicinctus. Next base: position 13,363,552 of record CM042836.1, on the reverse strand, counting down.
GTCCACAGTCTGAACCTCTAAATAAAAGCGATCCTTGATTCCATTTTATGGGAAAGGTATAGCACTTAGAGCAATAGCACTAAGACTTATATACCGCTTTACAGTGCTTTACAGCCCTCTCTAAGCGGTTTACAGAATCAGCATATTGCCCCCAACAATCTGGATCCTCATTTTACTCACCTCAGAAGGATGGACGGCTGAGTGAGCCTGGTGAGATTTGAACTGCCAAACTGCAGTCAGCTGGCAGTCAGCAGAAGTAACCTGCAGTACTGCACTCTAACCACTGCGCCACCGAGACTCAGTTTTATTAGAGATCATGCGTATTGCAGCATTGCATAGTCAGAACTGAGAATTGTGTGCCAAAATCCCTGAGTTCTACTCTCCCCCCTTTACTGTCTCTCATTATCCATCCCAGTGCAACCAATCCAGTTTATGCAAGATGTTTTCATAACGGTCAGTCCAAGCACAGGTTGGAATGCAACTCCTTCCTTCTTGCAGCTGGGTGACCTTGAAGCCAAGTCTCGAACAAGTACAGTTACTATTTTCTATTTCCCAAACATTCCCCCCTTTCATTCCTCCTCCCCACATTTCATGGCAGTCTGTCACCGCATAGCAGTGAAGCACAGCAAGCATAGTAGAGAGCCAGTTTAGTGCACTGGTTCAAGTACTGGTCTAGGAACTAGGACTGTGAGTTCTAATTCCACCTTAAGCCTGAAAGTAGGCTGGATGAATTTGGGCTAGTCACTCTCTCTCAGCCCAACTCACCTCATAGAATTGTTGTTGTGGGGAAAATAGGTGGAGGATGGAGTATTAGGTACATTCATCAGTTACTTATAAAGTAATAAAGGTGGGATAAAAAATATATAACTTATAAATATCTAATATTGAACAATCCTCCTGTCAGAAGAAATTGAGATTTCTGTCTTGTAGAAGAACATTTAATAACTGAAATGACAAATTCCAATTGAGTTCATCTGAAATATTTCCTCCTCCTTCCGCTTGTTTCCAAATGCAATGAATTCTACATTGTGGTCAGAGAACTGCTCAGTTCCATTAGTTTATTTTAACACCGTTCCAGCATAAATTAACTGCACATTTAATTTAAAACAACTGTCATTACGGAAAGCAACTTATTCCATTACAGTCCCTTCCCACTACCACCCTCTAAATTTGGAATGACTGCAGTAAAAGTGTCACTAGTAAGGAAGCTCCAATATACACCTATAAACAGAGCACTGTTATTAATAGAAAGGTCAACTTGACTAACAATAGGTTACTCCAGAAGGCACACAACAGAGAGTTGTCAAGAATAATTGAACAGTTTCACATACTATACATTAAAGTATCCATAGATATGAACAGGGAAATTTTAGGATTGATATCAGTCTGGCCCATTTTGGCTGCTTTCCAAACAAGCATTTCCTTCCAGATTCTTAGTGTAAAATAATCAGATCCAAGAAAAAAAAAACTTAGAAAGTGTTAGGTTTCTTTAAGAAACTTAACTGTATTGGTTTACCATATATGTCTGCAAGTCAGAAATGACTCAGCACTATCTTGTAGCCACGATGCTGATTGGCTACAGGAAGCAGGAGAGCTATATAGTAAGAAGCCAGAGAGCACATGGCAAGTGTACTGTTAGAATGTCTGTTTGTGCTGTTGGAATGCTGCTACTGGTTTGCTAGGCTTCTACTATGCTACTCTACTACTTAGCAAGTATCTTCAACACTAACTATATTTATCCATTGATGCATGGCTGTATTGAAGGTGATGTATTGCTGTTATATCTACTGAACAAGAATGGTTAGTAAGCTAATCTACTGATGGATGAACTGTGTATGATAATTGGAATGGAACTTGGACTGTGTTTATATCACTGTATATAAAGACTTTGTACTTCAACTGCTGTGCTTGTATGGTTCTATACTCACTGCTACAATCTGAACACTATTTCCGTCTGTTGTATTAATCCTTGACACCAAGGATACTCTGCTAAATACTTAACAGAAGGGAATATTTGTAGTTCATAATTCAGCTGTGGAGTCCTTGGTGCTCTCTAAGCCTGGTTGTTTACTTGCAGATGTTTCATTGCCAGACTAGGTAACATCATCAGTGCTGGTGAGCGTGTTGTTTGCTTCCTGTTTATATTCAGGAGTTTGCAAGCAGTCAAGCAGAAAATAATAGCCTAATCAAAGAAACACCAATAGGGCAAACTATTATATATTACTCAGGAACAAACACCACACTCATTAGCACTGATTATGCAACCCGATCAGATAACTAAATATCTGCATGTGAACAACCAAGTTCAGAGAGCATCAAGGAATTCACAAGGGGGAAAAACACTTAAATGTTCATAAGCAATGGGGATTTTAATCTTGCATTTTATTTCTTAAAAGAACCCAAAGATCCCTCCAACTTTTCTCTTCTTTAAGACTAAACAGGTTCATGTGCCACTTGTGAGATTGTTTGGTCACACAATCAATCCAGGAAACTCTACAAAGGCAGAGAGGCCTTGGAGAAGAATCCTACAGTCCATACTGTGAATGAATGAGGCATTTCATTATTCAAAGAAAGTAAATAGTGAGATTCAGGCTAAGTTGAACATTTTTAAAACACTAGATAGATTCTAGTCTATGAAATCCTTGTTGCTCTCTGGACTTGGTTGTTTGCTTGCAGACATTCTGTTAACTGATTAGGGTAATATCTTCAGTGCTGAATAACACTGAAGATGTTATTTAGTTGGGTAACAAAACCTATTCCCTGTCGACCAGGAATGGAGACTATTGGCCATTATTTTTTATCATTTTGATCACATTTAACCAATATACATTTTTACATCACGTTCAGAATCACCATGTTGAGGAATGACGACATTTTGATAATCCAGCGTGTTTCTACAAAATGGGATTGACAAAAGGCTTCTCCCATATATTGTAGAGTTGCTGTCTCCGATTCTCCCAATAGAAATTGTGATGACTTATTTTACTTCGTTTTTAACACGAGTGATGTATCACCCAAACTTGTTTTAATGACTGGTCAATAAAAGCAGTGGGAAATGACTATCAAGGGAGGTCACTAAAGGCACAAGGGATCAATTTGTTTTTCCTCGTATTAAATGTCTAGATTCCTGTTTCACAACCTCAGAAACTTTAAGATGTGTGGACTTCAACTCCTAATATGCTGGCTAGAGAATTCTGGGACTTAAAAGTCTGCACATGTTAAAGTTGCTGGGATTAGGAAACACTGATCTAGATAAAAGTCTCTGGAGATTCTCTGTCATCCAGATCATGGTTGTCCCAAAGATGCTTTTTTTAAGGAAACAACTGGACTTGTTTGTTCTTAAAGAAAAAGCTAAAGCTTCCCATTATACATAACCTATAATTCCTATCTTAAAATCTCCAGGAAGTGTCACCATGCCCAGATTCTCAGTCTATGCCAGCTTCACTTCAATTCTGGGAGATGAAGTCCACACATCTTAAAAGTTTCCAAGGTTAAGAAATGCTGGTCTGCAAAAGACTAAAGGCCCTGTACATTGTTGTAAGTACCAACAAGGTTTGACAATGTTAGTCCCACTCAGGATGCCTGAATGATGTCCATTCAGGTTTTCTATTCCCAGAATAAATAAAGCTGTTTCTGGAATTGTGTAGTTTTTTTTTTAATAAGTGAAAGTAACATCAATGCATTTTTCATCATCCTAGCCTTAAAGAACGCCTCATTTAAAACCTGAAAAAAATATGAATCACCCAAAGTTGGACAGCGTGGGTGGCAGGAAAAACAACAGAAAGCTATACTTCCTGACTTTATCACCACATCATGACTCTAGCATCATTTTGTTATGCAAGAATTACACAGAGTTAAACAGAAACAAGATTTCAGAGAGACACCAAATTTTCCCCCGTGCATGTTGAGTGACAACTGACAGCTCTCACTTAGAATGAATGAGTGTTAGAACAATTAATTGGTGGAACAAGTTGCCTCCAGACGTTGTGGGTGCTCCAACACTGGAAGTTTTGAAGAAGAGATTGGGCAACCATTTGTCTGAAATGATAACAGAGTTTCCTCCCTGAGCAGGAAGGTTGAACTAGAAGACCTCTAGGGTCCCTTCCAATTCTGTTATTCTTGCTGTATAGAAGTATTCTGCACATACTCAGAAGAATTCTTTATATCAGTCTTTCTCAATCTTGGCAAGTATGGACTTCAATTCCCCAAAAAGGGTCAAAGAGGAGGAGGGATATGACATCATCTATCTCCAGCCTACAAGACAGTCCTTTCAACAGTTCCAAGAAGGCTCCACATCCATTTGCACTACTCAAGTGAGCCTGATGACACAGATAAACCTCCAGGTGGCCTCAACAACTCACTAAAAGAATGAAAATGACCAGCTGTATAAATCCATTCCCCACCAATCCATCAGAGCTGAAGATGATAATTGGATGAGAAGCCAAATATCTTCAAAAGAAAAACAAGGAAGTCCAGTTGTCTCTTGAAAAAAAGCACCTTTAGGACAACTATTTTTATTTATTTATTTATTTCCAAGATTTATATACCGCCCCCTCTCCCTGCGGGACTCGGGGCGGTGTACAGTCATTAAAAATATAATAATAATACAATAATTAAAAACAATTAAAAGATTGAATTAGGTGGTTGAATAATAAAAATGAGACAAGGGTATAAAATAAAGACTAAAATCAATTAAAACCGAATTTAAAACCCATAAAACCCTAAGTCAGACCGGCTTGATGAAATAAATAAGTTTTCAACGCGTGCTGGAAGGTCAGAAGGTCAGGAATGATCCTTATCTCTGGGGGTAATTTGTTCCAGAGGGAGGGTGCCCCCAAAGAGAAGGCCTGCACCCTTGGGGTCGCCAGCCGTCCATCCGGTGGCACCCCGAGGAGACCCACTCTATGGGAGCGCACCGGCCGACAGGAGATTGATGGTAGCAGTAGGCAGTCCCGTAAATACCCAGGTCCCAAGCCATGGAACACTTTAAAGATGGTAACTAACACCTTGAAACTCACCCGAAAGACCACCGGGAGCCCATGCAGCTCGCGCAAGAGTGATGTAACATGAGAGCTCCAAGAAGCCCCCAAAACCACCCGTGCGGCCGCATTCTGCACCAGTTGGAGCCTTTGGGTGCTCTTCAAGGGGAGCCCCATGTAGAGAGCATTGGCACAGTCTAGGCAGGAGACGACGAAGGCGGATGTGACCGTGCGAAGCGCATCCCGATCCAGAAAAGGCCGCAACTGGTAGATCCTATGGACCTGATAAAAAGCCCCCCTGGTGACAGCCACCATATGTTCTTCTAATGACAGCCGTACATCCAGGAGGACACCCAGATTGCGCACCCTGTCTATGGGGGCAAGAATTCCCCCCCCCACAGTCAGTGATAGAACTAGCTGGCTGTATCGGGGTGCCGGAAAGCACAGCCATTCGGTCTTAGCTGGGTTGAGCTGAAAAATGTTCCATCCCATCCAACTCCGCACAGCCTCCAGGCACCGGGTCATCACTTCAACAGCTTCGTTGGGGTGGCCTGGGGTAGAAATGTACAGCTGAGTATCGTCAGCATACTGATGAAACTCTACTCCAAGGCCACGGATGATCTCACCCAGCGGCTTCATATAAATGTTGAATAGCAGGGGCGAGAGCACAGACCCCTGAGGAACCCCACAGATCAGGGGCCTTGGGGTCGATCTCTACCCCCGTCAACACAAATTGTGAATGATCAGAGAGGAAGGAGGAGAACCACTGCAAAACAGTGCCTCCCACTCCCAACTCCCCCAGCTGCCGCAATAAGATATTGTGGCTGACAGTATCAAAAGCCGCCGAGAGGTCTAAAAGGACCAGGACAGAGGAATAACCTCTATCACGGGCCCTCCAGAGATCCTCCACCAACGCGACCAACGCTGTCTCTGTGCTGTATCCAGGCCTGAAGCCTGATTGGCATGGATCTAAGTAGACAGCTTCATCCAGGTGCTGGGGAAGCTGTCGTGACACCACACTCTCAACAGCCTTTGCCACAAAACGAAGGTTGGAGACTGGACGATAATTAAATAACAAATTTGGGTCTAGGGATGGTTTCTTGAGGAGGGGTCTCACTACCGCCTCTTTCAAGGTGGCAGGCAGAAATTCCTCACTCAAGGAAGCGTTAATAATACTCTGGAACCAACTTCGTGTCACCTCCCAAGTGGCTAATACCAGCCAGGAGGGACACGGATCCAGTAAACAGGTGGTAGCATTAAGCTCACCCAGCAACCTGTCCATGTCCTCGGGGGTTACAGGGTCAAATTCTTCCCAGATGACCTCCCTCAATTCCGCTCCCAACCCCCTGTCCAGAGTTGCCCAGTCAGAATCCAACCCATCCCAGATCTGAGTGATTTTGTCCAGCAGGAAATCCGAAAAATCCTCAGCCCGCCCCTGCAGAGGATCCTCCCACGCTCCCACTTCTAAAAGGGAGCGGGTCACCCTAAAAAGGGCAGCTGGGCGATTTCCTGCGGATGCGATATGGGCGGAAAAGTAAGAACGCTCTGCTGCCTCTATCGCCACTAAATAGGTCCTAATATAGGACCGCAATAGTGTTTGGTCAGATCCGGAGCGGGTAGCCCTCCAACCACTCTCTAGATGTCTTTTCCGGCGCTTCATCTCCCTCAGCTCCTCAGAAAACCATGGAGCCGGGCGAGAATGGCATCGGGTCAGAGGCCGCAAGGGCACGACTCGGTCAAGAGCCCCAGCCGCCACCCTATCCCAGGTGGCCACCAGGTCCTCAACCGAGTCATGTGTTCGAACACCAGGAAACAGCCCAAGCTCCATCAGGAACTTATCCGGGTCCATCAGGCACCTGGGGCGGAACCATCGTATCAGCTCCGCCTCCCTGCAACGAGGAGGTGCAGCCTGGAAGTCCAGTCTAAGGAGCGAATGATCTGACCATGACAAGGGCTCAATAACAACATCATATAACTATGACTTGGATGACTGAGAATCTCCAAAGACATTCAGTTCCCAGAATTCCCCAGCCAGTATGCTGTCTAGGGAATGGTCAGATAATGAGGGCATAGCCTGCAACTGCATAATGGATAGAGAAAGAAACTCAGAAATGAGCCTCCCTAACTTTTCAGGCTGTAAAGGAGACAGTGGGAGATTTGTACTTTCAGACTTAAAGGACTCCATTAGCTTAACCTGACAGGAAAGTAGAATTAGCTCATCTAGTCATGTTTCTTGTCTGTTTTACTTGGGAACACCGGCATCAATGTTGCAAGTCCAAATCTCCCATTGGTTAGAGCAGAGCTAAATTAGCCCTCATATCCCATCCCAGAATATTGCAGGATTTGCCACAGGGTTTTTAGTTGCTTTAGTTTTATCTTGATTGAACATTTTAATGTCCTTATTCATTTTGGCGCCTTCAAGTTACAGGTTGTCCTCGACTTACAACCACAACTGGGACCAGAATTTTGGCTGCAAGTCATTGCCATCATAAGTTGAGGCATCACATGACTGGTTTTTACCATATCATGAAAAGTCACCATGGTTCTTAAGCCAATTTCCTGGTCATTCAGCAAATCCATTCTTCCGAATGGGCAGGTTTTTGCCAGAAATTGGCAAAAAAAAAAATTGCAAACTGCAGTTACATCTCTGTAGGATGCTATAACTAGTCACTAACCACTTGCGGTGGTTCTCCTCCTTCCTCTCTGACCGCTTGCAATTTGTGTTGATGGGGGGGGGGAGAGGTCCACCCCTAGGCCCCTCATTTGTGGGGTGCCTCAGGGGTCGGTCCTCTCCCCTCTCTTGTTCAACATTTATGTGAAGCTGCTGGGGGAGATCATCCGTGCTTTTGGGGTAAAGTGGCATTTTTATGCAGATGACACTCAGCTCTACATCTCTACCCCAAACAACCCCAACGATGCTGTGGAGGTTATGTCCGGGCGCCTGGAGGCCGTGCGGAATTGGATGGGCGGGAACAGGCTTCGACTCAACCCTTCCAAGACTGAGTGGCTGTGGTTTCTGGCGTCCCGATATAATCAGCTGATTCCATCGCTGGCTATTGGGGGTGAGATCTTAGCCCCCACAGAGAGGGCTCGCAATCTAGGCATCCTCCTGGATGCACGGCTGTCATTGGAAGATCATATCACAGCCGTCTCCATCAGGTTTGCCTGATGCGCCAATTGCGGCCCTTTCTCGATCGGGACGCCTTACACACGGTCACTCATGCCCTGGTCACCTCCCGCCTGGATTACTGTAATGTCCTCTACATGGGGCTCCCTGCGGGGAGCACCCGGAGGCTGCAACTGGTACAAAATGCGGTCGCGCGGGTGGTTATGGGGACATCTAGAAGCTCTCATGTGATGCCTCTCCTGAGCGAGCTGCATTGGCTGCCGGTGGCCTTCCGGGTGCGCTTTAAGGTTCTGGTTTTGACCTTTAAAGCGCTCCATGGCATTGGACCAGGTTATTTGCAAGACCGCGTTCTGTCAGTAATCTCCCACCGTCCGGTGCGCTCCCACAGGGAGGGCCTCCTCCAGATCCCGACAGCCTCTATGTGCCGCCTGGTGACCCCGAGTAATAGGGCCTTCTCTGTGGGGGCACCCGCTCTCTGGAATGTGCTCCCCCCAGAGTTGAGAACGACCACTGACCTGAGGGTGTTCAGGCGTGATTTGAAGACCTGGCTCTTTGAGCAGGCCAGTCTGGGCTGATCTTAAATTGATTTTAAATGGGGTTTTAATCATGGTTTTAATGTTGGGGTTTTAGATTTGGAAGCAGCCCATATTTAATTTTATTTTAACTTTTGTATATGTATTGTTTTAGTTGGCTGTGCAGCGCCCTGAGTCCTTCGGGAGAAGGGCGGTATATAAATTGAATAAAATAAATAAATATATAAATAAATAAATGTGAGCCAAGTGTCCAAAATATAATCATATGACTATATGGTAAGCAATCATAACTTCAAGGATGGGTCATAAGTATCTTTTGAAAAAGTCTATCTTAACTTTGAAAGATACTGCAAAATCTCCATTCCCTCCCCACCCCACAAACCTGCTTTCCAGCTCCGTTCTCCTATGCAGGGCAACAAAAGAAGACCCAGCCGATCAGCTTGGAGTCGGGAGGCAGAGAATAGATGTGGGTGGGGCCAGTCAAAGGTGGCATTTGCTGGTTCTCTGAATTACTCAAAATTTCCGCTACTGGTTCTCCAGAACTGGTCAGAACCTGTTGAATAGCACCTCTGGGTAGTAGTCGTAACTTCAAGGATGAATCATAAGTAGCTTTTTAAAAAGTCTATCTTAACTTTGGTCATTAAATGACTCAGTTGCAAGCCAAGGACTGTCTGTAATCTTGACACTTGATGATTATATGGAGAAGTTTCTGTAGCTTTCTAGGCAGAATGTGATTTTTTCCCCATCATTTCTTCCCAGTTGGCTTTGTGTCTAAGAGAGGACTAGAACTCCCAATCTCCTAATTGCTAACCTGGTGCCTTTAATCACTGCATCAAGCTGCCACTCCTGACTGAACATGACTGAGGCATACATAATGCTTTAACAATGGGCAAAGAAATCAAATGCCCATCTTTAAATGACCGGGTCTTTTTCTTCTTAAGAAAAATCAGATTACAGAGGCGTCAATTTAGCTTTTATCTGATGGGCAGAAGCAATATTTATTTCATTTTAATGTATTTTATGAACATCAGTAGGACAGAAAGGGAAAGATACAAGTGAACAAAATTAGAAGAGAGTTGCAGGAAGCTCTGCAGGTTGCAAAGAGGAAACAACCAGGATTTAAAAAAGAATGGAAGGCTAACCTGGTAAATACAGGTAGTCCTCGACCACAATTGAGCCCAAAATTTATGTTGTTAAGTGAAACACTTGTCAAGTGGATTTTGCCCCATTTTACGATCTTTCTTGCCACAGTTGTTAAGTGAATCACTGTAGTTGATAAGTTAGTAAGCCCGTTGACAGTTATTACGTGAATCTGGCTTCACAAAAGGGGATCACCTTGGGATACAACAATAGTCATAAATATGAACCAGTTCCCAAGCCTCCAAATTTTGATCACATGATCGTAGGGATGCTGCAAAGGTTGTAACTTTGAAAAATGGTCACATCTTTCAGTGCCCTTGTAACATTGAATGGTCACTGAAGGAACTGTTGTAAATCAAGGATTATCTGTAATCCACTCTCTCCGATCTCAGTGACTGACCCAAATTCAATCTCGCATCATTATCCTGGGAGTCCCATTCTTTGCTCAAGTAAGAGATCCTACACCATGCCAGACAAGTGGGTGTTCAGTCTCTTTTTAAAAGCCTCCAGTGATGGAACTCCCACAATTTCTAAAGGCAAGCAGTTCCACTGGTTAATTGTTCTCAGTGTCAGGAAATTTCTCCTTAGTTCTAGATTAGGATCTCTCTCTAACCAGCTTCCAGTCATTACTTCTTGTCCTGCCTTCAAGTGCTTTGGCGAATAGATTAATCTCCTCTTCTTTGGGGCAGCCCCTCAAATTTTGGAACACTACTATCATGTCTCCCCTGGTTCTTCTTTTCATTAGACTAGACATACCCAGTTCCTGCAACTGTTCTTCGTATGCTTTAGCCTCCAGCTGCCCGTCCCCCCCCCCCCAATCATCTTTATTGCTCTTTTCTGCACTTTTCCCAGAATTTCTACACCTTTTTTATAATATGGTGACAAAAACTGGATGCAGTATTCCAGGTGTGAACTTAAAACACTGCTCTATATGATTACCTACTGCTTACTTTGTCACCTAGTGGCAAATCCCATTTGGTTATGATCATGTTCCCTTTGACTCTTGACACATTACACAGGGACATTGGGTTTATTGCAAATATATTCTGGGTCAGATTTTGTGTATTTACTTATTATTCTCTCCTATCTTCCTGCCTGTATCTATACCTGTACCGATCCCTATCCCATACATGCACATCAAATCGGGTCCCCTTTCTCTATGCATTTTTCCCAAACTATCTTTGTACACAAAGTTTCCTAATATACACCTTGCTTGGCATGCTGTTTCTTCATAATTGTTTGTTTTTTATTCATGCAACTATCACTCGGCTTCCTTCCTCCCCCCACCCCCAGAGGAAGTGTGCCTACTACCCCTTTCTCAAGCACATGTTGTTTTGCATAAAAAGTTTTGAGGACATCCAGTATATTTCCACCAGCCGTGCTATGACTCAGACTGTACTGGTGGACTGTATCTTTCTGTTCTAAAGGAAATAGGCAATTATTGCTTTTAACATCCTTAATGTACTAGAGCCTTTAGAAAGAATAGTTATTGGTCCTTTAGGAAAACCCAATTTGATTTCAGTTTGTCTTGGGTAATAACAGCCTCTCCGTTTAATGACCTAAGTGGCTTCATTTGCACCCTTTTCCTTCTTCTGAGGATCAGAAGCTAACATTCAGCTGCATGAACAGGCAAGCTTGGATGACTTAAAGGGCACCCAATAGATACTGAAGTGACATAGGGCAATCAGGGGCTATGGAGAATATGTGGAGCAGAACAGTGGAAGGAAGGCAGATACCTCCATGGAAATGCAAGAAATTGCAAGGATGCCAAAGGAGATGGTGAAAAGCAGTGAATAAACATGGTATTGAAGAGAAACTATATCAAACTGAACCTGCACTGGTCATGGGTAATACCATCAATAACAATTTGAGATTTCTATATTCATCATAGTCAGGGTTTCATTGGAAAAGGGAGGTTTGGTGAAGGAAAGATATTCTTGGAATTACTTTCAAGAACATTGCTGTTACCCTGGAGAAATAAAGATAAGAGACTGATTGAAGTGGAAGGGAAGAATTCTTTCCTTCCTTCCTCCCTTCTAAAGTAGAACTCTAGGCTTGCTTCCTGCAATCTTACAACGATCCATTGGGAGTCAATCACAACATTTGAAGATTATGGTGTGCAAAATATGCTCTGGCTCACGATTTAAACTCTGTTTATAGAAATAAACTTGAGCTTTGGTGTGTGTGTGTATGTGTATTTCGGTATACTTATGACAATCTGTGCTCTGTTGTCTTTTATATCAACATTAAAAAGGGAAAGGAAAGCTGCCGAAGAATTCTTATCAAATTTAAGGTAAATGGAGCTTTAAAAATAAGAATAATAATACTCTCACTTTGGATCTTCCTGGAACAGAGTGGAAAATACTTCCCGGCAAGCCAATAGGATTTTCAGAGATGAAGGAATAAGTTTCTCTCCTGAAGAGAGAACCCTTAGAAAAAAAGCTTTGCATAACACTAATTTCAGAGAAGCAGCTCTCTCCAGCGTGAGAGGACACCGTTTCCAATACATCTTTGAAAAAGGCCTGAGTGTTGAAAGCACCCAAAATGCCAGAAGACATTCTCCTCCAGCAATCGAGCCCCCAAAGTGAAGGACGCTATTTATAAAGTCTTGGAAAATAGATCTGGGCGTCAAGAAGCGTGCCTGGAAGAAAAAGTGGATTCTACCTGATGTTTTGTTTGTTTTTCCCCTCGGAAACCTGACCAGACAACCTCTTTGGGCAATAGACCCAGATACAAATTGGTCCTTCCAAACCCTCCCTCGGTGTCCTACATGCGAGAGATAAACCCATCTCCTTGAGCAGAGGGATGGACTAGAAGACCTCCTAGGGCCCCTTCCAGCTCTATTCTGATTTTTGATCCACTAACGACCCACCCTCTTCGTGAGACCGCCGCGTCCGTCTCCTCTACCCCCATTGGAATGAGCCCCCGATGGTTGTTATCCTTCCGTGAGAGATGCTTCCTTCTATATAAATAAAAAATAAAAAGACACGCAATCCCTTAAAGCTGGAGTGGGGCGGGGGGGGGGTAGAGAGAAATCTGTTGGCGAAGGAAGCCCGGAAAAGTTCTCCGGTCCCGAGTCAAGCAGTAGAGGCTATAGGAACGTGCCAAGCTTTCCCCCGTGTGTCAGGAAGAAAGGAAGGAGGGAAAGACTCACCTCTGGAAAACAATATTCCAAACTCCGATTCTGCCAGCGAGAAAAGTCCCTGGCAAAGCAGGCAGCCTCAAACTGGAACGCAGCGTCGGGGGAAAAAAAACAGCAGATCTTTCGGGGGGTGCCCTTGACTTAATCCTTCTTCTGCCAGCCCGGTGGAAGCCCGCAGAAGCTGTAATCCACCCGCATCTCCGCTCTGGCTGGGTCTCTAAACTCAGCCTTTGAATACCTCCAGCTGTTTATATCAGTAACTAACCGAGCCTTAAGAGCGAGCAGACTCGGTTTTGCACATGCTCAGTGGGTACCCAGCTTTTGTTCCTGCACTAGCTGAAAGCTCTCCGGGGTCCTAAGTGACTCACTCGACCACGGTTTCCCAAACGACTAGCCGGGATGCGAAAATATCAGCCGCGTCGCTTCGGGAGCTTGTGCTTTTTGGGGCGATCTTGTCTGCGGAGGCTTACGGGCTGCAGGATAAAGAAGAGCGACCCCGTGGGAGCAGCCCTGGGAGACTGATCGGATGCCATATAAACTGGGAAGCCCTCCTCTTCTTTCTTTCTTTTTAAAACCACAATTTCACCACCGTCGCTCTACACAGCTCTGGGTGAATTCCTTCAAATAAGTCCAAACAAACAGCTACAGGAGCTGCTGTGCCTATGCGCCCCTGCCTTGCTTAACCTCCAACTCAAAGAGAGCAGAAGAAGCACATATCTAAATATTTCATTACTTGAAACCATTTGTAGGGTAGAGTAGGATAGGGTAGGTAGATAAGAGAGAGGAAGGATGGATGGAAGGCAGGCAGGCAGGAAGGAAGGCTAGGGGAGGAAGGGTAGGGAGGGGAAGGAAGGAAGAGTACAGCGGGGAAGGGAACGAAGGAAGGAAGAATACAGAGGGGAAGGGAAGAGAAGGGGAGGACGGAAGGGGGCAAGGGGAGGACGGAAGGGTAGGGAAGGGAGGGGAAGAGAAGGGGAGGGAGGGGAAGGGAAGGAAGGAAGGTTAAGGAGGAGAAGGGAAGATGAAGGGAGGGAGGAAGGAAGGAAGGGAAGGAAGGAAGGAAGAAAGGAAGGAAGGAAGCAAGGAAGGAAGGAAGGAAGGAAGGAAGGAAGGAAGGAAGGAAGGAAGGAAGGAAGGAAGGAAGGGAGGGAGGAAGGAAGGACCCTGCTGTGTTAAGTTCTAAAAGTTTCATTTGATCCATGAATTGACATTAAACTAAAAATGATTTTTTTATTTCAAGAAGAGGGAGGATAAGGGGTGAAGATTTGTTGAAAGGTACTTTAACTGGTGTGGAAAATGAATTTCTGTAATGTGTAGAGAAGAAGAGGGATGTGTACAGCAGAATGAAAAACCCAATTACGGGCATTTTTCTAGAGAAATAGGGGGTTTGCCAATTTTTTTTTTTAAGTGCCAAAATCTATACCCTTCAGAAATCCCAACTTAATGCACAATTCAAAATATACACGCAGAACATGTACATCCGGGAGAGCGATAAATGGATAGACAGATGGACAGACATGAATACATACAGTATGCACCAATGTGGTTTATTGTGGAAAAATGTGGGGGGGAAATGGGGTGGCTGCTGGAAAGTTATGCAAAGATGTATGCTAATATACATGTGATTGCTTCTTTTCTCTCCCCCCCTCCTCCCCCAAAATTGGTAAGCAGCAGGCGGAAACAGACATTGTGTTGAACCAAATGAAGATCTCAAAGAAAATGAACTGACAATATTGTGTGTTGCTCAATAGGAGGAGTAAATTGCAGTTTCTGGTGTGATAAGAGAAAAGCATTCTTAATAAAAGTGTTGGGTGAGGAAATGTATCGGTTTTACTTCTTCCCACATTCATAGTCTTTTAATCTCAAATTCTTTCTGTCTTGTTTATGAAGAAACATGGGAGGGATAAGCACGTTGCTTTTAAGGAAAAACAATAAGTAAACCGTTACACTCTTAGCCAATTGCACTAACTGAACATAATAGCTGAGTTCTTTCCCAGTGTTTTAAAGGGGAGCAGTCAGTGAGAAACGACCACCAATCTAATTCAAACTTTTAAGCATGGTTGATTACCCCAGCATTCAGAGATTCATTAAAGCTGGAACTGGGCAGCTTTTTCCCTATGTCAGCTACCATGATCGGGTTAGAAATATCACATTCTCAGAACCTCAGAGAGATCCAATTCACCGCAGATTAACAGAATAAGAGAACACAGATAGGGTTCTCTTACGACCACAATTTGACCTCCCCAAATTTCTGGTGCTAAGGGAGTCACTTGTTAAGTGAATTTGGCCCCATTTTACATCCTTTCTTTTTACACTTGTTAAGTGAATCACTCGGTGGGATTCAAATTTTTTTTACTACCAATTATCTGGGCGTGGCTTGGTGAGTATGGCTTAGTGAGCATGGCTTGGTGGACATGGCAGGGGAGGGATAGTGTAAATTCTCCATTCCCTTCCCTCCCCACCCCACCCCACTAACCTGCTTTCCAGCTCTGTTCTCCTGTGCAGGGCAACCAAAGAAGACCCAGCCAATCAGCTGGGATTCGGGAGGCAGAGGATAGATGGGGGTGGGGCCAGTCAGAGGTGGTATTGGCTGGTTCTCCGAACTACTCAAAATTTTCACTACCGGTTCTCCAGAACTGGTCAGAACCTGCTGAATACCACCTCTGATTTGACCCATCACTATATTCTGAACAAAAGGAAGCTGCGGAACATGTGCCCCCATGTACCAAAGCCCCTTTTAATCATCTTGGATTAAAGTTACACAGCACCATTTGCTACCATTGGACATGCTTTGAACAAATGCAGAGATAGAAGATTCATTAATTCAAAGGGCTCCTTTGAAACTCAGCATACTTGTACCTATCAGTGTTCTATATTCCTATGGTTTCTTGTGTATAGCAAGTGCAGAAAATATTAAATGGCCTAAATCTTTCAAGACCACCAATTTATTTTTTCTAAAGGTTTCAGCTCAAAAGATCTTTTCTGTCATCTTAAGAGATTTCAGAATTCAACTCACCAGGAACGCTAAACATTCAAATGCTCCTGTCAATATTGCTTTCTTCCGTATTTTGTTTTTAAAGTTATTTTTTACATCTTTTCTAATATTAGTTCTTTTTTTAAAAAAAAAACATGATCAAACAGATATTTCTTAGTTAGCATTGCCTCCAAATGAATGTGGGTTTCCTCTTTCAGAACTCTTCATTACTGAGAATTCTGGGAATTGAGATACACAAATGTTGTGGTTATTTGAGTTAGGGAAGGCTAAAGTGGCCTAGTGGTTAAGACACTGGGCCTGTTGACCAGAAGGTGGGCAGTTCAAGACCCAAGCACAGTGTGATGGGGTGAGATTCTGTCCTTGGCCGTGCTCCTGCCAACCTAGCAGTTCAGAAACATGCAAATATAAGTAGAAAAATAGGTACACTTTGGTGGGAAAATAACAGCATTGCGTATACCTCGGCGAATAGTTGTGTTGGCCACATGACCACTGAAGCATCTTTTGACAATGCTGGTTCCCTCACCTGGGAAATACTGATGAGCATCGCCCCCTAGAGTTGGACATGACTGGACAGAGGAAATCTTCACCTTTTTTAAAATGAGAAATTGGAGAGATTGAAGAAAATCTTTTTTGGACCACCATGCTTTATACCAGAGGTCTCCAAACTTGGCAACTTTAAGACGTGGGGACTTCAACTCCCAGCTATGCTGGCTGGAGAATTCTGGGAGTTAAAATCCCCAAGCCTTAAGGTTACCAAGTCTGGGGACCCCTGCTTTATACCTTCTAAACAAATCCTTCAACTGTTGCAAGTGTGGTATCTATAATTTTTCTACAATGGTCATTCAGTTCTGAAGTTTGTGATGTAGTTTTTCAATCAAGGGATACATTTAATGACATGCTAGAGAAAAAGGCATTTAAAAGGTCAAGTATCAGATAAATTATTTTGCAAAAACAAGTACAGTAGGAAAAACTCTATATAAAATATGCATACGAGGAAACTATATGAAAAGGACTGCAGACAAAATGACATAAAAAATTCATGATGACATTTAATAAAAAAAATATGCTCAGATAGATGCAAGAACACAAAAAGACACGAAACAAATGTAGGCTTTAAAAGGAAAACTCATCGAAACCCAAATAGCTTTTCCCATTCTTAGTAAGATGTATTGTTCTACTAGTTATAGAGTTACCTTGAGAAGAGAAAACCAGGCAAGCAATATAGTTAGATATCAAGAGGACCTCTGAACTGTCAATCAAAAGAACAGACTGTCCTGCTAGAGGGTTGGATGGTCATCTCAGAGACATTCTAGAGAATCCTACACTGAGCCAACAGTTAGACTAGAAAAGCTTCCAGGAATAGTTCTGTGATTCTGTGAAGCAGAACTTCAGAAATGCCATTTCAAGGAAATCCATAAAAACCTGGAACATAAAACAATAAGTTTGGAAGGGAACTTGGAGATCTTCTAGCCTAACCTCCAACTCAGGACTGTACACCAGGGGTGTCAAACTCACGGCGGCACATTGTTGTCATGGGACACATCACGCCTTTTTTCCCTTCGCTAAAATCGGGGTGGGCGTGGCTAATGTGCGACATCTTTTTTGAAATCCTTTTTGTAATGCGGTGACCAAAACTGCATGCAGGATTCAGTGGTGGGATTCAAATTGTTTTAGCACTGGTTTGATGGGTGTGGCTTGGTGGGTGTGCTTTGCCTAATGCCAGCAAACAGCTTTCCCCACATCAGCTGAGACCTGCAGTGCCAATCAGCTGAGAGGATAAAGAAGAGAAAAGCACAGTTGTGGATGGGAGGGTCAATCCTGCGCTTTTCTCTTCTTTTTCCTCTCAGCTGATTGTCGGCTTTTTTTTTTACTACCGGGCCGGCCGAACCAGTCTGAACCAGTAACATACCACCACTGGTACTAATACTTCACGTGATTTTGATTCTATGCCTCCGTTTATACAAACAAGGATTGTATTTGCTTTTTTGACTGTGGCAAAAACAGTCTGGATTTCTATACTGAACAGTGCTTGGATAATATAATTCCAACCAGGGTTGTAGATTTGGCTTGGGAGGACAGTGAGTTTTAGTTCTTACATTTTTTAAAAAAGATAAGTTGATTCTAACTCTCAAAAGTCATTTCCAGAACGAAGGAGGGGCGGGTTGGAAGACTGGTTATTCCATCTTCTTTCCCTCCCTTGCCACACACCTGCATCCATCTTTACATTTATGATTGCTCTACATCCAAAATCCTATTGCAAGAAATTTCTGCAGGGATGTTTATAAAATCTCATGATGGGAATCACAAAGTAATGATGTTGTCAGGTGTATGAATTTAATGAGTGTTGATTTCTGTACTTTTTTAAAAAAAAATCCTGAAAATTGTGTGTATGTACAGTAGATGGGTAGGGATAGGTAGATCATTGATGTCGATGCTCATGAGTTTTTCCTTTAAAAATCCTTTAAATTTTTTTTTAATCTCAGCCCATTTTATGTCTAAAATCAAATCTTTGTGTACCACTTAATATTTTAGGGTGAATATTTTATTTAATTTCCTATAATTATAAACTCCATTTAAAGAAGGTTGTGTGGAACTCAAGGGTTCTAGGGAGCTAACTTAAAACTGCACATCATAAAAAAAGAATCTGGTTTGTGTGTGTACCACAATACACTGAGATGATCTGAATCACCCAAAAGGAAACAAACAAACATGAAAATAATATAGAATAGGAATAGGAATAGAATGGAATAGAATAACAGAGTTGGAAGGGACCTTGGAGGTCTTCTAGTCCAATCCCCTATATCATTTCAGACAAATGGCTTAAAAATTCCCAGTGTTGGAGCATCCATAACTTCTGGAGGCAAGTTGTTCCACTGATTAATTGTTCTGTCAGGAAATTTCTTCTTAGTACTAAATTGCTTCTCTCCTTGGTTAGTTTCCATCCGTTGCTTCTTGTCCTGCCTTCAGGGGCTTTGCAGAATAGCTTGACTCCCTCTTCTTTGTGGCAGCCCCTGAAATATTGGAACCCTGCTATGGTGTCACCCCTAGTCCTTCTTTTCCTTAAACTAGACATAGCCAATTCCAGCAACCGTTCTTATATGTTTTAGCCTCCAGTCCCCTAATCATCTTTGTAGAGTCAATGTAGTTGTTCAGTCATAAAATCTGCATTTCCCTCTGCAGCCTGTAACCTGAAGAATGGGAGTTCAGCTTTAAAAGGAAATATTAGAGCAGGGGTCTCTAAACTCTATGCCCAATTTGTGAAGAAAGGAATTGGGGTGTCTCCAAGGCAAGGAGAAATTTTCAAAATGCGAGTGGAGATAGTAGCATGCAAATTTGAGGTGGGCAGGGGTGCCATGCATTTTTAAAATCTAATCAGGCTAGTGCAGAAAACAATGGGGGTAGATAGAAATTCATTTTGGGATGTGCTCCTCGTTTTACTTATGCAAGCCTACTTATGATTTGGAAGCTGATGTCATGGCTGAATTCTGCTTTTTTATTACTATATCAAAAGCTCAGAGGGGACACGGATGGTTATTTAAGTCACTGGTAAAAGCTTGACTGTTCAATAACTCTGAGGAAGGAAGGAAGGAAGGAAGGAAGGAAGGAAGGAAGGAAGGAAGGAAGGAAGGAAGGAAGGAAGGAAGAGTGACAAAGAGAGAGGGGGAGAGGGAAAGAGAGAGAGGAAAAGAGAGAAAGGAAAGAGAGAGAGAGAGAGAAAGAAAGAAAGACTACAGTTATTAATCAATAATGCACTGGCCAAGAAAAGAAGTAATATTCAAGAAAGAAGGGAGGGAGGGAGGGAGGGAGGGAGGGAGGGAGGGAAGGAGGAAGGAAGGAAGGAAGGAAGGAAGGAAGGAAGGAAGGAAGGAAGGAAGGAAGGAAGGAAGGAAGGAGAGAGAGAAAGAAAGAGTGACAAAGAGAGAGAGGGAGAGGGAAAGAGAGAGAGGAAAAGAGACAGAAAGGAGAAAGAAAGAAAGAAAGAAAGAAAGAAAGAAAGAAAGAAAGAAAGAAAGAAAGAAAGAAAGAAGAAAGAAAGAAAGAAAGAAAGAAGGAAGGAAGGAAGGAAGGAAGGAAGGAAGGAAGGAAGGAAGGAAAGAAAGAAAGAAAGAAAGAAAGAAAGAAAGAAAGAAAGAAAGAAAGAAAGAAAGAAAGAAAGACTACAGTTATTAATCAATAATGCACTGGCAAGAAAAGAAGTAATATTCAAGAAAGAAGGGAGGGAGGGAGGGAGGGAAGGAGGAAGGAAGGAAGGAAGGAAGGAAGGAGAGAGAGAAAGAAGAGTGACAAAGAGAGAGAGGGAGAGGGAAAGAGAGAGAGGAAAAGAGGACAGAAGGAGAAAGAAGAAGAAAGAAAGAAAGAAAGAAGAAAGAAAGAAAGAAAGAAGAAGAAAGAAAGAAGGAAGGAAGGAAGGAAGGAAGGAAGGAAGGAAAGAAAGAAAGAAAGAAAGAAAGAAGAAAGAAAGAAAGACAGAAAGAAAGAAAGAAAGAAAGACTACAGTTATTAATCAATAATGCCCTGGCCAAGAAAAGAAGTAATATTTAGGAAAGAAGGGAGGGAGGGAGGGAGGGAGGGAAGGAGGAAGGAAGGAAGGAAGGAAGGAAGGAAGGAAGGAAGGAGAGAGAGAAAGAAAGAGTGACAAAGAGAGAGAGGGAGAGGGAAAGAGAGAGAGGAAAAGAGACAGAAAGGAGAAAGAAAGAAAGAAAGAAAGAAAGAAAGAAAGAAGGAAGGAAGGAAGGAAGGAAGGAAGGAAGGAAGGAAAGAAAGAAAGAAAGAAAGAAAGAAAGAAAGAAAGAAAGAAAGAAAGAAAGAAAGAAAGAAAGAAAGAAAGAAAGAAAGAAAGAAAGAAAGAAAGACTACAGTTATTAATCAATAATGCACTGGCCAAGAAAAGAAGTAATATTCAGGAAAGAAGGGAGGGAGGGAGGGAAGGAAGAAGGAAGGAAGGAAGGAAGGAAAATATATCACCTCACATTGCTCAAATATTCTCTGAGCAGGAGAGCCAGAGTATTGATTTATAATAAATGAACGAGTTGTTAATAATGAAAACACTTACATTGTGTTCTGGCAACAGCTACTGCAAAGTATGTCTTAACCATTTTGCAACAAATCTTCCATATCTATAATGATTACTTCAGACCTTGCAAGCTTGCATTTATTTTTGCCAATGATCAAGCCATGCACAGGAATATATATGAAAGTTTCATGATGATTGCGAAGCATATTATCAAGTGTTCTTAGGAGTACAACCTCCCTACCACCACCACCTCTCAAATCCTGCTATGCTGTCTTATTATGGCAGGGATGTTCCTAGGAGGGATGGCTAAAGAATGCCAGGAATGTAAGCCAGATGTATATTTCCCTAGCAAAGTCTCCCAAGTTATAGCAATAGCTTTATATGCTTCTTCACAGTGCTTTACAGCCCTCACTAAGCAATTTTACAGAATCAGCATATTACCCTCAACAACCTCGGAAGGATGGCAGGCAGAGTCAACCTTGAGCCAGCCAGGATCGAACTGCTGACAATTGGCAGAATTAACCTGCAATACTGCATTCTAACCACTGCGTCACCACGGCTCCTATGTTTGAGTTATGAAAGTCATCTCAGCTGTCCACTTAAAAGGTAGGCACCTGTACTGGGCAGGGGTGTCAAACTCAAGACCTATGGGCTGGATCCGGTCCATGGGGTGCTTAGATCTGGCCCATGGGGCCACTTTGGAAACCATGCCCATGCCAGTTTAACGAAGTGGGGAAAAGTCCCGTTATGTCACGTGATGCCGCCATGACGACGTGAGTTTGACACCCCTGAGATAAAGGTTTCCCTATCGGTCATGACTGATTTTAGTGCACGGTGCTCATTTCTGGTTTTGGGTCATGTGGCCACCCTGGCTATACACTAAAGGAGCATGGAACATTGTTACCTTCCCATGATACCTATTTATCTATTCACATTTGCATACTTTCAAACTGCTAGATGGGCAGGAGCTGAAGCCAGTATCGGGAGCTCAACCCATTCCATGGTACTCGGGTCTCAAACCCGGGCTATCAGCTCTCCAGCTCAGCATCTTTAACTGCTGAGTCATTGTGCCCCCAAATAACATTTAAATAACATCAATTCATGCTTTCTCAGATTCATTTTATTCCTTTCATTCGTAATTATGCCTATAACTTCACTTCCATACACGTGTTTATTAATTCCTTTGCACAAGTTCAGAGATCATAATTAAACTCTCTTCCATCCATTCCTGTGTTAGCCTCATACACACACAACATACCTGGTGTTTTTTTTTTTCATTTCATTGGTTAATTTGTGTTCTTTACTATTTTATCCTCTTATCTTCCAAGCTGCAATCTTCTACTGTATATATACCATGTTTATCCCCAATCAGCCTATAAATATTGACCTCTGCTTTCCAGTGAAATTGAATTTTTAACAGATAACTCAGATCCCTCAATTTAGTAATGTGCTACATTCCCTACTCACCATAAGGACTGTGTTGTTCATTTGGGGCAAGTTTTATCCTGTGTGCCATAAGCACTATGTATTTAGCTGGAGGCTAAAATATATGAAGAACACTTGTAGGAATTGGGTCTGTCTAGTTTGAAGAAAAGAAAGATTGGGAGTGACATGATACCTAAGGATATCATATTGGAATGCCAGGAATGTTCCAGTACTTAAGGGGCTGCCATGAAGAAGGGGAGGGAGGATCAACCCATTCTCCAAAGCACTTTAAGGCAGGATAAGAAGTAAGAAACTAATCAGGGAGATACAACCTAGAACTAAGGAGAAATTTCCTGACAGAACAATTAATCAGTGGGACAACTTACCTCCATAAGTTGTGGGTACTTCATCACTGGAGAGTTTTAAGAAGAGATTGGACAGCCATTTTTCTAAAATGATATAGGATTTCCTGTTTGGGCAGGGGTTTGGACTAGAAGACCTCTAAGGTCCCTTCCAATTCTGTTATTCTGTTATTCCATGCAAGCTAAGGGTTTCTGATCTAGAGGCTGTCTACAAGCCAATACACTACAAGCCATACACATTTGTTACCTAAATCCTACCAGCCAGAAAACAGATGCAATGGAGTGTCAAATTCAGGTTATGCATACAAATACTCACAAAAATAAATATGTAGGGATTTTCTGCTTAGGTGCATTACAAAAACCATTATGTAGGGTTTTGGAACAAGTAAAATGCATTCTTAACCCAAAATAGGCCTATAGATCCTCATTTGTTGCTGAGGAGAAAAAAAAGTCCATTCCACGGATGAATTTTCCATTGCTCCAAACTGGAAAGGATGAATTTGAAATGCCAGCATCTCATACGCTGATATCAACAGCATATATTCAGACTGATATACATATTCGTTTTTCCTTTATAGCCACTGTATGTGTATAATCCCATTGCAATTTATAATTCTGAGCAGGTGGAAGTAAATTATTTATAAACAACAAGAGTGGAAAAAGGTTGCTTCCTGCCTTGAGGGTGGGCTTATCAGCGATGCTAGTCCATTCCTTCTTTCCCTCAACTTTGAAGCATTCTACACTGAACCACCTCCAGGTCAACCACTTTTGTGAAAGGGGGCATGGGAAGAAGATTGAGGTGCCCCGCAGGAGATAATACCAGATGCTTGAGGTGTCAGTTAGAAGATAGCATTGGAGATTTGGAATGTCAGTCCAGGGCTCTGAAGACTTCAGCTGTCAGAAGATAGTCTGAGGAATCACTTAGGAGCTGACCCAGGAAGCTAGATGTTTCAGATGGAAGATGGCACTGGACACTTGAGGTGTCTCTTAAGAGCTGACACTAGAAGTTAGAGGTTTCAGTCAAATGATGGCATTGGTGACTTGGGATTTTGGTTACCATTCCATAGAAGATCTTGGGGCTCCTGAAATTCTTCTCTGGGACTCAAGGGGAAGAACCTGGAAACAGAAAGTCCTTATAAATCCAGAGCTTTGGAGAAATGAAGGACACCTTGAGAAGTGCTGTCTTTTTGCTTAGAGAGAAATGACAGTGATGCCTATCAGAGATTTATATTGCTATTACTGGTAGTAATTTTATTCTTTCAAGCATTCTTACTTCCATTCCAGAACTGAGAGAATTCTTTTCAATAGACACGTACAGATTCCCTTTCTTAATTTTTATTTTTTTTCCGGCCTTTCCCATGGCTTTCTCTTTGAATGTTTTGATCTTGAAGATGGGTTACTATTAATTATAGACACAATTGATATCTGTGTCCTGAAAAACCTGAGCTCCCAACTTTTTAATTAACCCATTTTCTGAGTTTGTTCAATATAAATCTTAAGCTGACCAAAATTTCAAAAGTTAAACCCCAAAGATCCAATCCAGGTTAATCATAGTATGTTGTGCCATTGAAACTATTTGGGTGTTAATGGACCTGGTTAAAATGTTATATTAACATATCCATGTAAATAAACTAGAAGCTGAATCCTTTTTGGGTGTGGGTGTGCAACAATACAATGACATGGACTAAATTTTAAGCCCTCCTTGTGAACTATGTTATAAAAATAAATATTTACCCTTATGCAAACTTCCTTATAACTGATTCTGAGGTTTATTGTAATTGAAAAGGACACATGTATGCTTTTTTAAAGTAACAAGTAGATATATTTATGGGAATATCAGAAGTTGTTCACTATCAAAGCATGGCCTCTACGTATTTCTTTTTCTTGGTACAAAGCTAAAAATGTAACTTGAGTGAATGAGCGATGTATTATGTAGCTCAGCTAGGAGAGAAATTACCTCCAAACTGAATGATCATGCTGAAAATTCAGTTCTTGATTTTATAAGAGGTGAAGCAAGCCATGGAAACATCTTCAGACTGATTGACTAAGAGAGCAATAACCAGAGGCATGTCCATGTGCAGGAAGGAGAACCATAATATAAGAATGAGGGCCAAGATATAAAGCAAAGTACAGGTGGAAACGTCATGCAAACAGGTCTAGAGAGCAGAACAATTGGTTTTGGGGTTGTTTTGCTTTAAATTTCAGCCTGTGTGGGTCACAGGGCAAGAACTGTGTGATGGTTGTGAGAATGGGCAAAAGTCAGCTAGCTGTCAGGATTCCGGCAGTTACCCCAATTAAATCATGAGTCTCGAGTCAAACTTCCAAAACTTCAGAAGGATTTATTGGGAGTTAACATGTCTGGCACTGCCTGGGTGTAGCCGACTCTGAGACACATAATTCATTGCCACCCTTGACCCTGCTTTTCCCCCACCTCCTGGGTGTATCATAATTCATATTCTCCAATGAGACACATCCATAGCCAAGAGTCATCAATCCTGTTCTCCAGTTAGATATTTGTGCGGCAGAAACTTCAGTCACCTAGTTACTATCTTTGAAAACTACTTATGGAATGCACTTTTGATTTCCAAGCTGCCACCCTGTTCTTTCAAACCCCTTTCTCCCCTCCCTTTCTGTTGGCAACTCTAAAAAGACCATAGAAATATTTTATGAGTTGACATCTCACTCAACAGCCTTCTCTGTTGATAGTGAAAGCAAAAGATGTTTAACCTGGAAAGGTAGTCAGTCATCTTTCAGTTGAACTCAGTTTCCTATCATTGTACTGAGGTAACAGATAACAGATAATCAGAGTTGGAAGGGACCTTATAGGTCATCTAGTACAACCCCTCACCCAAGCGGGAGACCCTACACCATTTCTGACAAATGGCAGTCCAGTCTCTTCTTGAAAGTCTCAAGTGATGGCGCCCCCACAACTTCTGAGGGCAAGCTGTTCCATTGGTTGATTGTTCTCACTTTCAGAAAGTTTATTCTTATTTCCAGGTTCCATCCATTATTCCTTGTCTGGCCTACAGATGCTTTAGAAAATAGCTTGACCTCTTCCTCTCTATGGCAGCCCCTCAAATATTAGAAGACGGTAACCATGTAGGTAGCAATGAAGAAATCATTTGCTGCTGTATTCTTCTGGGATGTGTTTTTTTGTCGCACCTTACAGGTGGTCTAATCTACTGAGATCTCTTGGTAGGTCTTCCATACACACATTAACACCAAAACTGATCCTGCTTTGCTTCTGATAAGGTGGCTCATATGCCTTTACTTCATTTGAGAAGGTAAAAGAAAGGATAATTGAGTTGACTTCTACTTTTGGGAACTTCACAGATAGATCCACATTGCTATTTTGGACATTTTAAGTTTTTCTCATTTGGGGGGAATCTTTTTTATTTATTTACTTTTTATTTATTTGAAAGACACTTTCCTAGTCAATGAAAGACTACAAAGTCTTTTATTAAAGACTAAAGTCCATTTATGGTTTATATTACAAAAGCAGAAGTTGATGATAAAGCATTTTAGTATTTAAACAAGAAGAGAGAATGGAAAATTTAAATAGCGTTTACAGACTAAGAAATGTTCTTCAGAATAACAGCATTGGATGGGACCTTGGAGATCTTCTAGTCAAACCCCCTGCTTAGGCAGGAAGCCATATACCATTTCAGACAAAAGACTGTCCAATCTCTTCTTTAAAATTAAAATTTGTTGGAAAATTCACAACTTCTGGAGGCAAATCATAATTGTTCCATTGATTAATTGTTCTAGCTGTCAGGAAATAAATAATTAATAGATCCATGAGAAAAGTGAAGAGCAAGATTGCATCTGCTCAGAATTGGAAAAGCGATAAAATTCCAGCAGAGGGAACAGTGATTAAGAAAATATTTGAATGTGCAGAGATGAATAGATTAACATTGGCAATATAAGAAAAAGAAGAAACTGAATATTATATGATATGGGATACATTTTATCAAAGGTTGGAAAATAAAACAAGCTAAAACTGAGCAGATGAATACATAGAGAAATAAGTGAATATTGATATAGAGATAACAAATGTAAGAAAGAATGATTTGCAAAGTAAATGTGATTATTGTTATATTGGTAAGAAAAGTACTAAACTATCATTGTTAGCACAAGATATACGTACCCAGTCAACGCACTGTTTAAAGGAAAGATGGATTTATTGCAAATATATTAGCAGTTTATAGAGTCAGCATGTTGCTCCCAACAATCTAGGTCCTTATTTTACCCACTTCAGAAGGATGGAAGGCTGAGTCAACCTTGAGCTGGGGAGGATTGGAACCCTGGCAGTTGGCAGAATGAATACTGCATTCTAACCACCGCACCACTGCAGCTCTTTTGTTTACGTAGTCTGATTTTCTAATGTCTATTTTATGAATAGAATTTTAGTAAAATTTATATACCTGTATAATGTCTGTATAAGGATCTGACTCTGTGAAGCTATAATCAAATGAAGAAAAAAAATAAAGATGAAATAGAGAGGGCCCTTTCTTTAGAGGGCCATAACAAAAAGAGATGTCAACTATTTTATAAGGTAACCCAACTATCATTGGCTGGATATGGATCCTTCAACTTGCCTTAACACAGTCAAAGTGCTCTGAGTTGTGTTAAAAAATTGGAAACAAACAGTTATTTATGTTGATCCCCAGGTGGCTCCCTACTATCATCCTTCAGGTCTACCAATCTGGTGCTTCACATAGATAACTGCAGCAACATCTTTATACTAAAAGGCTGTTAAGGAAATGATACCATAGGTGGGAGGGAAGTTATAGATGGGGTGGGAAAATTAACAGAATGCAGCTTAAAAGGAAAGACAAAGTGATAAGTTTAGAGAAGAAAAGAAGGAAAAAGGAAAGGAAATAAATCAAAGAGACTTTCCATTTTATTGCAGGTAGTCCTCAACTTATGACTGTTCATTTAATGATGGTTCATAGTTAGGATGGTCTTGGAAGGATGAAGGTGACTTAGGAGCAGGGGTGCAATTCAACCGTGTAAAAACCGGTTCAGTGAGTGCGTGGTTCGCATGAAGGCAGAGCATTTGCTACTGAACTTCTCTAGCAATCCCTGTGTGTTAAACAGCAGGTGTGTGGCAATTCACTGTGCTGCGTGGATCAGCTAAGTTTGAAAACTAGGATATAAAGCACAGACTAGAGTTGGGGCAGGTGGGTGGGCCTAACAGCTGATCGTCAGAGCAAACCAGTTGGCTCACAGCAGCTGATCCTTGGAGCTACCTGTTCATCTGAATCAGGCCAAATCAGTAAAATCTCACCCCTGCTTAGGAGCTGTCCTTGAAGTTATGAACATTGCACCACTCCCTATAGTCATGTGATCACAATTTGGATGCTTGGAAACCGATTCATGTTTAAAACCGATTCAAGAACTTGTGATCATGTGATCATGGTTTCTGATCTTTCCAGTCAGCGTCTGATAAACAAAATCAATTGGGGAAGCCAGATTTTCTTAATGACCACATGATCCATTTAATAATTGATTTGTTTGATGACTGCAGTAAAATTGATTGTAAAATCGGGTCCAGTCATGTGATGACTTGCTTAACAGCCACATCAGTCATCCAATTGTGGTCATAAGTTGAGGACTACCTCTAATTAAGATGAGGGGATTTTCAATACTAAAGAGGAAACAAACTGATACAGAAAGGCCAGGTATCTGTTGCAAAACGGTTCAGCACCATGACCACCAGCACAGGGTTACTCTACCCTAAATGGTCTAGAAAATGGCCAATTTTCATGGAACTAGAAAAGAACAGTTTAGGATTTATGGGGTCCTTGGAATTATTTGAGCTTGATGGTTTTCTTGCAGACATTTCATTACAAAACTAGGTAACATCATCAATGCACCAAAGACCCCACAATTTACCCATGAACTACAACTGTTCTCCTCTTTCAGTTTTGGGTTTGATTTAAAATTCATTGACCTGCAAGACTCACAGGAATATATGGAAGACTGCATGATGTTGTCAGAATGGACAGAGCCAAAATATTTTCCAAATTGCAGGGAGTAAAAGGATTTAAGAAGTGAAATGGATATTGCAAAACTCATGTAAGGTTAAAGCACTCGTGTTGTTATCTGAACCTCTAAAAAGGCTGATATTGTGTTGTGAGAGTGAAAATAAAAAATGTCAAAGTCTTTCAGAGTCTTTGCCCTTTTTTCTATCTTCCACTGTTCCATTTAAAAAATAAAATAAAATAAAGCAGTCTGAAAAGGGAAATTGGAGACTGGATAAACATTGTCCAATACAGCCAAGTCAAGAGATGGAGGTAAACTGCCTCCTCCTTCAGGGCAGGTGAAATGAAAAGTTTTCATCGAGAACTTAAAAGAATAATCCTTGATGTATTAGGCCAAGCATCCTTTGCTTCCACTATCAACAGAGAAGGCAATTGAGTGAGGTTTGGTCTTGATCATTGTCACAACCATCAAACAGCTCCTGGTCACTTACAACCATTTGAGTCCTGCCACATATCTCTTCCCAGAAGGCCAAAAACCAACAAGGTGTGCATTGATCCAGTGGAGGTATTCACAGTCCACAGTGGAGGTATTCAGCCAGTGACAGCAAACCTGACCTTGGGCGAACCGGTTGTTGAATTATTTGAATCCCACCACTGCATAAATCTGATGCATGGATGGCAGAATTCAACTTTTCAAGAACCCTGTCCACTTCCTCAGATGTAACTGGATTGAACTTGCCCAGAAAAGTGGAGAAGTTTGGAGTCATCTCTGCAGTCCAATTGTGGCATCTAAATGTCTTTCCAAAGGAAGAAGACGAAGAAGATGAAGACAAAGACGAAGATGAAGACGAAGACGAGGAAGAAGAAGAAGAAGAAGAAGAAGAAGAAGAAGAAGAAGAAGAAGAAGAAGAAGAAGAAGAAGAAGAAGAAGAAGAAGAAGAAGAAGAAGAAGAAGAAGAAGAAGAAGAAGTTGTTGTTGATGATGATGATGATGATGATGATGATGATATCCAATCAGTCATGCCTGACTTTTGATAATTCTATGGGCCAGGTTTCTTCATGTCTTCCAATCTTGCACTACTTCTTTGAGTTGTTCTATTGTCAGGCTGGTGTCAGCTTTGATGATGTCCAGCCACCATATTCTTTGGCAGCCTGAATTTCTTGACTGCCTACCCAAAGAGAGCCATTCAAGTTTGTATTCCTGTGAAGTCAGCTTAAATGCTTTCTGCCCAATGGCTGTGTTCACACAACCTATATAAACACACTCTAGGTTTGAATGACAAACCAGCCAATCAACCAAGCAGGTTTAGGAAACATTCTACAACAACAAAACAATGTTCAATTGAACTAAGCTTTGTCTGAATGTATCTGCTGAATAGTTACTTGAACTAATTACGTGTGCCTAGAAAGAATCCCATTACTATTGTAGTTCGACCTTTAATGCCATCCAGGATGGAAAGGTTTCGTATGAAACATGAATGTATTCTCCAGCATTTATAAAAACCACTTTTTGCCAACAGAAAGTGGAGGATTTAAAAAGTACAGTTCAGTAAAGATGGTTGCCTTTTGCATCACGGGTTTTTTTATTACATTTTAAAAAGTTCTATTAAAAATTAGCATTCATTTCTGTTGCTTTCCCCAGTGTTCATAGCTTGTGCCTGTGGCATACAGGTTTCCTCAGAGGAAGATTTCTAACTTATGTTTCTCTGTTATTGTCTTTTTTATGTAAATATCTGCACTGCAGGTTCAGGCTTTTAAAGCACACAATTCCCTGATCTAATCTCTCTTTCTCTCTCGTTTAGCATTTTCATACAGTATGCACTTTACATAAGCATATTTTTTTCAGATGCCTTGTCACAAATAAATATTTGTGTTTCTTGTGTGCACATGTTAGTGCGCATGTGTCTGTGTGCGTATTTTTGATGAGGATAAAGGGAACTCTCTTTAGAAGTTCTGTTTCAGGGTTTGAGATTCCGGTTCCTTCTTTATCCATATACTGTTCCTAGGAAACTCCTTGTGAAGCCAGAAATAAGCTCACTTGCACCAACAGAGGAAAGGAACCATGTCAAAGAGAGTGCTTAATTGGTTTGCTGTAAGTCTATCTGCGAATTTACTTTTACAGTTTTCAAGTTTATGTTTTTAACTCTGACTTGCAAGGACACATAGAGATGAATCATATTTACATACCACTCAAAAAAAGATAATTAAAAAAAAAAGATCTAGGAGAAAAACAAGAAGGGTAGAAAACATTCCTCTCACCCAGCAGCCAGTTTTCAGATAAGCGGGGGTTAATACTAGACAAACAATGAAACAGAAAAACAATGCTCCAATCAAGGGACCAATCAGGAGGAAGCCACACACAAAGCTTACAACAAGCTATTATAAGTAGGTAGCAAACTCTACACTCATTTGCACAATGAAAAGTCTACAAAAAAAACAACCAAGCTCAACACCAAGAAACCTACAGTTCAAACCTAAGCTACATATATTCCCTTCTGTTGGAAGAATATTTCTTCTTAGTAAATTATTTTCAGCTATCTGATAATGTAGGAAGAAGAAGAAGAAGAAGAAGAAGAAGAAGAAGAAGAAGAAGAAGAAGAAGAAGAAGAAGAAGAAGAAGAAGAAGAAGAAGAAGAAGAAGAAGAAGAAGAAGAAGAAGAAGAAGAAGAAGAAGAAGAAGAAGATTCTAAATACAGTGGAACCTCAGGTCGCAAACTCTTCTGTTTGTGACCAAATTGGGTGAAAAAATCCACCCAATTTTTGAATAAGATTGCAATTCAAAAATCAGGTGGTGAACAAAATCGGCATGGAAAAATTTCCTTTCCATGTCAATTTCCCCATCTGCGCCATTTTTTTTGTGGGGCTGCGCATGTGCAGTCAGTCGTGCTTCCAGTCATGACCAAATTGGGTTGCAATCGTAGTCCTGGAACAGATTATGGTCGTGATCTGAGGTTCCATTGTATACAGTAAATGCTCATTCTTGAAGGGGAAAATATGAATAGAAACCTTCACATTCAGATATATTTATGGATGTGGCATCAGAGATACCTGAACAGAATTGATCAGCACACTATAAAAAAGTTGTTGGGACTCTAGAAAAAGTGCAAAGAAGAGCAACCAGGATGATTAAGGGACTGGAGGCTAAAACATACGGTGAACCATTGCAGGAACTGGGCATGGCTAGACTAAGTGAAGAAAAAAATCAGGGGAGACATGATAGCAGTGTTCCAATATTTGAGGGGCTGCCACAGAGAACAAAGGGGTCAAGCTATTTTCCAAGGAACCTGAAGGCCAGATAAGGAATAATAGATGGAAAGTGAACAAGGAGAGATTCAACCTAGAAATAAGGAGAAATTTTCTGACAGTGAGAACAATCAACCAATGGAACAGCTTGCATCCAGATGTTGTGGGAGCTTCATCACTTGAGACTTTCAAGAAGAGATTGGAATTGTATTTGCACAATATTGGAAAAATGAGGACACCACATCAGATGAAAATATAATTCAGAAAATATTGGATTGTGCAGAGATGGATAGATTGACATTGAAAATAAAAGATAAAAGAGATACAAAGTATTACTTAACGAGGAATGGGTTTTATCAATGGTTAGAGATAAGAGGTAGAAAAAAGATGAAGAAAGAGAATTGTTATATTCAAGTAAAACATGAACGTTGTTTATAACTATGTATGCTAATATAATCAATAAGCTAATATATAATTATAAATATGGTTAGAATCATTTTGTTGTACTGTTACTATTGCTATCAGTATATATGTTACAATTCTTCTTCTTCTTCTTCTTCTTCTTCTTCTTCTTCTTCTTCTTCTTCTTCTTCTTCTTCTTCTTCTTCTTCTTCTTCTTCTTCTTCTTCTTCTTCTTCTTCTTCTCCTCCTCCTCCTCCTCTGCTCCTCCTCCTCCTCCTCCTCCTCCTTGTAATATGATATGCCCGGACAATACACTGTATTCAAAATACCTATATATAATTTTTTAAAAAAACTTGACTTAAAAAAAAGAAGAAGAGACTGGACTGCCAACTGTCAGAAATGGTATACACTGTATAACAGATAACAGATAATTAGAGTTGGAAGAGACCTTGTAGGTCATCTAGTCCAACCCCCCACCTAAGCGGGAGACCCTAAACCATTTCTAACAAATAGCAGTCCAATCTCTTCTTGAAAATCTCAAGTGATGGCGCTCCCATGCCTTCCAAGGGCAAGGTGTTCCATTGGTTGATTGTTCTCACTGTAAGAAAGTTTTTCCTTATTTCTAGGTTGAATCTCTCCTTGTTCAGTTTCCATCCATTATTCCTTGTCTGGCCTACAGGCGCTTTAAAAAATAGCTTGACCCCTTCCTCCCTGTGGCAGCCCCTCAAATATTGGAAGACCACTATCATGTCTCCCCTGGTCCTTCTCTTTACTAGACTAGCCAAGCCCAGTTCCTGCAACCGTTCATTGTATGTTTTAGCCTCCAGTCCCCTAATCATCCTGGTTGATCTTCTCTGTACTTTTTCTAGATCCTCAACATCTTTTCTATAATGTGGTGACCAAAATCAGATGCAGTACTCTAGGTGTGGTCTTACTAAGGCTTTATAGAGTGGTATTAGTACCTCCCTTGATCTTGATTGTATCCCTCTGTTAATACAACTTAGGATTGCATTAGCTTTTTTGGCTGCTGCTGCACACTGCTGGCTCATATTTAGCTGGTTGTCCACTAAGACTCCAAGATCCCTCTCACAGTCACTGCTATTGAGCCTGGTTTCACCCAGCCTATATGTGTACTTTTGGTTTTTCTTGCCTAAATGTAGGACTTTACTTTTCTCTACATTCAATTTCATTTTGTTAGATATGGCCTAGTGTTCTAGTCTGACAAGATCCATCTGGATCTTGACCCTATCTTCTTGGCTGTTAGCTATTCCTGCCAGCTTAGTATCATCTGCAAATTTGGTAAGTTCACCTTCTATTCCCTCATCTAAGTCGTTAATGAAGATATTGAACAGTACTGGGCCTAAGACGGAACCTTGTGGCACCCCACTACTTACTTCTCTCCATATAGACTTAGACCCATTAAGGACTACTTGTTGAATACAGTTTGCCAGCCAATCTAGTGGTGGTGCTATCTATTCCACGTTTTTCTAGCTTACTAAGAAGTAGGTTGTGGTCTACTTTGTTGAATGCCTTGCTGAAATCTAAATATATTATGTCCACAGTATTTTGCTGGTCTACTAATTTAGTCACTGTGTTGAAGTGACTAAGGATGGGGGGATATTTCCAGGAGGGAGAGATGCAGTCCATCTGCACGGTAAGCGGGAGAGGCACATTTGGTGGTTATAGGGGGGCATATCATGTATCGTGAGTGCGCCCCCGCTGCTTGCATGAGGTGGTGCGCTCCGACCCCCTAGTTATTTCCCGTTCCCCAGGCGGTCCGAGTCATCGGGGCCTGGGCCTTCAGCTGATGTTGTGCAATGCCAGGTCCGTAGTTAATAAGGCCCCCCATATCTATGATTTGATTTGGGAGGGGGGAGTGGACCTGGTGGGTATCACTGAAACCTGGTTGGGCCAAGAGGGGGGTGTTCCCCTGGTGGAGATGTGCCCACCCGGGTTTCGGGTTTTTCATCGGCCGAGGGCTATGGGGAGGGGTGGGGGGGGTGGCGGTGGTTATTAAGGAAGATCTGTGTCCTAGGGAATCCACTGTTCCTCAGACGACCGGATGTGAATCCCTTTTTGTGAAGTGTGGTTCCGGGGTTCAGATGGGCCTATTGATCACATACCTGACTCCCTGCTATGTGACATTGGCCCTGCCTGAGCTCCTTGAGGTTATAGCCGGCTTGGCGGTTGAAACCCCCAGACTTATGGTCATGGGGGATTTCAACCTACCCTCTGCCGGCAGGACCTCGGGGATTGCTCAGGAGTTCTTGGCTTCCATGACAGCCTTGGGCCTGACCCAATTAATGCGGGACCCCACACACACTGGGGTCACATCTTGGATCTAGTTTTTGTCTCTGGTCCGTGGCAGGATGATCTAGGCATAGGGGATGTTTCTATAGAGCCCCTGTCATGGTCGGATCATTCGCTCCTTAGGCTGGACTTCCATTCTGCACTCACTCATTGCGGGGAGGCGGGACCGACAAAATGGTTCTGCCCTAGGAGCCTGATGGACCCAGATAGGTTCCTGATGGAGCTTGGGCCGTTTCCCAAGACTTGCACACACGACTCGGTTGGGAACTTGGTGGCCACCTGGGATAGGGTGACTGCCGAGGCCCTGGACCGGGTTGTGCCCTTGCGACCTCTGACCCAGTGCCGATCCCAATTGGCTCTTGGTTTTCCGAGGAGCTGAGGGAGATGAAGCACCGGAAAAGACACCTAGAGAGTGGTTGGAGGTTCAGCCGCTCCGGAACTGATTAAATACTATTGCAGTCCCATATTAGGACGTATTTAGTGGCGATAAGGGCGGCAAAGCGATCTTACTTTTCCGCCCTTATTGCGTCCGCAGAAAATCGCCCAGCCACCCTTTTTAGGGTGACCCATTCCCTTCTGGATGTGGGAGCACGGGAGGATCCCTTGCAAGGACGGGCCGAGGATTTTTCTAGATATCTGCAGGACAAAATCGCTCAGATCCGGGATGGGCTGGACTCTGACTGGGCATCTCTGGGCGGGAGGGCGGGGGCAGATTTCGGTGAGGTCATTTGGGGAGAGTTCAATCCTGTGACCCTGGAAGATGTGTACAGGATACTGGGTGGGTTTAATGCCACCACATGCTTACTGGATCCGTGTCCCTCCTGGCTGGTTTTGGTGACACGAGGTTGGTTCCAGGGGATTATTAATGCTTCCTAGAGAGAGGGGCTTTTACCCACCACCTTGAAAGAGGTGGTGGTGAGGCCCCTCCTCAAGAAACCGTCCCTGGATCCAACCGAATTATCGTCCGGTCTCCAACCTTCACTTTGTGGCGAAGGTTGTTGAGAGTGTGGTGGCACAGCTCCCTCAGCACCTGGATGAAGCGGTATATCTAGATCCCCTCCAATCGGGTTTCAGGCCCGGGCACAGCACAAAGATGGCGTTGGTCGCGTTGGTGGATGATCTCTGGAAGGCCCGGGACAGGGGTTGTTCCTTTGTCCTGGTCCTGTTAGATCTCTCAGCAGCTTTTGATACTGTCGACCATAGTATCTTATTGCGGCAGCTGGGGGGTCTGGGAGTGGGAGGCACTGTGTTACGGTGGTTCTCCTCCTTCCTCTCCGACCGCTCACAATTTCTGTTGGCAGGGGACAGAGGTTGACCCCGAGGCCCTTGTTTTGTGGGGTGCCTCAGGGGTCTGTGCTCTCGCCCCTGCTGTTCAACATTTATGTGAAGCCACTGGGCGAGATCATCCGTGGTTTTGGGGTAGAGTTCCATCAGTATGCTGATGATACTCAGCCATACATTTCTACCCCAGGCCACCCCAACAAAGCTGTTGAAGTGATGACCCGGTGCCTGGAAGTTGTGCAGAATTGGATGGATCTTAACAGGCTTCATCTCAACCCGACCAAAACCGAGTGGCTGTGGTTTCCTGCACCTAGATACAGCCAGCTCACTCCATCGCTGGCCGTGGGGGGAGAAATCTTGACCTCCACGGAGAGGGCGTGAATTCTGGGTGTCCTCCTGGATGTACGGCTGTCGTTAAAAGATCATATAGCGGCTGTTGCCAGGGGGCTTTTTGTCAGGTCCGACGGATCTACCAGTTGCAGCCCTTTCTGGATCGGGGCGTGCTTCGCATAGTCACTTCCACCCTCGTCATTTCTCGCCTAGACTATTGCAATGCTCTCTACACAGGGCTCCCCTTGAAGAGCATCCGGAGGCTTCAGCTGGTGCAGAGTGCGGCTGCGCAGGTGATTCGGGGGCTCCTCGAAGCTCCTGTGTAACACCGCTCCTGCGTGAGCTGCATTGGCTCCCGGTGACCTTCCGGGTGCGATTCAAGATGTTGGTGGTTACCTTTAAAGCGCTCCATGGCTTGGGACCTGGGTACTTACGGGACCGCCTGCTGCCACCATCGGCCTCCTGCTGGCCAGTGCGCTCCCACAGGGTGGGCCTCCTTGGGGTGCCATCAGCTGGACGATGCCGGCTGGCGGCCCCAAGGGTGCGGGGCTTCTCTGCGGGTGCACCCTCCCTCTGGAATGAATTACCCCCGGAGATGCGGGCCATTGCTGACCTGATGGCCTTCCGGCGTGCATTAAAGATCCACCTTTTCAAACAGACCGGTCTGGCCTAGTAGTAATTACTAGGGTTTTAAATTTTTGGTAATTTTTAACTTTTTTACCTTGCTTTTATTGTGCTACTGTAATTTTATATTTCCAACCACTAGTTTAATTCTTTTAAATCTGTTTTAAATTTTCTACCAATTGTGTTGTTTTATCTGGCTGTACACCGCCCTGAGTCCCTTTTTGGGAGAGGAGGCGGTATAGAAATTTAATAAATAAATAAATAAATAAATAAATTAATAATAAGACTGAAACAAGATTGGTTTGGCATGATCTGTTTTTTACAAACCCGTGCTGACTGCTAGTTATTACTTTACTTGTTTCTAGATGTTGGCAGATCTGTTTTTTTTATTATTATTATCTTTTCCAGTATTTTCCCGGATATTGATGTTAGGCTGATTGGTCTATAGTTTCCTGGATCTGGTTTTTTTTTCCCTTTTTTGAAGATGGGAATCACATCAGCTCTTTTCCAATCCTCTGGTAGTTCCCTGGTGCTCCAAGATTTCTGAAAGATATGGTGCAATGGTTCTGAGATGACCTTTGCCAGCTCCTTTAAAATTCTGGAATGTAATTCATCAGGCCCCAGTGATTTGTTTTCATC
Source organism: Bungarus multicinctus (assembly GCA_023653725.1). Lineage (NCBI taxonomy): Eukaryota > Metazoa > Chordata > Lepidosauria > Squamata > Elapidae > Bungarus > Bungarus multicinctus. The sequence continues at coordinate 13,326,019 of CM042836.1, read as the reverse complement.
AAGATCAGACAAGTGTTCTCTTACTATTTTTTTGCTTATTTTAACTTTTATTTCTGGTCTGTCTTTTACAGTTACGTTTTTGGTGGGTTGAGCTATAGTTTTTTTTTGCATGAAGACAGATGCAAAGAATAAGTTCTACTTTCTCTCTGTTGCCTGTTACTTCCTTGCCATCTTCTCTCTTTAGTGGACTGGCTGTTTCCTTTATTTTTTTTCTTGTTATTTATATGTTGGAAGAAATTTTTTTTATTGTCTTTGACTTTTGTTGCAAGTCTTTGTTCATTCTGAGCCTTTGCTATCCTGACTTCGTCTTTGCAGTTTCTGGCTATCTGCTTAGTTGTATGTCATTCTTTCCATTTTTTGTACTTGTCCTTTACGATCTCCTGCTTAGGCAGGGGGTTGGACTAGATGACCTAAAAGTCCCTTCCAACTCTATTAATCTGTCTGGTTGTCAAACAGAATCTGGGCGTGTAAAATCCAGCTTTTACATAACAAGGAAGGACATTGGCAAGACCTTGGAATCTGAGACATATGGATGACATTTGCAAAGTGTGTTTAATATAATTGCTAAATTTGGACATTTTCTGGGTTTGCAGAGTGCATTAATTCTAAACCTACATCACAATAAGCCAGAAAAACTTACCTGAGTAGAACTGAAGTCATTCTAATTGACCTGAGTAGATTAGTAGTACAAACATAATCTTCACGGGACAGGAAAAAAAAGATGGATTTGTGCTTATCTACAATTCAGTTTTCCTCAAGAGTAACAGGACATTCCCAGTTATAATAACATTTTAATCATGAATAATGCTTCTGGTTCATTGAAGTGTAACTGTTGAATCTGAGTAGCTTTGTGCAAATATGATCATAAAAGCTCTGCCTGTATAACTACTAAAACTTCATTGTGTTTGTCTGTTTATACCCTCAAGTTGGCCCAAACAGTACATTATTCTGTAACAATTTTTGAGCTAAGGTAACCAAAATCCACTAACTTAAACAATGTGTTAAAAAACAACAACAACACCAAAATCCTGGTCCCATTAATTAAAATGTGGAATTAAATTTTTTACCATGTTAGATCACTTTTGCTCACAAAGTTATGGCTGTTGAACAGCTCCATGGGCATGTGCTCATGATTAGCAAAGTCAATGGGGAAGCCAGCAGGAAATCGACAGTTACTCCCACTCCCATGCTTTTTTGCCCATCTATGTTTAAATAAATACTGGCAGTCTACAATTTACAACAGTTTGTTTAGTGACTGTTTGAAGTTACAATGGCACTGAAAAAAGTGACTTATGACCATTTTTCACGCGTATGACTGTTGCGGTATTCCCATGATATCTAGATGCTTGGCAACAGATTCATATTTATATGACACCAATCTTGCAAGTCTGAAAATCCAGCTCTCCCACTGCCTCATTTGCAGCCTGATAAGTTAGGAAGGGTCCCTTTGGAGCCTCTTTCTCCATCCATTATGCAGCTGAGGACTATGCCTCCTCTTATCTGTCCATTTCCTAGGCAGCATTTTTTTCACTCCTTCTCCCAAAGCCATTCCCACATGCCATTACAGTTCCTGTGCTTCCATGAAATCCAAGCCCAGGCATTAAAGAGGGATTCCTTCCCAGTGGGCATTTCCCATAGCAGTGTTACCATCACCTCCAAAGGGGAAGCCCTGCCTTTGAGAAATGTTTCAAAAATAACCATTTCCCAGAAAAAATGGGAAAGGGTGGGAAATTTTCAAAGAAAAAATTTCAAACATCAATTTGGCTCCAGTTTTGCCTAACTTAGAGAAGAGAAACAGTAAGGTGTGCTATTTGAGCCTCTATTGGAAAATCATCTTACACTGATTTATCAACTGACTGCAACAAGATGGCTTATTGACTGCAACAAGAGTGGTGGTTCACAGTCCCCAATTTTAATTCAGGAAAGGTTTAAAGATAATGTAGATGCATTGACATTCCTGGGAAGCACAATAAAAACAGTACAGTGTTTCATCTTTTCCAGAGATGATCTTTTAAAATCTATCTTACCTTAACTTTTCCTTCCTTCCTTCCTTCCTTCCTTCCTTCCTTCCTTCCTTCCTTCCTTCCTTCCTTCCTTCCTTCCTTCCTTCCTTCCTTCTTTCTTTTCTTCCTTCTTCTATTCTTCCTCCCTCCCTGTCATTCTATCCCATCCTTCCTCTTTCTTTCTCCTTCTTTCTTTTTTCCTCTCTTCTTCCTCCCTGTCTGTCATTCTATCCCTTCCTCTTTCTTTCTTTCTTTCTTTCTTTCTTTCTTTCTTTCTTTCTTTCTTTCTTTCTTTCTTTCTTTCTTTCTTTCTTTCTTTCTTTCTTTCTTTCTTTTTCCTCTCTTCTTCCTCCCCGCCTGTAATTCTATCCCTCCTTCCTTCCTTCCTTCCTTCCTTCCTTCCTTCCTTCCTTCCTTCCTTCCTTCCTTCCTTCCTTTCTTTCTTTCTTTCTTTCTTTCTTTCTTTCTTTCTTTCTTTCCTTCCTTCCTTCTTCCTCCCTCCCTCCGTTCTATAACATGCTGACTCTCTCATTTGTTAGGAGGACTTGACAACAGCAATTAGTGAACTGCTGTGTTTGAGGCACCAATGAAATTCCTATCCGGATTCCAAATTAGAGCGGGCAACAATCTGGCAGGACTCCTTCATGGGTCAGAGCTCATGCCATTAGCATTCCCCACCTTACTGGCATCAGAAGGAGAAGTAGTAGAGACTGGACAATTAGTCTCTCTTGGTCAATTTCAACTTAATTACCACAATGTTTCCAGGCAAGAAGAGCAAATCAGGCTAATTAGTAATGACCCTGTTTTGGGGAGGAGGCCTTCCTCCTTCATCTTAAAGGACATAACAAATAAATTCAAATGACAGTTAGACAGGTCATCAAGAGTCAGAAGAAAGAGATGATCAATTAATCACAACAGAAACAAGGCAAATTTGAATGGTGTGTTGTAGTTATCAGCTCCTTCTTTATTATTTATCCAAATAGACAAATATGATAATAATATACTGCCCAATTTTGAGTAGTGTGCAAACTTATCACAATTAAAATTCACTTAAAATTCATACCGTATGACACAAATTATAGCAGTTGCCTTCTATCACAGCTCAATATTAAGAGCTGGTTTAAAAAGAGTCTTACGATATCAGTAATGTGGGGGTGAACAACTTTCATACAAAAGAGGAACAGCTATTAAGAAGGCCTTTTCTTTGTGGTCTATGCAGTTCTTATTTTTAATCAAGATAGGATATCTCTAGGCAGAATCATATTGGCTAAGGCAGCATTTCTCAGCCTGAGTAATTCCCAGGTATGTGGATTTAGGGAACCGTAGGCTAAAATATATGAAAAATGGTTGCTGGCATTGGGTATGTGTCAATGTTCCAATGAAACTCCCCATTTCACTCAGCACTCCGAAACAACATTCATCCAAGTAAGAATTTATTAAAGAAGTCATACTAGCACATCTGGAGAAAACCCACATCTGACAATTCTGGGTTTTCCCTTCATAATTGAAAATCAAAACCCATCCCTTGCACCCACCAGTCCATCACATGGTCCAATCACCCATCATCCCAACTGGAGACATTCCTCCAACCACTCCTTTCCAAGTGCAGGGTGACTTGTCCTTGACTTTATGAGAAAAATGTTGTTATGCCTAAACTTCCACCTCTCTGAAATCCCCCCCTCCCACATTCCCAGGCACTAAGATGTGGCAGCACGGAAGCTCCTCAATAAAATATGCCTTCCAAAGCTGACAGTATGTCTAGTTTAATGAAAAGAAGGACTAGGGCTGATAGGATAGCAGTGTTCCAATATCTGATGATTTGCCACCAAGAAGAGGGAGTCAATCTATTCTCCAAAACATCTGAGGGCAAGACAAGAAGCAATGGATGGAAACTAACCAAAGAGAGAACCTAGAACTAAGGAGAAAATTTCCTGACAGTTAGAACAATACATCAGTGGAACAACTTGCCTCCAGAAGTTGTGGGGGTTCCAACACTGGAGATTTTTAAGAAGAGATTGGGAAACCATTTGTCTGAAATGGTATAGGGTTTCCTGTTTGAGCAGGAGGTTGGTCTAGAAGACCTCTAAGGTCCCTTCCAACTCTGCTATTCTATGTTCTAACTCCATTTGGACAAATCCAATGATCTCCCCTTGACTGTTGCTAACTGGTTTTTGCTAACATTTATCTGGAGGCTGTCATCCTGCAATATAATTCCTTCCTTCTACATCTTGGAGTCTGTGATGAAAATGAGTAAATCTTGACCTTCTTCTGTATAACGTCCTATCAGAGCGTGATCAAAGAGGGATTTAGGGTAGAAGAACTCAGAAATCAGAGACAATATCGGTAGCCAAGTTGCAGAATGACATGAAGTCCTCCAGTGAGAAAATTGGCAAAGCTTTGGTTTAAATATGCTTTGAATGAATCATTGAATGTTAAGTGAGTTGCACCTCATTTTACAACAATGATATTACTAAGTAGGGTAATGAAACAGCTGCAAGAAAACCACCAAGCTCAGAGAGCACCAAGAACACCACATTTCAACTCTGAGCTACAAATATTGCTATCTATAATATCCACGGGAATTTTATTAAATTTATTTTTGGTTCAAAAAATTTCCGAGAGAGATGGAGGAAGATGAAGGAAAATCCAAGAGAATTCCCTCAAAATCGCTCATTCAGAAAACAAGCAAGAGCCTTAATCCAAACATCCTATAGAAAGTACGAAGGTGAAGCTGATGAAAGGAAAATAACAAATGTATGGACTCCTTGTTTACTTGTCAAAGAGAAAGGAAAGCAGGGTTTGCTCCCACCCTCTATTAAAAAGCAGTTCATCTGGATTCTGCTTCAGACAAAGCTAAAGGCAAGGAGGACTTTTTAAGCCCTGTTGTGAGTATATCTAGTTGCCTCTGAAGGAAGAATTGAAAAGGTATATGCAAAATGATCCTGAAAGAACAACTTTTCAGAATCATTAGTTTGGAAAGCTTATTGAAAATCATTCTCTCTCTCTCTCCCCCTCCCTCCCTCCCACTCTCTCTCTCTCTTTCTCTCTTCCTCTCCCCTCCCCCTCCCTCTTTCTCCCTCCCTCCCCCCTTTCCTTCTCCCTCTCCCTCCCTCTCCCTCTCCTTCCCTCCCTTAATTTGGAAAGTTTACTGAAAAGCGTTCTCTCTCCCTCCCTCTCTCTCCCTCCCTCCCCCCTCTTCCTCTCCCTCCTTTCTTCCCTCTCTCTCTCTCTCTTTCTCTCTTTCTCTCTCTCTTTCTCTCTCTGAAATGTCACAGCCAGTTACCAAGCAACAACTGCAATGTCTCTGCTGCATTCACAACAAGAGCCCACTTTCAAAATTTGGCAAGTGGCACATCAGACAAGCAGGAGAGATGAAGGAATGCAAGGGTATCGATCCTCCTAAGAAAAAAATCTGGGAAAGCAAAGGCTAACAAGCCCACCAAACTTCTAACTTCTTCTCTTATCTCTGCCTCTCTTCACTTTTAAATTTAGCCAGTGCTCTACTCTGTCAGCATCTACAATGGTTAGTTCACACATCATGATAAGCCTTAACCTGAAATTAACCCAAGGCACTTCTTCTGCCCAAATAAAAATACAGTCTTCAGGATTAGTATGAGGAATTCACAGGGGCAACATGTGACAATGAGTAAGTTCTGACCACTAAGCCACCCAAACCCAATTATTGGTGTATAGATAATCCCTTGACCTACAAAAACTCTCCTTAGTGACTGTTAAGTTACAACAGCACTAAAAAAAGTGACTTATGACCAGTTTTCACACTTACCACTGTGGCAGCATCCCCATGGTCACGTGACCAAAATCTGGACACTTGGCAACTGGCTCGTATTCATGATGGCTGCAGTAATCCGGAGGTCATGTGATCTTCTTTTGGGAACTTCTGCAATGTCCATAGGGAAGCCAGACTCACTTAACAATCTTGTTACTAACTTAATAACAATGGTCATTCACTTAACACGTCTGGTGAGAAAGGTCGTAAAATGGAGCAAAATTCATTTAACAACTCACTTGCTCAGTAACAGAAATTTTGGGTTCTTTAACTATTGTGATCATAAGCTGCAGTCTAGATTAGAGGAAGGACATCTTCAGGCAGGTTTAAAATGAATCAAGATATTGGCCACAACTATATGATCGACACATGTAAGAAAGATGAAGGTCCAGGACCGATCATGGTTGCCATCTTGATTTATTGACATTTCACTTCAAGATGAGGCTGAATTGAGTGGAAACTTGACCGACGTGAAATGCTTTCTCTTGTTCGTTCTCCTATGAAATACAATGTGTTTAGATTATTTCCAAATATTCTCCACTGCTATTAGATGATGCCTCTGTGTTACATCCCTTCCATCCCTTAAGAAGCGATGGAAGAACCCTCTCTTCAAAAAATTCACCATCACCAGAATCCAGCTATACAATACCTTGCAGGCACCTTAACTATCCAAGAGGAGTATGGATTTAAGGAGCTGATGGTTGAGCAAACAGTCTTTAGGATCCTGTCCATTCACAGATAACAATCCCCCTCCCTCTGTGGCCTGGGCAACTCTACATGGCTGATATCAAAGCTGGAGTTCAACTTTGTCCATCAGATGCTTTGCAACTTCCTCTGCAAGGCTTTGCAAGTAAGCTTCCTTTTTATAGGAGAGCTCATAATATCTTAAAATCTCCCACTGTTGACATATGCACGTGCTTCTGCCAGCAATGTCTTTATTTATTTCGGCCATGTATTTCCTGCCCCAAAGCTATCAGGTTGTGTTATGGTTAGCCGGCAGCAGGTGTGGATGGCTGAGGAGAGCGAGGACTCAGATGACTGGCCAGGACCATTAGGGAGTGGACTGCTGCCTTCAGAGATTGTGGAGGCTGGCAGCAGTGATGAGGAGGTTCCCAAGAAGCCTGTATCAAGTGCGCGTGCACGCAGAATTGCTCGTAGGAAAGAGCAGTTACAACAGCACGGGTGACTTGGGAGTAAGGCAGCAAGGTAATGGCCACTCCTTCAAGAAAATAAAAGACAACTGTGAAATGAATGTACTTTGCAGAAAGCAAAGATGTTTTGAAACTCCAACCTCATGGACATTTCAGTATCCTGAGTTTGTATTTGAACATTTTTGTATTGCAAATTATTTCTTGTCTGTTATCTTTTGGCAAGTCTTGCGCAGTTTGGCAAGGCTTGTGCTTATCACAGCTAATTATTTTATAAAGCATTACAAGGTTTTTGTTCCTTTTGGATTGTGTTTAATTTGTCGGAAAAGGGTGTGGGTCAGAACAGGTTGGAGGTATCCGGAGGGAGAACCAAATGAAGTCAAGATGGTGATGCAACTGTATGCTTGAAGCTCTTTATGCATGCCTGTGGTCCTGAAGCATATACAAAACAGGTGGGGCTTCAGTCTCACCACTGGAACTGCCATCTCCACCCTCATGGTTGCCTCAGTATCCAGTTGCTGAAATTAGTAGACAAAGCTTTTTTGGAAAATGTTCCAGGTTGTCCTAGGTTGAATTAACAGAGGGATCGAATCAAGATCATGTGAAGCGTTAATACCCCTTTATAACACCTTGGTATGACCACACGTGGGATATTGAATCTAGTTTTGATCACCACGATATAAAAAAAGATGTTGAGACTCTAGAAAGAGTGGAGAGAAGAGCAGCAAAGATGATTTAGAGGACTGGAGGCTAAGACATACGGATAATGCTTTCAGGAATTGGGTATGTCTAGTCTAATGAAAAGAAGGACAAGCGGGTGACATTACTAGCAATGTTCCAATATTTGAAGGGTCAACCTATTTTCCAAAGCAGCAAAAGGCAAGACAGGAAAAAAAGGATGGAAACTAACAAGGAGAAAGCCAATTAGAACTAAGGAGAAATTTCCAGACGGTGAGAATAATAAAACAGTGGAATAATCAGAAGCTGTGGGTGCTCCAACAGGGTGGGTGGGGGATGGGTGTTGTGTCAAAGAAGAGATTGGACAACCATTTGTCTTGAAATGGTATAGAGTCTCCTGCCTGAGCAGGGGGTTGGATAGAAAACCTCCAAGATCCCTTCCCACTCCGTTATTCTGGTATTCCTTGTTGCGAGAGATGCCACCTAGGAGATGGCCTTTTCCTGCTTCGCTTCACACTTTGAAATGCATTTTCTCAAATTGCACTTGGCTTCCACCCATCCTTCCTTTAGAAGCTCAGCCAAGGTTCACCTCTTTCATCAGGCTGTTCGTTGTTAATTGATGTCTGGGTTGGTTGTAACTTATGGTTTTTTTTATTTTTTTTTTTCTCCCTTATGGAATCCCACCTTCTCTTTGTTTATTGCCAACCAAACGTGATTGTAGCAATTGAGAAGAAACCTGGGACACAAATAGAAGTAACACATGAATAAATAAGTGGGGGGATAAGTGCATGAAATAACAATAGAGCAGAATGGATAAAACCATCCATTTCTCATCCCTCATCTTTGGTCTGAAGGTAAGTTCTAATTATAGAGCATAAGAAATGTTGGAGGAATTGGAAAGTGGGGAAGGAGCCATTTGATTGCAAAGGGGATGAAATCGGGGATCTTTGGAGGGGGTTAAAAAAAGTCAGGTTGGCAGTCACAGCTATGGAATTAGGTTCTCACCCTGTATTTTTATCCATTGCACGTGCAATACATATTTAAAGAAGTAGGGCTTTGATTCACCAGCTGATGTCATTAACTTCACTATTTAAAACTCTTGTGGACACCCCAGGATGAAGTGGCATGATCTGCCAATATGGAATCTGTCAGAGGTATAGACCACAGCTAACAGCTGCAGTGGTGCTCCAGTGGTTAGAGTGCAGTACTGCAGGCTACTTTTGCTGACTGCCAGCTGCCTGCAATTTGGCAGTTCAAATCTCCCCTGGCTCACGGTTGGCTCAGCCTTCCATCCTTCTGAGGTGGGTAAAATTGAGGTCCCAGGTTGGTGGGGGGCAATAGGCTGACTTTGTAAACTGCTTAGAGAAGGCCATAAAGCACTGTGAAGCGGTATATAAGTCTAAGTGCTATTGCTATTGCTAGTGTTTGTGTGTGTGTTTGTGTGTGTGAGAGAGAGATCATATATCATTTATTATTATATGGGCCTTGGTGGTGCAGGCTGTTAATCATTTAGCACTTAGTTCAATTGCCTGCAATTAGTGCAGGTTCGAATCCCACTAGGCTCAAGGTTGACTCAGCCTTCCATCCTCTTGGGGTAGGTAAATTGAGGACCCAAGATTGTTGGGGACAATAAGCTGACTTTGTAAAATGCCGCTTGGGGGGGCCAACAAGCCCTAGAAATAAGCAGGCATATACAATGGAATGAAGGCTATTGCCGAGCACTTAGCATGGTGCTCCATAGACTGTAAGCCACCCTGAGTCTCCGGAGAAGGGTGGCATATAAATAAAATAAATAAATAAATAAAAAATATTAATAGTATTTAAGACTGATGAGGTGAATAACAAAGTTAGAAAGAACCTTGGAGATCACCTAGTCCAACTCCCTGTTCAAGCAGGAGACCCTATACCCATGATGGCGATCATTGCATAATGTGTCTGAAATAGGATTTGTCTCTGGCCTACCTCACCAAATTGATACCACTCCAACATACTTTCCTTACAATGGTCGCTCAATTTTGTATTCACTCCACAATCACAAATGAAAGCAAATATACATATCCCATACACACGCATGGTGGAGCAAAGCTGGGGTGAGGGCTCGTGTGCCCACAGAGAGGCTTCTGCGTGCCACCTCTGGCATAGGTTCCCCATCACAGTTCTAGAATCTCCCAGTCTTCAACCTCATTGGATGATAGTAGTGTTTACAAAACAAGGAGGAAAAAGAAGACCTCTATTTTTTCCCTACCATTCATAATTTTGCAGTCTTCTATCATCATAAATTCTATCTATTTTCTCTTATGTATACTGAGAGCATTTACACCAGGACAAATTCCTTGTATGTCCAATCACACTGGGGCAATAAAGTATTCTATTCTATTCTATCCTATCCTATTCTATTCCCATAGATTTATTTCCTACCAAGCTACAAAGAGGAGCTCTCCAAATCTTTTTCTTTTAATTAGCCCATTCTGAATTGTTTCTATCTCGACAAGTTTGCTTTTGAGATGTGGCGACTAGAAAGATATACATTATTTCAGGGTTCCTCAAGCTACAAATACATCAAAAGACATCCACCCTTGTCAGTTTTGCTTGAAAACTCCCCCCATCCATGAGCTCCAGATGGATTTTAATCTTTCTCATACCATTTTTCACAAGTGTAGGCTGGCATTTTCATTCCACTATCATTTTGATTACAAGAGCCACCCCAGGTCAGTCCCTACCAATAGTACAATAAAAATAATAATAATGCTTGATTATCAGAATTTATATTCTGCCTTCTCGCCTAATTCAGATGTCAGCTAAGATGTAGAAATGCAATCACAAAGTGACAATGACAAGTAAAAAATTGCTATGGTCTGTGAAACCAGCCGAGTAAACAAACAGCTAAATAATATACAGTACATTCTAGTGGTGAATTAAAAGATTGATCCCGAAGTTAAAAGGAGGGAATAGCCAAAAATATTTAAAGGCCATTAGATGATTAAGAGGGATGTGTCTTGGGACAAGTATTATAAAATATTGCATATTATAAAACAAGCAATTCATAAATGGAACAGCTCCTTCATTCAAGATTAAATCAATAAAAGCACACTGAGCAAAAGTGAGCCACTGGTTTCCTCATGGATAGCTTCAAATCATCATAGAGTTATGAACTCAGAAGAGAAGATTCTGGATAGAGGGTTCCAGCCCTCAAGAATCATCTTCATGAAGCCCTTGTGTTATGTGTGTATGTGCCTGTTGGCTGTGAGGAACTTGGGGAAGCTTTTCTCATTCATCCAACATATTGTTTTTATTATGGGATTTTTGATGCACTGAATGCTGTCCTGGGTGTGGAAACATATGTCATTAGTGATGGTTCTTTGTGGAGGAACAGAACTCCTGATGTCCCACTGTTGAACCACCTCTCACTATAGCAATAGCACTTAGACTTATATACCACTTCACAGTGCTTGTCAGCCCTCTCTAAGCGGCTTACAGAATCAGCCTTTCCCCCCAACAATTCTGGGTCCTCATTTTACCACCTCAGAAAGATAGAAGGCTGAGTCAACCTTGAGCCTGGTGAGATTTGAACTGCCAAATTGCAGGCAGCCAGCAGGCAGCAGAAGTAGCCTGCAGTACTGCACTCTAACCATTGTGCCACCATGGCTCAGACTATGAGGTCACTTAGCCTATCAAAGTAAATGGAAGCTTCAGTTTGGGCTACTCTCAGGCCCAAACCCAGAGAGGACACAGCAAAGTATAATCAAGTTCAACCCTTTATTTGCTTCTACCTAGTGGACAGTCTCTTGCCAGATTAAAGTTATAGCCTAACTTACTAGATATATCCTGATTCTGGGGTGTGGCTACTTGAAACTCTTCCTCCCTGCCCCATCTAGTTTGAGATTGCAGTCTCTTTAATCTGAAACTCTCTCTGAGAATACTCTGTGTTGCCAAAACTCTCCCCCACTGCTTCTCCTGTGCTGTCCATCACAACCAATAAAAGATTCCTATCTGGGAGCCCTGATGGCACAGTGGTTAGAATGCAGATTGCAGGCAAACTCTATTCACAGCCTGGAGTTCAACCTTCCATCCTCCTGAGGTCAGTAAATGAGGACCCAGGTTGTTAGGGACAATATGCTGACACTATAAACCACCCAGTGAGTGCTGTAAAGGATTCTAAGATGGTATATGTTTAAGTGCTAATACTATCTCAACTGAAAAGCAATACAAAGTGAACCATGTACTAGAGTAGGCATCATCCTACTATTCACACAGAATTCATTTCTTGTTATCACAACCCACCTCTTTCCAAGACTCCATTCCCATGTAGTTCTACTGATTCCTCTAAGGATAATTGGAGGGAGATGAAAAATTTGCAAAATGACCAATGTGACATTGTGATTAAACTCCACCAATGTAGGTGACGTATGAACAGAAGGCATAGGTCATGGGTTGTGATGCCACATCTGCCATCTTGCAGATTTGACATACACATACACTGATGGGATATAACAAAAGCCCTGTTGGTTCATGACATATTGATGTGCCAGTCAGATGCGGTTGGGATACTCACAAACAAGAATAAGAAAACCAAAAGCCAATACAATCTTAAGTTGCATTAACAGAGGGATACAATCAAGATCAAGTGAGGTACTAATACCACTTTATAAAGCCTTAGAAAGATCACACCTAGAATACTGCATCCAGTTTTGGTCATCACACTATAAAAAGATGTTGAGACTCTAAAACGAGTGCAGAGAACCAACCAAGAGAACCAACCAAGATGATTAGGGGACTGGAGACTAAAACATATGAAGAACGGTTACAGGAACTAGGCATGGCTAGTCTAGTAAAAAAATGGAACAAGGGAGACATAATAGCAGTCTTCCAATATTTGAGGGGCTGCCAGAGAGAGGAAGGGGTCAAGCTATTTTCAAAAGCATCTGTAGGCTAGACAAGGAATAATGGATGGAAACTGATCAAAGAGAGATTCAACCTAGAAATAAGGAGAAATTTTCTGACAGTGAGAACAATCAATCAATGGAACAGCTTGTCTTTGCAGTTGTGGGATTTTCATCACTGGAAGTTTTCAAGAAGAGACTGGAATTGTATTTGCACAATATTGGAAAAATGAGAACACCCCATCAGATGAAAATATAATTCAGAAAATATTGGATTGTGCAGAGATGGATAGATTGACATTGAAAATAAAAGATAAAGGAGATACAGAGTATTACTTCTGCCATTTGTCAGAAATAGTGTAGTGTCTTCTGCTTGGGCAGGGGTTTGGACTAGATGACCCACAAGGTCCCATCCAACTCTGTTAATCTGTTAATCTTCATCTTCCACTGTTGAACCCTAGAACCTAGAGTTTAAGGGATGTTGCCCATGATTTTGAAATAGTAAACCTGATCGCTCAGTCCTCCATAAAACTACCTTTTAAAATCAAGTAAAGAAATATCTGCTCTTGCTTTTGATGGAAATTAATTCTACAGCCTATTGTGTAAAGCAGTGGTGGGATTCATTTTTTTTACTACTGGTTCTGTGGGCATGGCTTGGTGGGTGTGATAGGGGAAGGAGACTGTAAAATCTCCAATCAGAGGTGCTATTCTCTGAACTACTCAAAATTTCCGCTACCGGTTCTCCAGAACCGGTCAAACCTGCTGAATACCACCTCTGGTGTAAATGCATCCTGTGAATTGAAACTCTCAAGAGAAAACTTTAATAGATGACTCCAATATTTAATCTTGTGGGAGAGGTAAAAGAAACATTTATTTTATATAGATATATACATATAATAGCTTTATTAGATTTCAACATCAAATATTAAAAAACTAACATTTAATTTATTTTAATTGGGGTTTTTAGATTTTTATTGGGGCAGCCTATAATTTAATTCTTTTTTAACTATATTTATTGCTGTTTATATGTATTTTAGTTGGCTGTTCACCGCCCTGAGTCCTTCGGGAGAAGGGCGGTATATAAAATCCATGAAATAAATAAATAAATAAATAAATAAATAACATAAAGGTGAAAGGGAATTAAAAAAAAGTGACAAAAAAGGTATGCATCAAACAAATAGCTTTTGTTTTAGCAAAGATATATTAACAAAGCAACCACCTCTTCCTAAGTTTAAACAAATAACAATCTATAAAATATCTTCAAATATTGTCAGCATATTAAAAAACAATATTCATAAAATGTACTTTTTGTAATTTCATTTAAAAGAGAGTAAATTATCAAATGTTGACAACTTTATATTTAAGAAGGTACAATATTTCTCTAGTCAAACCCAATCTAATCTCAGAATCAAAAGTTGATTCAGTCTCTTTATCTTGCAATAAAACTTAACTATGGCCTCCATGCGATATCAAATTTAACCGAATTATTGTCTCTAAGCAAAACAGTCAGTTTTGCCATCTCAAATAGTTTCATTAATTTCAAAATCTATGTTTCCAATTTTGGTTAGGTATCCTTCTTTCCATCTTTGGGCATATAGCAACCTTGCCACCAATTGTAGGAGAAGAGCAGGCAGAGCTAGGGGGCACAGTTAAGCAAGTCAGCACCCTAGAGTCATTAAGTTCCCACAAATGGTCTAAATCAGAGGTGGTATTCAGCAGGTTCTGACCAGTTCTGGAGAACCGGTAGTGGAAATTTTGAGTAGTTTGGAGAACCAGCAAATGCCACCTCTGAATGGAGATTTTGCAATATCCTTCCTTTGCCATGCCCACCAAGCAACACCCACAGAACCAGGAGTAAAAAAAAATTGAATCCCACCACTGGTCTAAATCCAACCTTTCTTGAATTCCATTGACCCTTATGTAGTTCTAATTTAATGTTGACCATTAGTTGACTGGATTTTTGTGCATACGTTTGAGCAATACATTTTTTGAACTGAAATTTATGTGTGACACTGGTTCTTTGTGACTGACACCAATGAGCGCTCTGTCAGTGAAAATGGTCTCCCAAGCTCCGTTTTCGGCTGCAATGGCCTGCTGCAACCATCTGCCAGTGAAAACAGAGCTCAGGAGGGCCTCCTGAGCTCCATTTTCACTGGCAGAAGCACCGCAGGGTGATCCTTTGCTGTTTCCAGGGTGGTTCTACGTGCCAGATCTAAGCACTCTGTGGGCCCCAGGCCTTGAGTTTGACACCCCTGTTCTAGATTCTGGTTGTTCTTTCTTTCTTTCTTTCTTTCTTTCTTTCTTTCTTTCTTTCTTTCTTTCTTTCTTTCTTTCTTTCTTTCTTTCTTTCTTTCTTTCTTTCTTTCTTTCTTTCTTTCTTTCTTTCTTTCTTTCTTTCTTTCTTTCTTTTATTTTGTTCATTTTTCCAGTTCCTAAATCAATATGCCAAAAATGGAATTGTACCCCTCTTTGCATTTACAAGTCTGCCACTTCCCTTTGTTTTGTTTTGTTTTGTTGATACATTGCATGCTGTGATCAACAATAACATCTTCCATCGCAGGGCTGAATGGCAATGTAGCTCTCCTTCCATTGGGGACGGTGACAAAAAACATCAGTCAGCGCAGTTATATACATAACAGCTCAATTAACAATAGGTACAATGAACGGCTGTACTTCAACATAGATCAAAAGCCTTTCTAGCCCAAAAGGAACATGGGGAGGCTAAAAAAAAAATCTTTTGCATGTATCAAGCATCTGCCCAAATGTTTTCTAGCCAAACTTTTCAAGCAAGCAGTACGTCAAACTGTGTTCTTTTATATACTTGCAAGTATGTTTGCTTTATAGATCTGACTTTTTCAATCTCATCTTCCGGATGCTTCAATGTTTATTTTAGGAATGTGGTGAGACTGCTCTTTATTTTTTTTCCTCTGTTTTTCCTTGCTATGTTAATACATTGAGCCCAGTTCTTTCTTTTGCATTCTTACTCAACTGAAATACATTCAGGCAAGCACAAATGTTTAGAGAACATACATGGAATATTGTCATCAAGGCTGATGATGTTATCTAGTCAAGTAATAAGAGAGCCAGTTGAGTCTAGTGGTTAAGGTACCATAGCCATAGCACTTAGACTTATATACTGCTTTACAGTGTTTTTACAGCCCTCTCTAAGCGGTTTACAGAGTTAGCATGTTGCCCCCAATAATTCTGGCTCCTCATTTTACCCACTTCAAAAGGCTGGAAGGCTAAGTCAACCTTGAGCCTGGTGAGATCTGAACTGCCAAATTGCAGGCAGCTGGCCATCAGCACAAGTAGCCTGCAGTATTGCATTCTCTAACCACTGCACCACTGAGACTACCATGCTAGAAAGGAAGAGACTATGAGTTCAAGACCTGCTTTAGTCATGGAAGCCATGTGGTTGACTTTGAGCCAATCACTCTCTCTCTCAGCCCAACCCATTCACAGGGTTCTGGTTGTGGGGAAAACAGCAGGAGGAAGGTGAGTTGGATATGTTTGTTGCCTTGAGTTATTGTACAAATAATAAAGGTACACATGAATCAACAAAGCTCAGAGAGCACCAAGGACTCCACAGTTCAATCCATAACTACATATGTTCTTCTTTTGAGAATATTTTCTCTTCTTTTGAGAGTATTTTTTCTGAAATTTTCTATGATCCTGATCATAGAATCAAAGAAGTGAAAGGAGCCATCTAGGTCATGCGGCTCACTACAGCAATCCTTATAAATGCATCTCAGAGAGAGATGGCTGTCTATCTACCACCATCAGTGAAGAGAACCCCACAATTGAGCAACTGGTTTCACTGTCAGATTGGATTTGCTGTTAGGACATTATTCACTGATGTTCAACCTGAGTCTGCTTTCCTCTAATTTACATCCATTATTCCACACACTGCATTGTGGAGCAATAGAAAACAGTCTTTTGGATCAATCAGGATAGAGCTGGAAGCAGGGGTGGGATTCTATCAGTTCACACCTATTTTCTAGAACTGGTTGTTAGCATTCTAAGCAGTTTGGAGAACCGGTTGTTAGAAGAAATTACTGGCTTAATCCTGTAAGGAAGGAAGGAAGGAAACTTCTGGTGTTGCTTACAGAAACTGCCTCTCCATTAACCCTTATTACATTCTTGGCAGGACTAGACTTCCTGTCTCTGGAACTTTTCTGAAGTTTTTCCCCCCTCCTTTGCTGGTACTTTGCTTGTGTGGAGTGACCATTGAAAAAAGTGACTTATGACCATTTTTCACACTTACAACTGTTGCAGCATCCCCACAGTCATGAGAGGCCAGGTGAAGAGATGCATGCTTCGATGTGAGTGATATTGAGTTGGCCATGCCCAGCCAATAACATGACCACCCAGTCACATGACCACCTAAACCATGCCCATCACCTAAGCCATGCCCACAGAACCAGTGTTAAAAATTTTGAATCCCACCCCCGGCTGGAAGGGCTCTTGGAGGTCTTCTAGTCCAACTCCCTGTTAAGCAGGAGACCCTACACCATTTGAGACAAGGGACTGTCCAGTCTCTTCTTAAAAACCTCCAATGATGAAGCACCCATAACTTCTGAAGGCAAATCATTTCACTGGTTAATTGTCCTCACTGTTAGGAAGCTTCTCCTTAGTTCCATGTTACTTCTCCCCTTGTTTCCATCCATTATTTCTCGTCTTGCCTTCAAGTGCTTTGGAACAATACCATTATATCCATTCTTGCTCTTTTCTTCTCATGGAGAATTACATCTTCAAACTTTTTCATTTGTCTACGGTCCCTGATTTTTTGCCCTTCTTTGGACTTGTTCTAATTATTCTGACTTGGGGTGGGATCTACTCCAGGCAGAATAAAGCAGATGTATTTCTAATAGGAGAGAATATATGTAGGTCAAGGTTGAACAGTGGAATAATTGGTGCTTTCTGAAATTGTTTGTTTTCTTGCAGATGTTTCCTTACTCAACTAGGTAGCAGCAGCAGCGCTGAACTTGTTATTTGGTTAGATAATGAAATGTCTGCAAGCAAATGATCAAACTCAGGAAGTACCAAGGGCCCCACAAGTCTTTTTCTTCCATGATTTGAGAAGAGCAATATGTCTTTGGATGCTTCCTAAAAACTGCATTTGTCTTTTATTACAGGCACCAATGTGCTGTTAAACAGTTTGGTTGAAAATGGTGAGGAATAATGAACTGAATCATATAAGTCGAGCCACACTTATAAATCCACATCCTTTCAGGATGCAAACTAATACACGTAGAAATCGATATGCAGTTATATAAACTAATTTAAGGTACAGCTTTTAGAATACAGCATTCAGTTTCGGATTTGCATATCTGGGACAGACGTTGACAACCTGGAGCATGTCCAGAAGACAGCAAAACAGAAGATGAGAGAGTAGAAGAAAATAATTATAAGTAACAGCTGGAGGCATGCTTAGCAAGAGGAAGAAAACACTGCTGGAAAACATGGTAGCTGCCTGCAAGTACTTGAAGAGTTTTTAGAAAACAGTGTTCAGTGTTGGTGTTTAATTCTGAGTGGTTCCAAAAGGCAAGACAAGAAACAAGAGACTTGGACCTTGATTAATTACAAAATAATAATAATAATAATAGCAGGAGTCCAATCGTGGAATAGTTTGCTTTGGAAAATGGGGGGCTCTTTTCTCCTGAAAACTTACAGTATAACAAGAGTTGCAAGGGACCTTGGAGGTCTTCTAGTCCATTTCTCTACTCAAGCAGAAGAACCTATACCAGTGGTGACTAACCTTTTTGGGCTCCTGTGCCAAAAATTATGTCTGTGCTTGCACGCTTGTGCTCGTGTGTCAGCACCCAGAAGACAATGCGTGCCTCCCCCACACCTCCTACACATACACATGCAATCCCAGCCCCCCCCACCGCCCCCTTACCTGCACTGTGCTTCACAGCTGATTTTTGGCCAGTTTGAGGCCTTTTTCAGCCTCCCAAAGGTTTGAGGAAGGCTTCTGCAGGTTTTGTATGCTGAAAACTAGCCCCGTTTCGTCACTTCTGGTATTTTCAGAAAAACAAGAAGTGATGAAACGGGGCTAGATTTCAACCTACAAAGCTTGTAGAAGCCTGAAGAAGCCTTCCTCAAGCCTTTGGGAGGCCGAAAATGGCCGTAGACTGGCCGAAAATCAGCTGTGAGGCGTGTACATGTACAGTGAGGTGAGTTTGCCTGCAACTTGCATGCCGGCACAAATGGCTCTGCATGCCATCCGTGGCACGTGTGCCATAGGTTCGCCATCATCGCAACCATTCTAGGCAAATGTTTGCCCAATCTTTTCTTTAAAACTTCCAATGTTGGAGCACCAACAACTTCTGGAGGCAATTAATCCCACTGATTAATTGTTCTCACTGAGAGGAAATTTCTCCTTAATTCTAGGTTGGATTCCTCCTTGTTAAGCTTCTATCCGTTACTTCTTGTCTTGTTCTCAGGTGCTCTGTGCTCCTCTCTCGAGTCACAAGATAATAGGTATAAGTAAAAACATAGTTATGAATACATGGATACATAGAAGAAAAATAAAAAAATAAAAGAAACAATAGGACAGAGACGGTAGGCATGTTGGTGCGTTTATGCACGCCCCCTACAGACCTCTTAGGAAAGGGGTGAGGTCAATAGTAGACAGTCTAAGGTTAAAGTTTTTGAGGTTTGGGGAAGAAACCACAGAATCAAGTAGAGTATTCCAGACATTGGCCACTCTGTTGCTGAAGTCGTATTTCCTGCAATCAAGTTTGGTGCAATTAACCTTGAGTTTGCATCTATTGTTTGCTCTTGTGTTGTTATGGTTGAAACTGAAGTATTCATTGACAGGTAGGACATTGCAATGTATGATTTTACATACTATACTTAGATCAGACCGAAGGCGGCATAGTTCTAGGTTTTCTAGGTCTAGAATTTCAAGTCTGGTGGCATAAGGTATTCTGCAAGGAGTAGATAATGTCACCCCTAGTCCTTCTATTCATTAAATTAGACATACACAATTTCTGCAATTGTTCTTCATATGTTTTTGCCTCCAGACCCCTAACCATTTTTGTTGCTCTTCTCTGCATCCTTTCCAAAGTCTCAATATCTTTTTTTATATCATGGTGATCAAAACTAGATGCAGTTTTCCAAGTGTGGTCTTATCAGGTGCCGTATAAACTGGACACAAATTTGGACACTATTTGAAACCACAGACTATATTCTAGAAAGAATTATATACTCCCTCCTAGAGAAAAATTGATTTTGGGGGTGGATAGCTCAGCCATGAGCATTTCAGCTTCAACCAGCTATGCTTCTGTTCCCAATTTATATTCAGGCCATTGACAATGGCCAAGATAGTAGTATCCAAGTAAGAAAATGCATGAATCCAATCTAAAGTTTTTAAAGTGAAAAGTTAAGAAGTTAATGAACCTCTTCCTGGAGTATGCCAGGAGCTGCTTTTATGTGTGTTTGTGTGTAATGGAGGAAATCCTTTACCATTTCAAAGGAGACATTTGAAAGCCCTTCTATTTGTGTATTTCCCTTCCAGCTGGTTTATATTAATACATGCTCACAAAATATACCAAGGTAACTTGCAAGAATATTCACTGAGAAGGCAAATATAAGGATGATTAATCCACAATCAAGGTAAAAGCAGAAACAGCTAGAAGCTTGGATCACATCTCTGAAAAGACGTTGCAACTTTTTTATTTTTTCCAGAAGTTGTGACTGCTCCATCAATGGAAGTTTTTAAGGAGAGACTGGATAGCCATCTGTCTAGAATGATATAAGATCTCCTGCCCGAGCAGGGAGTTAGAGTAGAATACCTCCAAGGACCCTTCCAACTCTGAATTTCTATGTTCTATGTCTTCAACTCTTTCTTTGCAGGCTTAAGAATAACCCTATTATTTTAAGTTTTATGTTCTAGATCATATAAATGTATATATAGTGAAATCTGATTCAGTTCCAAGCTGTGAGAAAGGCACTGGAGATAAAATGGAGGTTGGAGGCTGATTGGAAAGGGGGTCCATTTATTGTTGAAGCAGAACCACTAAGCACATGTGATTCTGGGTAGCTGACTCCATGGAGTTGAGAGCAGTGGGGGTGTTATATCTTCTCTTGGGCTTTGCACTTGAGCTTCCTGTTCCTGTGCAAGAACAGGTATTCTATTGGCTGTGTAGGGGGCATAGCTGGCTCTTTAGGTTGTCTGAGATAAGTTTGGTTGAAGTTTGGTGTGCTCTGAGATGTTGCAATAAAGGAGCTTTAGGCAATTCCTATGGTGGCTGAGGGCTATCTTTATTGAGATCTTGCTGCAGGGAATTTTTGCCTATGAATAGAGCTACCTAGATACTTGGCTTTTTTCAATAAGCTCTTTATCTCTTAAGTGCTGACCTCTGCTGAGGGTTATTAAGAAAGGTGGGGGCTGCTTTAAAAAACATGTTTCTCTATTTCTCATCCAATAATATTCTGCCTTTTTAAAAAATTTTTCAAAATATTTCATTCTTCTAGGAGAGGGGTGGGTGCTAACTTTCTACAATAAAATAGCAGTTTCGAAAGAAGTCCTGATGTACAGGACTCCCATTGAAAATAATTGGCCCTAAGTAATGTAGGGCTTTAAAGGTAATAACCAGCACCTTGAATTGTACCCAGAAGCATCTCCCACCTATGTACAAGTTTAGGCTTGTGCCAAACAATTTGGACTGCTGCATTCTGAACTAGCTGAAGCTTCCAAATATTCTTCAAGAACAGCCCCATGTACAGTGCATTACAATATTCCAGACAGGAGGTGACCAGGGTATGGGTGATTGTGAGAAAAGGGCATAACTGGTTCACAACATAATGTTGTACGAAGGCTTTCCTGGCCACCACTGACATCTGCCTCTCAAGTAGGAGTCACAAGTCCAGGAGAATCTCTAGATCAGGAATATCAAACTCAAGGCCTTCAGGCCAGGACCGGCCTGCGATGTGATTGGATCTGGCCTGCAGGGCCATCCTGTTCCACCCAATGCAAAGAGGAAAGATCATGCCAGAGTAGCATCAGTCCAGTCTACCCAATGTGAAGAGGAAACTTGCCAGCAGTTTGGGGAGTGGTGTCAAGCTGGTCATACCCAACCAGTGGGCCATGCCCACCGGTTGGTCATGCCCACCCAGTTGGCCATGATCAACCACAGTCCTGATACAGCACTCAATGAAATTGAGTTTGACATCCCTGATCTAGATTATGCACAGGGTCAGTCTGGAGTAGTGTACACCCATCTATTACCATGAAGAGATGGTGATTCTCCAAGAACCACAGAGCTATAGACTTATGGACCTATAGCAGCTGATTTAAAAGTTAGATGGGCTGAGATCTTTTTAACACAGAAAGGAGCTCCAACATACTGGTCCCATCATATGTTACCAAGCCTTCTCCAGTCACATAACAGGACCAACCATGCAAAGCTTTGATTCAAACCAATCTCCAGATCAAACTGACTTTCCAAATTGGATCAAAGCAAAGCAGAGGCCTCTGAATCAAAGTGAATGAAGCAATCTGATTCGGTCATTTGATTATGCAGTTTGAAGTGTGGTATCAAAGAGAATCATGTTTCCAAATCGAACCAAATATTCACATTGGATCAAAGGGACAATCTGAATCCTATCAGTGATCCAAATACTCTATCGAGAAGTGATTTGCATACTCTATCGAGTTATGCATTGCCCAATGCATAGGTAGTCTGCCCTATAAGCTATTGAGAAAGTAAATTTCCCGGGTTTTCACTTTTAATGTACTGTATTTTGAGAGCCCCTGTTGAAGAAGGATGGATCGTATATTCTACATCAGCAGGAACCAAATCTATCTCTCAGCCCTTGTAATTTTATTGAAAGTCAAATGTACATAATTAAATGGCCTTGTAGATTTGTTTCTCCTTGGAGTATTTTATATGCTGAAATTGATGTATTTACAGAGCTTTTAGTTCTGGTTGAATCCACATCTCCAAATGGTTTGTGAGATGTATTTTTTTTTTAATGGATATTAGGATTTTCTAGCAAAACCTTCTTCATGATAATGAAAAAGCTCTCTGATTCAGAGGGGCTCTAGCCTAACTGATCCACCTAGCCAGGAATGCATTTGGCTGCCTATTAAGAGAAAGCAAAGGCAAAAAGGTAAAAAAATAGATACACATAGCCACCCTTGTGCATTGAAATTGGTATATATTTATATAAAGGGAGGGAGGAAAGGAAGGAAGGAATTATATCACAAAACTTTAAAGGCATGAATATTTAATAATTTCATAACATTCTTCTCCCTCATAGAATCTCTAATAGGTATGTTATGTTTCAGGAAACAACTAACAGCCAAGCAGATCCTGTCTTTTCTTTAGGTATGTTATCCATGAGACCTGCCTATCCAGCCTCATCCATGAGTGATGGAACATCACTCCATAAGAAGATGATTCCACTCTTGAACGTAACTTACCAACAGAGACTTTTGCCGGATATTTTAACAAAATCTGGGTGATTACAACTTGTATCCATTATTTCCAGTCCTGATTTCTATAGCAATGGATGGGTGGTTCCGAGCTGAGGTCTCATCAGTGCAGAGCAGTGTAGAGGGCAATAAGGACTTCAGGCTCTGCTGATACAGTGCTTTTTCTAATGCCAGTCCAAATGGTATTTGCCACTCTAGCAGCTGTTTCACACTGTCCACTCATATTCAGCATTATTATTGTAAACCACTCAGAGTTACCCTGTGGTAGGAGGGGCAGCCAGTAAACTTAAGTAATGCACCCATTGAAAGCAGAACTCCGAGGCAGGTAGATTTCTCAAAGAACTATTTATTGGATCCATCATATTGGCCCAACCGGTGAAAACCAACTCTGAAAGTTCCCACAGTTTTCACCTAATTAAAAAGTGAATGTTTCCCCTTTCCCCCAGGTCATCAGTCACATTGCCCAATAGTGGTGCTGGCAGGTTGGCAGGTTATGCTACTCCTCCTCTTCTCAGCCACCTGTTGGAATGAATGACCTTGGCTCCCACAAGAAAACTTTTTATTTTGATGGCAAAGCTGAGCTATCTAATTTTTCTCCCTCCCTTTCTCCCCCTCTATCTTGTGGCAACTATGAAGCCTCAAAGATAGCCTCAGCCAGGTTCGCTTCGGGGTTGAAACCTATTGAATAATAATAATCATAATCAGCAACATCTTCAGACATCCACCTCTGCCTATCCCACTATCCCAGGACTCAATAGGTAGACAAAAATGCCAAATCCAGTCTGACTTGGGTAGACTGTGTGACAAAGATAGACTGTGTGACCAAGCAACATCTAGCTGACTGTGCAATGAATCGTAATAATAAAAATTATCCATAAGAAAGACCAAAAAAATTGGAATCATGGCAGTATCTGGAGACAGCAGAAGAGAAGAGAAAGAACTGGAGAAGAGAAGAAAATACAAAGTTCTGCAAAAAAAAAGTAGAATGACTGTGGCAAAAGAAAGCAAAGATAGTTCCTATAGGTATCTCAAAACAACTGGAGCACCACTTGAACACTAACGGCATTGACAATATCACCATCAGTCAATTGCAAAAGGCAACTTTACCTGGAACAGCTTACATTCTGTGACAATATCTGTAATATCATCAAATATCTGCATTTGCCTAACCCGGATCCTTGGAAGGGCTCGATAGGCAGACAAAACTGCCAAATCCAGTCTGGATATCTGGCTGATTGTGATACAATAACAATAGCACTTAGACTTATATACCACTTTACAGTGCTTTACAGCCCTCTCTAAGCAGTTTACATATTGCCCGGTGTTAAGTATTTAGCAGAGTATCCTTAGTGTCAAGGATTAATACAGCAGACAAATAGTGTTCAGATTGTAGCAGTGAGTATAGAACCACACAAGCACAGCAGTTGAAGTGCAAAGTCTTTATATACAGTGATATAAGCACAGTCCATGTTTCAATCCAATATCATACACAATTCATCCATCAGTAGATTAGCTTACTAACCAACCATTCTTGTTCAGTAGATTTAACAGCAATACATCATCTTCAATACATCCATGCATCAATGGATAAATATAGTTACAATGTTGAAGATACTTGCCAAGTAGCAGAGTAGCATAGTAGAAGCCTAGCAAACCAGTAGCAGCATTCCAACTGCACTCACAGAGAATAACAACAGACACATTAGCCAAGTGCTCTTTGGCTTCTTACTATATAGCTCTTCTGCTTCCTGTAGCCAATCAGCATTGTGGCTACAAGATAGTGCTGAGTCATTTCTGACTTGCAGCCATATATGGTAAACCAATACAGTTAAGTTTCTTAAAGAAACCTAACACCTGCAACAATTTGGGCCCTCATTTTACCCACTTCGGAAGGATGGAAGGCTGAGTCAACCTTGAGCCTGGTGGGATTTGAACTGCCAAACTGCAAGCATCCAGCAGTCAGCAGAAGTAGCCTACACTCTGACCACAGCGCCGCCCTGGCTCAAACCGTAATAATAACTGTCAGTGACCACTCTGTGTCCTTTTCTACCTCTTGATAAACCTTGATAAAGCCCTATATGCTTTTATGAGTCCTACATTTTTCTTGCCTAAATGAACATAATGATTTTTATTTCTCTAGTTGGGTGAGGTAGTGTTACAAACCAGGGATGGGCTTCAAAAATGTTAGCAAAGGGTTCTCTGCCCGGTTTCTGAGTGGGCATGGCCATGGTGGGCGTGGCCTAGTTGGCCTCCTGCACCATGGTGGAGGGGCGTTTTTGCCCTCCATGGGCTCCGGAGGCTTTCCTTGAGCCTCCGGGAAGGTAAAAACGGCCTCCCCAGTCTCCAGAGGCTCTCTGGAAGCTGGAAATGGGCCCATTTCTGGCCTTCCTGAACTTTGAGGAGACCTGTTTTTCATCCTCCCCCCAAGCCTCCACACGCGCCCTGCACTTACCTGCATCCAAAACAGGCCAAGTGGGGATTCCTGGGAGGGGAAGAGAGGGTGGGCAGAGCCAGCCAGGAGTGGAATTTGAGAGTTCTCCAAACTGCACAGAACCTTAGCTAGGAGCATTACTGAACCCCTGAGAACCCCCAGCAGCCCACCCCTGTTACAAACGTAGCAACCAGCACCACCATGTTAGTATCCCCACTGATTAGCCTATGTTACAAAAGCAGAGGATAACAAGCTTTAGATATCAACTTGTCTACCCATAACTAGAAGGGGGAAGGTTTGCTTGTGTCTTGACTCAACTGCTTTGACATTGATCCAAAGGGACAATAAGCCAAGGAAACAGGAAGACCACGGACATAATGTCCAGAAGCATTAGATGGAGCATGAATAACTGGATGTCATATGAAATTACACAACTGACATCATGAAATCTGAACTCAACTGTCAGGCAGTTTTTCTGAATGCAAGACACGAGACCAAGTTTTCTGGATTCCATATTGCCAAAGCTCAAGCATCTTTGATCTTAAGGTTCACGTGTGCCACTGAGACAGTGCACAAGGAGAAGCAGAGTGGACAGTGAACATGGGAATTGAACTGGGCATGGCTAGTCTAGTGAAGAGAAGGACTAGGAGAGACAGGATAACAGTCTTTCAACATTTGAGGGGCTGCCACAGAGATGAAGGGGTCAAACTATTTTCTAAAGCACCTATAGGCCAGACAAGGAACAATGGATGGAAACTGAACAAGGAGAGATTCAACCTAGAAATAACGAGAAACTTTCTGACAATGAGAACAATCAACCAATGGAACAACTTGCCTTCGGAAGTTGTGCGAGCACCATCACTTGAGACTTTCAAGAAGAGATTGGATTCCCATCTGTCAGATATGGTGTAGTGTCTCAATTCGGAATACTTCTTCACCAGTCTGTGAAAAAGAACAAACAATAACAATCTTCCTTGGAATCTGATCTAGAACTCGGGTGGGTCCTTAATCTTTTAATTTGTTACAAATTGGAAAGTTCCTCTCATATCCTTGTGCACTGAAAAGGATTTGAACAAGGTACTTCTTTACACAGAAAACGTCTTCGTGTTCTGACCCAGCTTTTGCAAGCAATGAGAAACCGTTTACTCATGAATAACACAAACCCTTTTATTTTAAGTTAGGGCAGAAACAGCCTTTGTTCACAGTTGGATCAACAAAACCAAAGGTAATTAGTCACACAAATGACTAATTTCTTTTCCCCTTGTAAAACAGGGCAAGAACAGTCTCTATTCACATGAGAACTCAAGATAAAAAGCCCTTTCAATGATTAGCCAAAGAGAAACAGGCTATCAGGACTCCGACATGCACCCCCATTCAAATCATAAGTCTCTAGCTGCATCTAAAAAAGATTGATTTATTAGGAGTTGACATGTTGGCATTTCCCATTTACAGCTGACTCTGACACATCATTCATTTCACCCTTGACCCTGGTCTTCCTCCCATCCCCTGGATGTATATTCTCCAATGAGACACATCCATAGCCAAGAGTCATCAATCATGCACTCCAGTAATAATTTTGCACGCCAGAAACTTCGGTTGCCAAAGCGATTATCTCAAGCATTTAAGGAATGTGCTGCTTTCCCCCTTCCCTTTCTGCTGACAACTAAAAAGACCAAAGAAGCATTTTTTCTTAGTTGACACAGGCCCTGTTCATACAGGCTGAGGCAAATTCACTCCATATTATTTCCCAGCAAGGAGATTCCATTGGCATCTCAAATACAGAGTCCTGACAAACCTGGTTCTGGCAAAGGAATCCAATGTGATTGATGTACACTGGAAAATAGGTTGCCTGCAACAACATTTTCCAAACTGCTACTATTTATTTCCCAGCCAGGGAGGGGCTGACCAGTGTCTACATCTTGTTTTCCCCGAGAGCCGGCTTATTGCTTTCCATTGCTTTCCTCTCCTTTCCTCTCTACGCATATGCGCATGTGGGATAGGCTCCATCTGTTCCTCTCCCTTGCTCAGCTCAGGCCCCGAAGACAGCTGCCTCTCCACCTGGGGAAGGATGGAAGGCCCCGGCTCTGCATCTACCTCTGATCCTGCTTCCTCATCAGAGCCTCCCAAAGACTACAAAGCTGGCCCAAGCTCCCCCTCAACCTCCTCCTCATCTGACTCTGCTGCTGCTGGCAGCTGACAGGCCACAACACTTCACACGTACTGTCAGGCTACGGAACTTTTTCCCATTCAAACAATAAGAATGAACTTCTGAGAACCGAACGTATCAAAAGGAATCCTTTATTGAGATGAGATAGTTCAGGTAGGAATTCAAAGCAGCGTCTGAGGTCCCTCAGGCATACAGTGATAGATAAGGGGGTTTAGAACCCCCCCCATCCCAATGTTTATTTAGGGAAACAAAAGCCAATATGTTAATTCCCCTCCCAGCCCCTCTGGGAGGGGACCCTTCCCCTTTAGGAAGGTTTTTTCTCACGTAGCTTTCCCAAGACGTACCTAACTTCCTCCCCCACCCCCTTTTTAGAACGGACTGTTTTTGGAGATTTCCCAGAGCACTTTACTGTGGAGTTTTATGGTCCTCTCATCTCCTGGCTGTGCCACTCCGAGGTGTTAGGTTCTGGCCATCTGGCTTCTCTCCCCCCATTGTATCATGTATGGGTGTGCATATTCGATATAAGGTTAAATATATTCAGGTTACATCAAGAAAGGATTTCTTTATCAGTTCCCCCCCCCCTTTTCTTCTTCCTCTGAAGAAATGACAGATACACGGATCTGACAAGTACATTGCTACACATAGAACTTGGCTTCACACAAGATGTTAAATGTTAAATCCAGCTTAATAAATGTTATACTATTGCGCCAGTAGATAAAGAATAAAATTGCATGTTGTGTGAACCAAGTCTGAGTTCTTTGTGAAGTGTTTTGAAGAAGGGACGGTGCTAACAATGGGTATGCCAGCTACAAAAGGTAGACTGGTCTGCCTTATTTTGTCAAACTTCTTTCCTGACTCTGGAAATTCAAGTATACGGTGGCTCAGTGGCTAAGACGCTGAGCTTGTTGATCAGAGAGGGCAGCAATTTGGTGGCTCGAATCCCAGCGGCGCGTAACGGAGTGAGCTCCCATTACTTGTCCCAGCTTCTGCCAACCTAGCAGTTCAAAAGCATATAAAAATGCAAGTAAAAAAATAGGGACCACTTTGGTGGGAAGGTAAAAGCGTTCCGTGTGCCTTCGGCATTTAGTCATGCTGACTACATGACCATGGAGACGTCTTCGGACAGCGCTGGCTCTTCAACTTTGGTACTGGAGATGAGCACTGCCCCCTAGAGCCAGAAATGACCAACATGTATGTACGAGGGGAACGTTTACCTTTACCTTTTTATATGTAATAATAATTTTATTAAACTTCAAAAATAGAAAGTTAAACACTAATACAAACTAAGGAAATTATAAAAAGTGCAAAGAAACAGGAAAAAAAAAGATATATAAAGAAGTGACTATTCCCTTCATCAAGACAGTTTGTTAGAAAACAGGAGATTGTCAGAATCCTGCCTTAGCCATGAAAGGGTGATTTTGGGCCAGTCTTTTTCTCTCAATTTAACCCACCTCACAGGGTTGTTGTTGTGGGGGAAATAGAAGGAGGGAGCAGTATTAAGTATGTTTGCTGCCTTGAGTTAGTTATAAAAATAATAAAGATGGGATAGAAATAAATATGACAGATACAAACAATTTCAGCAACTTATCCCCTTCTGTAATAATTCAACCCAAAACCTCTTCTTCTGACATCTCATCTCTTGCCTATAATCAAATTATAATGCTTCACTATTTAGTCTGAAAAAATCCACTAGGCATCTATTTCTGCATCAGCCCCTGGGTTTAAACTTTGCATCTTTCCTGCCACCCTGGTGTCCTAGTGGATTTTTATGCCATTTTCTCAGCCTTGATTATGGACAGCATCTGCACAGTGTTTTGATCATTATCTTGTTGAGTTTTTAATTTCACAAGTTGGTTGTATTAGACATGCCAAGGGGTTCCAAGACCAAACTGAAAATCAAAGGTGACAAAAAACCACCTTCAGGAGTTCCACGCTGCATTTTAATAACGAGAGGCTAATAAACCCATTGGTAACTATGCAGATTAGAAGCTTAAAATAATATATTGTAATCCAAGAAATAAATTCTGAGGGATGTCTGAACTTTTGTATCACCGAAGCGGCCAATTCAAACTATTTATCAACAGCTTTTGGCATCTCAGATATTTTGGTCTCAGTAGCTTCAGTCCTCGCCAGCTTTCCTGCATTCATTTTTTAACAAAGAGGATGTATGTGTTAATCCTCCTAAAAACCACTGCAGGTGGCTGGTTTCCTCTCTTTATTGTTTGCTTCTGATCATCACTTCCCGCAGATTCTCCAGCTGAACTTCTTTGTGGATTCCCCTCCCTCCCTCCCTCCCTCTCTCTTTCTCTCTCTGTCTCTCTCTCTCTGTCTCTCTCCCTCCTTACCTCCCTCTCTCTGTCTCTCTCTCTCTTTCTCTCTCTCTGTATCTCTCTCCCTCCCTCCCTCCCTCCTTCCCTCCCTCCTCTTTAAATCTCCAAAAGCCAAGTCTTCCCAGGATTTTGGGAATATGTTGTACCTTGCAATGGATGGAAATTAATCAAGGAGAGATCCAACCTAGAAGTAAGGAGGAATTTCCTAACAGTGAGAACAATCAGCCAATAGAATAACCTGCCTATGGAAGTTGTGGATGCTCCATCACTGGAGGCTATTAAGAAGAGACTGGACAGCCATTTGTCTGAAATGGTATAAGGTCACCTGCTTGAGCAGGGGGTTGGGCTAGAAGACCTCCAAGGTTCCTTCCAACTCTGTTATTCTATTATTCCACCTCATCACTCATTGAATACTATTAATGATAGATTATATATGATCTCTCTGTGTATCTCTCTCTCTCTCTCTTTCTTTCTCCTCCTCCCTCCTTCCCTCCTTCCCTCTTTCTCCTCCACTTCCAGCATTAGTTGTTAAAGAGAGGGGTTCCGGTACATCTTTGGCATTAAAATTCACAGGAAAGTGTCAGATTGAGAATTAACGTCCAAAATTAAATACTTTACAAATGACACTTTCCCGGTCATTCTCATTCCCAGAAGTTCTTATAGATGCTTGGAGCCTCCAAGTCTAATGGCCTTTTCTTGCTTGCTGGCTTGTTTTTATTTTCTGCTTTCCTTTCGGTCAGAGGGGTTTTGTGGAGTGTGAGTTCATTAAAGTGTGACCTGCATGCAAACGATGAGCTCTGGAAACGCTCAGCCTATTTACCATGGATCGTTATGCCTGAGAGAGCCGAGTTGTTTAATGTTCTTGATGGAGCAAATGGTTTAGGCATCTTTCGTGCATGGTATATTTTCTTTAAGTGTTGCCGGAGTATTTGGAAGAGCTAGAATCAGCGGCTGCTATTGTTTGGGGTTCTAATTTGTGGCAGCATACATAGAAATTAAAGAGTCTGGCAAGAACTCTCTGGAAGGCTAGAATTGCCTCAATTGTTCTGGCTAAAGATGCCGGAACATGTAATGAACAGTTTCCTCCAAGGTCTGCATCACTAACACCTCAGCTTAAAACCCATTAGAAGCAAACAAAGGCAAACAGCAAGACTGATACACCTGGGAGCCTATTTAATCTGAATGTTCTGTTGAGCATATGTTTCCTGTTTACTGTACTACACGCCAACTAGAGAACTATTTCAGCGAAGTGGTGCCTCTCTGTGCATGCAGCACAAATAGGTATCTACAAGAGGGCAAGGTGGCCTACAGCCTGTCTGGGTTTCAGCCTCATGTGCAAAGGATCAAGTCCCACCTCTAAGTTGATCTGTCCATTTTCTACTCCCTGAGGAGAAAGCGAAAAGGGAGAATAAAAGATATTAGAATGAGAAGGGAGAGGGGGAAAGAGAAGGACGAAAGGGAAGAAAAGGAGGGGGAGGGGGAGGACTGAGGAGGAATAGAGAGTGAACAATGTTTCTACCTATTATGATGTCTGGTCTTCTCCTTAACAGATTTTGTTGGTGGTGGTGGTTATGAAGTCGTGTCTGACTCATTTTGACCTCATGGACAACGTTCCTCCAGGCCTTCCTGTCCTCTACCATCTTCTGGAGTCCATTTAAGCTCACGCCGACTGCTTCAGTGACTCCATCCAGCCACCTCATTCTCTGTTGTCCCTTCTTCTTTTGCCCTGAATCTTTCCCAGCCTTAGGTTCTTCTCCAGTAAGTCCTTCCTTCTCATTAGGTGGCCAAAGTATTTGAGTTTCATCTTCAAGATCTGGCCTTCTGAAGGACAGTCAGGGTTGATCTCCTCTAGGACTGACCGGTTTGATCACCTTGAAGTGCAAGGGACTCTTAACAGATTACTCCTGGGAAAATAAAGCTTCTTTTTTAAAAAGGCTTACAGGTTGTCTGATTTTACAACTGCAACGGGGACCAGATTTGTGTTGCCAAAGAGTTTTAACCATGGCACTTGCCCTATGGAACACCAACCCCCAGAGGCAAGCGTTGTCCCATTTTGGCAGGCCTTCCAAAATTCTTTAAAACCTGGTTGTGTCCACAAGCCTAGAGGTCACAAGAGAATGGCAATCTGATGAGGTGGCTCCATTGTTCGTCATACTTGAGACTCCGTCCTAGATTTTCAATAATATTTTTTGTATTTCTTGAATGTTTTAATGGTTTGATTTTATGCCACCAAGAATCAAATTTTGTGAGAGGGTGTCATGCCCCTGTCAGAGTCTGAATCTGAGGAGGAAGATGGACAGCTGACAGGGAGTGGGAGTGTGGCTCCATTGGCTGTGGAGGAAACTGGGGAAGGGCAAAGTCCAGCTGGGCAGAGCAGGGAAGAGATAGAACAAGGGAGAGGGAATTCAGAGGAAGACCCAGGACCACCCCCTCTTCATCCTAGGGCACGCAAAGAGGAACGGAGAAGAGAGCAATGTGGGTTGCGTGGATTATGAGGAAGGAAAGGGTCCTGATTCCCATCATTAGCAGCAGCTGGGAATACAGTTTATAAAAAAGGCAGTCTGCGTGCAGCAGATTGTTGGGTGCAAACATGACTTTATCTTGTATTGTCGTGGCTTATCTGTGTTCCTGGTGTCTTCCCAACTATGTGAGTTTTGCTGTGCTTTCAAGTCTGAAATTCTTGCTCCTGCCCTGCCAAATTAATTACTTCAGTTTGGCTTATTTGGACTTTAAGTTACAGTTTCTGTTCACCCTGTTTTGGACTTCATTTTCTACAGTCAAAGGCTGTTCCTGGGAGAGTATTTCTCCAGCCAGAAGGTAACTTGGACATTGGGGGCAAAGTTGGAGATAATAAAGGGACTCTTGTTGAATATCTGACTGTGTTGTCTTTGTGCCACATCCTGGATCATCACAGAGGGGTAGCTGTATAAACATGATAAATAAATAGGGCCCAAATATCTGAGTTATACTGAGTCAGGTTTTCTATCACCTGTTTAGGGATTAACTATGTATTGTTCACAGCCAGCATTTCACCACTTCTTCTATAGATTCTTCTTTACACATTTCTCATTCCAAACTGCTTTCTACAACTCATCTCTCACATTTATATACAACTATGGCAATGCTCCAATTACAAGATTGAACAAAATCAGAGAGATTGTGAAAGCAGCAAAGTCCTGCTTAAATAAAATACAGGCTGAATAGTCAAGACTTTGTTGATGATCCAAGCTCTGTCAAAAATCTTGGACTACTCATCTCTAATGATCTAAGTGCTAGAGCCCACTGTAACTACACAGCCAAAAAGGCATTAAGAGTTGTTAACCTAATCTTATGTAGCTTTTTCTCTGGTAATATTACACTACTAACTAGAGCATACAAAACATTTGCTAGACCAATACTTGAATACAACTCATCAGTCTGGAACCCACATTATGTATCTGATATTAACATAGTTGAGAAAGTCCAGAAATATTTCACAAGAAGAGTTCTTCACTCCTCTACTCGCTGCAGAATACCTTATGCCACCAAACTTGAAATTCTAGACCTAGAAAAGCTAGAACTATGCTGCCTTCGGTCTGATCTAAGTATAGTATATAAAATCATACATTGAAATGTCCTACCTGTCAATGAATACTTCAGCTTCAACCATAACAATACAAGAGCAAACAATAGATACAAACTCAAGGTTAATCGCATCAAACTTGATTGCAGGAAATACAACTTCAGCAACAGAGTGGTCAATGTCTGGAATATTCTACCTGATTCTGTGATTTCTTCTCCAAACCCCAAAAACTTTAACCTTAGACTGTCTACTATTGACCTCACTCCTTTCCTAAGAGATCTGTAGGGGGCATGCATAAGCGCACCAACGTGCCTACCGTCCCTGTCCTATTGTTTCTTTTATTTTTCTTATATGTATCCATGTATTCATAACTTTTACTTATACCTATTATCTTGTAAGCAATTGACAAACCAAATAAAAAAAATAAAGAAAACAGATTTTCTTCATTCTATTGTGTCTGTTGATGCCATGTCAAGGTGATTTCTTTGAGCCCGGCAAAGCTTTGTGTTTCCTCCCTGCAGAACCTGATGTCCTTTTGCCATTTTTCTTTGTTGTTTTCCAGAACATTTACCTCTGTTATTAATGATGCTTCAGCTGATGCCTACATTCGTTCTTCTGATTTCACCCCATTTAAAAGGATGTAAACAGGTTTCTTTCTCCAAAGTAAAACCAATAGTTCATCATGCTCAGTCTCATAAACCATGACAGTTGGCACCTGTCATGGCTCCATCAGGTTCTGGTTTGGAGGAGGAGGAGTTGGAATCAGGACCATCTGATAGGGATGGCACATCTTCCCTGGAATATCTGGACAGGACAGTGTTGGCTCAGGCCCCTCCGGCATTAGGGGAAGTGGTTGACTGGATGGGAAATTGCCTGCCTTCCCAATTGCAGGAGAGGATCAGCTGCAGACAGGTGGTGGTGATGAGAGACAACAGATACCCTCTGATGAGGAACAGTTGCCTCCCTCACCTGACCTGAGGGCATAGAGAAGGAGAGGATGGAAGCTCAGAGGAGATCTGCAAGAAGGCTGCTGGTGAGGAGGCTGCCCCATCCCTCCTCACAAGGAACATCTAGCTCAGGCAGATTTAACAGAGGCCTGTTTTAACAAAGGGGGAGAAGTCCTGATATGTCACGTGATGCCACCATGATGACGCGAGTTTGATACCCCTGCTCTAAGAGGATGCAAATGACCAGCTATCTTCAGGGAATATAAATCCTTCCATTCCCCATTCTCCTGTCAGAGCTGAAGAAGCTTCTTGGATGAGAAGCGAAATGTTCTTCAAAAGAAAAAAGAAGAAAGTCCAGTTGCCTCCTGAAAAAAAAGCACCTTTGGGACATCAGGATGTCATGTTGCAAAAGTTGCAGCCACCCAGAGTCACTTGATGTGGTCAACATGTAAATTTAATAAATAGAAATACTTAGATGTTGAATGCAAGTATGTAAGAGTTTTCATCACATCACCATGAGGACTTTCAGCAGATGTCCACAATCCCCTCTTAGAATGAGCCCATGTATTATGGAATGGAGCCACATTAGACCAGATGCTCCTTACAGATATGATGTCAACCTTAAACAAGGCAATGTTCATTAAATCCATTCGTGATGATCCTATCTGTATGCCATGTATATAAACCGCCTCCTGGGATGCTTGAACATATTTTCCCTAACCTATTAGGCTTTGTGTCTGCATGGAACCCTTGGTATTTGATGCCTTTTGAATCTGCCATGTACAGAAATAAAGATGAACTTTAATTCCTTATTCAGAGATAAATGTAGACCTCTCATCTCTCTCCATCACAATTTTAATCTTAATCTGTTAGACAAGGTCTGTCTTAGTGAACCTGATCCCTTTTCTGCACCTCTTCAGGGAAATGGATGTCAGATTTCATCCGCCAAATAAATTGTTTCTGACATACTGGAACCGAATTTGCTCATTTAGGGCCTCTCCTTTCAGAGATAAAATCATAAACCATTTGCAGTTATTGGTTTTTTACTTCTTTACCCCTCAACGCTACACAATTGGGATGTCATCTCTACGCAGTGAGCAAGCTGTTTGAAGACCGCAACCGAGTCTTCACTTGAAACTTCCCAAGAGCACCAAGATTGTGGTTTCCTATTATGGATTTCAGAACAGACACTTTGCAAAGGACAGCAATTAGTTGCTTCCATTCTCAAACTGCTATTCACCAAGGGACCAATTAAAATAGCATGGTGCTTGTTCATAACAATTTGGAATAACTTTCTTTTCAGAAATCAACAGAGATAGTCAATGCATCACATTCCCTTAAATAAGCATACAATCAGGAGGATAAGGGTCCGTCTTAAATTCTTACAATCCTGGGCTTGGAAAACAATGCAAGGTCATCTAGTCCAGCCCCCTCAGTGCAAAATCTTCTAGAAAATTGCTAAAGGATGAGAATCTTACCTCTGTTTGTATCCTGCTTCAGGTTTCAATTATTCACTCTCACAGTTGCTGCAAAAATTAGCAGTTTTCTCAGGGCCAAGGAGATAACAGCAGGCAAGGAATGCAAATCAAACCAGACTCTCTAGAAAAAAAAAAAAACCTTTCCTGAATGGTTTTTTTTTTTTTTTGCTTTTAAAACATAGAAGAATAGTCAAAATTCAGTCCAGAGTTCCAAGATCCAGGTCAGGATTGTCAATCAGTCCAGAGATCAGAGGTTCATGAGCAGAATCCACACAAAATTCACATCAGAGCCAGAGATTGGTGTTAATTTCAATGAAAGATTGGGGCTGTCTCTTAAATCAGGCTTCAGCAACTGGCTTTCATCATTACACCCTTGCTTGGAAAGGAGCCCCATAGAATATCTTTGCTTTGCTCATTGCTCTACCTCTCATTACCCTCATCATCTGACTCCTCCAATTGTTCTGATAATGGCTGTGCCTGATTATTCGCAGGTAATTCTGGACTCTGTATCTTCTTGGACTGAGATTCTATGTGTTCTGCTGAAGCAGGTTATTCAAATTCAAATCCAGCAATTGAATCCTGGTCAACATGACTTTGAAGATTTCTAGCTAAGGAAAACTTATCACATCTTGTGGCAGTTGATTCCAATGGCTATTAGCTCATACTGCGAGGACGTCCCTGACTATCTCCTTAAACTGCCTCCTCATAGTTCTAATCTTCTATAAGACAGTTTGAAAGATGACACTGATTATAATATATGACAACCATTACCTATGGAAAAGGAGCTAAAATGTTTTTTTCAATTGAGAGAAATTGGGTAACATTATACAGTAGAAAAGGCAGACATCACCCTGATTCACTGGAGTACAAGAAGAAAGAGGTGCTTGTAAGATGTTATTATTGCAACTAATCTCAGTGAAAGTAGTTTTAGCTTTTCTGTGTGGTTGATTTCCTGCTCTGATCTACCTAGTGAGGCTGACATTCACTAGTCTTGCCCTTTAGGACAATAAAGAATAAATCTGCTTCTTCTGTAGGATAGCAGATTTGTTAAAGATGTCTGTTTTCACATCAATCAAATGTCCTTGAAAATCCTTGGTCATTCAGGACATAATTGTATCAAAAGTGATTTTTTTATTTTTGTAAAGGCAACTGAACTGAATTATTGCTTTTTGAAGAAGAAGAAGAAGAAGAAGAAGAAGAAGAAGAAGAAGAAGAAGAAGAAGAAGAAGAAGAAGAAGAAGAAGAAGAAGAAGAAGAAGAAGAAGAAGAAGAAGAAGAAGAAGAAGAAGAAGAAGAAGAAGAAGAAGAAGAAGAAGAAGAAGAAAAGGGTATTTTGCTTCCTAACTTGGAAGTTTCATCAGTTGTATTGGATGGTGTGGGAGATGGAAGTGCAGTTATTGACTGTTGAGATTGGCTGGTGAGGGTGGGGAATAATAGGTTCTGACAGAATTGTGGTGGGGAAGTTGAAATATTATGTTTTGTTTGCAGTCGTCTTAACGCTCTCTGAGAGCCATTGTGGTTACTTGGGGTTTTCTCTGTGACCTCAGGGTCACCTGAATTGGAGGTGTGGAATCTTCTTGGAACCGCCAAAAGGACTGCATTGTAAATTGGGGATAGCTGGCATTGAATCCCCCCACCTCTTGAGGAAGAGCTATTCAATTCCAAATTTCCCATCAGTCATTTTTCCACAGGCAAAACATATC
Organism: Bungarus multicinctus; assembly: GCA_023653725.1. NCBI lineage: Eukaryota > Metazoa > Chordata > Lepidosauria > Squamata > Elapidae > Bungarus > Bungarus multicinctus. The sequence continues at coordinate 13,288,461 of CM042836.1, read as the reverse complement.
CAATTCTTCAATGCAATCCAACCTAAATATGCTAGAGAAAATATCTTGACAGTGAGAACGATTAATAAGTGAACCAGCTTACCTCCAGAAGTTGTGGACACTCCATCACTCAAGGTTTTCAAGAAGAGACCAGACAATTATTTGTGTTCTGACCCAAACCTTTTCCAAGGAAACAAACACAAAATAGAAGTAACAGCAAAACCTTTTAATTATTCTTTACGAATTCCGTTCCTTCATGGTTAAAAAGCTGTTTCAAACTAATTGTCTCTGATAAGAACGAGCCTTGCCAAGGTTGTGCAAGGCTGTCAAGAACACTAGATAAAATTGCCAAGAAATATTTCAAACACAAAGAATCTCCAACACCAACCAAGATATTTCGAACATCCACAAGGCTTGAGTGCAAAAACTTCTTTGCTTCCTGCAAAGAATCCCGGTTTCTCAGCTGGCTTTTATCTCCTAAGGGAGGGGCCATTACCTTGCAGCCTTAATCCCGAGTCACCCGTGCTGCTGCAGCTGTTCTTTCCTTCGAGCAGCCCTGCACGCACGCCCACTGGGCACAGGCTCCTTGGGGATCTCTTCATCACTGCTGCCAGCCTCCACAATCTCCAAAGGCAGCATTCTACTCCCTGATGGTCCTGGCCCCATCCCTGCATCAACGCAGGCCCCTCATCTAAGTCCTCACTCTCTGAGACCTCAGCCGTCCATACCTGCTGCCAACAAACCACAACAATTTGTCCAGAATGGTATAGGGTCTCCTGTTTGAGCAGGGAGTTGGACTAGAAGACCTCCAAGGTTGTTTCCAACCCTATTATTCTGTTTTATGTTCTCTTAACTTCTCTCAAACAGGGTTTTCTAATTGCATTATGCCACATATGGTAAGGTTATTTAATTCACTAAATATATCCAGTACTCCATGATGTCTTACACAGAGATCTCTGTTTTATTTCCAACAAATAAGATACTTTGGGCTCAGGAAAAGTATCTGGAAAGCCATGCAGCCAGTTTCTGTGACGGATGTTGGCCCTGAACCTGGTTCTCCTCAGTTCTAGTCCATCCTTTCAATCTCTACTTTATGGTGGATCGATGCAGCAGTGAATGTTTCAAAATTCTTTTTGATAGATACATGAGGAATTCAATCTTTGTGAGTTCTGGTGCAACCAAAATCCAGATGTACAGTGCAAATGAAGTAATTATTTCCTAACTTACTATAATTCTAAAGTCTGTCTGGACAATGACATCGATTGTAATGACACGTTAAACTAAGTTTAGCAGATTTCTGAACAGAGAAAGGAGGATGTGAACAATTGGAAAGGAGGACAAAGGAGAAGGAAAAGAGGACACAGTGCTTTACTTTCTTGGAATCTGCGACAAAAATTACAACAAAAAGCAAAAAAAGTACTTTTAGCCTTGTTGGAAGAAATATCCATCTGGGTTCAGTTCCAAGTGGGGAAGAAAGACACTGGAATCATGGAAGTTGCTTGGAAAGAAAGTTTAATGGTGGATAGGAACATATGGCTCGGAGCTCCTGAAAAGGGCAATCACCTGCTTCAAAATGTTGGGTGAAAAAGGAAAAAAGGGGCTGAGATGTTGAGAGTGCCTGATTTTTACGTCCCCTGTAGGTCCACACCTTAGTGTTTCCTGTTCCTGTACAAGAAATGTATCCCATTGGCTATCAGACTTCCAGGGGGTGAGGGTCTTAGCTAACTTTGTAGGCTTTGTCTGAGTGCTGGCTGATGTAATCTTCTCAGACCATGTGATGAGATGGCTAAATACTCTGGCCCAGACTCATTGAGTTTCTGCCTCTTGAGTTTCTATTTCTCTTTTAGGGGAAATATTCTGCCTTTCTTTGCATTTTCTAGGATATTTCATTTTTCTAGGAGAGGAATAGGTTATAACTTCCAACAGCCTAATATGCTGTATATGAACTTACTTTTTTTTTTCCAGTATCAGAAAGACTGTTTAATTACAGTGTTATTCCAACAAATCTTAATTTTCAAGGCCATATGCTAGTGATAATATAGAATTGAAAATGAGCACTTTTCAAATCTTGCCATAGAAATGTATGACGAATCACACAATCCACAGACTATGGTGATAATAGATTTGAAGGGGCTGGTCTGTAGCGGATTGCTGGAATTGGAAAATCAATTTAATTAGGTAAATCTAGGCTGTTGAGTCTGTCAAAGGACCAAGGGGGGGGAGGGGGAGAAGCAGCCAATTTACAATGTTACTCTACACAAAAGCTTGATGGGGTACAGTTGTTGAAAGAATCTAAAAAGGCCTTAAGATACTAAAAAGCCAGATAATATTTGATTTGAAGGTTATGCCAGCCTGAAGGAAGGCATGAAGACAAAAAGGAGGAGATAGGGAGGGAAGGAAAAAGGAGGGTAGTAGAGAGAGGAGGTGGAGGAGGAAGGAGGGAAGGAGAGAGAGGAGGGGAAGGAAGGAGGGAAGGGCAGGCAGGAAAAGGAGGCAGGGAGATGAGAAGGGAGACAAGGATGGCAAGAGGGAGGGGAGGAAGGGAGGGGCAGACAGAAAAGAGGAAAGGAAGAGGGGAAGGGGAAGAGGAGGCAGGGAGGGGCAAGCAGGAAAAGGGAAGGAAAGATGAAGGAGAAGGGGAAAGGGGAGGGAGGGAGGGAGGGAGGCATTCTTGTACACATCTGATAAAAATTTTTTTCCAGGGTAGCCTTTTGTCTGCTGGTTTTTCCTGGTCTTCTACGATTCGGTAAAAAAAAATATGTAAGGCTTGTTTTCACTGTAAACTCCTCCATCAGTTTGATGTTCCTAGATTGGGGAGGAAGGACCATACAATCTTTCTGTAGAAAAAAAAATGAAAGAAAGGTTACTTGAAGTGTTTCTAAAACTGTTGATGCCGTTTCAAGGAGCACTTGCGGGAGGCAGAAAGCAAAACATTTCCTGATTTTTAAGGCTGCTAACAATGGTTGTTCCTTCCAGGGGCACCCACTTCCTCTGCCAAACTTCTTTTTGTCTAATTGCACCTCTCTGGAGGAAACAGCCTGAAGTGTTTGGACATCTCTGAAAACCAGCATCAAAACTTCAGAATGAAACAAAACACCCAGCAGTTTTTTTCTTGCTTGCTGACTTGACTTTTCTCATCCTTGACAGCAATTAAAGGAGCTTTGCCTGCTCTAGAAATGTCCATAAACTGTACAGTATGCTGTGTGGAAAAAAGCAATTGGATAAAGATGGCTGACAATGTTGAGTGAGATTTGAAAATAGGTAATTTCATACAATTTGGCATTTTCTTAGAGCATGCAGCATAAATCACAAAGTCCTCCAGGAACAGAACCTGAGAATTTACTCTGAATAAGAATTTCCTTCCTTCTATTTTTGTCTACAAAGATTCTCAATCATCCAGGTCATGGTTGTCCCAAAGGTGCTTTTCCAAGAGGCAACTGGACTTTCTGGTTTTACTTCGAAGACATTTCGCTTCTCACCCATGAAGCTTCTTCAGCTCCTTCCATTCCCCATCATCCAGTTAGAGCTGAAGAAGCAAAGCTTGCTGAGGAATTCTGGGAGTTGAAGTCCACAAGTCTTAAAGTTGCTAAGATTGGAGACCCCTGTTCTAGGGCAACTAGCTTTCTCTCACATAGTTGCTGCTGTTGAGCCATGTACCACCTATTCAATATCTGTGCATTTGATTTTTCTTGCCTTTGTGCAGGACTTTACTATTCTCACCACTGAATTGCATTTTGTTGGACAGAGCCCAGTGTTCAAGTCTGTCAAATTCTATCATCTAAAGTGTTAGCTATTCCCCTCAGCTTGGTGTCATCTGCAAAATTAATGAGTTCTCCTTCTAGCCCCTCATTTAGATCATTTGGGAAGATACTTGGAAGTACTGGGCCTAAAGCAGAACCTTGAGGTATTCAGCTGCATGCCTCCCTCCTTGTAGATGTAGTACCATTGAGGACTACCTGCTGAGTGTGGTTGGTGAGCCAGTTGCGAATCCACCTGATGGTGGATTCTGTCTATCCCACATTTTTTCTATCTTACCAAGAAGTAGGTTGTGGTCTGTTTTGTCAAATGCCTTATTAAAGTCTAAGTAAACCATGTCCACAGAGCTTCCCTTATCCACTAATTTATCCAAGTTGTCAAAGAAGGCAAAAAGGTTTCTCTGGCATGACCTTTGTTTTTGACAAATCCATGATGACTTCTATTAATTGTCTTGTTTGTTTCTAGATGCTCACATTTGTGAGCTTGGTTACCTTTCCCAGGATCTTACCAGGTATTGATGACAGGTTGATTGGTCTGTAGTTCCCTTGATCCACGTTTTCCCCCTTTTTGTAATAGGAACCATACCAGCACTTTTCCAGTCCTCTGGTATTTCTCCTGTGCTCCGTGAGCCCTGAAAGTTTATGTTCAGTTGTTCCAAGATCACATCTGCCAGCTCCTTCAGAATTTTGCGATGAAATTCATCTGGTTTTGGTGATTTGAAATCATCTAAAATGGATAGGTGTTCCCTTACCATTTTCTTGCCTATTTTGAGTTACATTCCTATTCTGTCTCCTATGGTGCTGCTTTTGGTAGTTTGGACTATTTTCCTTGTTGTGTGGAGATAGATGCAAATAAATGAATTAAGCATCACCCATCACCTCCATGCCATCTTCTATTAGTGGGGGCCAATCATTTCCTTTATTTTTTTCTTACATATTGAAAAAACATTATTATTATTATAGAAGAAGAAGAAGAAGAAGAAGAAGAAGAAGAAGAAGAAGAAGAAGAAGAAGAAGAAGAAGAAGAAGAAGAAGAAGAAGAAGAAGAAGAAGAAGAAGAAGAAGAAGAAGAAGAAGAAGAAGAAGAAGAAGAAGAAGAAGAAGAAGTCAGAGCATTGAAAGGGAAGGAGAAAGGGACAAAAATGCCAAATACATGGTAGGCCTGTTCTGGGGTGGGATTCTACTGGTTCGCACCTATTCGCTAGAACTGGTTGTTAACATTCTAAGCAGTTCGGAGAATCAGTTGTTAGAAGAAATTACTGGCCTAATCCTGTAAGGAAGGCAGGAAGGAAACATTCTGGTGTTGCTTACAGAAACTGCCTCTCCGTTAACCCATATTACATTCTTGGCAGGACTAGACTTCCTGTCTCAGGAACTTCTCTGGAGTTTTTTTTCCTCCTTTGCTGGTACTTTGCTTGTGTGGAGTGACCATTCAAAGTTACAATGGCACTGAAAAAAGTGACTTATGACCATTTTTCACACTTATGACTGTTGCAGCACCCCACAGTCATGAGAGGCCAGGCGTGGAGATTCATGCCTCGATGTGAGTGATGTTGAGTTGGTCTCACCCAGCCAGTCACATGACCACCAAGCCATGCCCACCAACTAAGCCACACCCACAGAACCGGTTGTTAAAAAATTTGAATCCCACCCCTGGGCCTGTTCCAAGACAAGATATAGAACTTTTCATATTCAAAACAGAACAACGGATGAGCAAAATATAGAACAGAGTAGTAATGGACTGACATGTAGGTAATCAATTCATTGTTCCAGATAAAAGCATAATGATAGGTACCCTTCCATTATTGCATATAATCAGAAGAGCCAAAAATAGGAAAATAGGAAGTTTCTGACCTAAAAATCTAATTTTATAGCATCCTCCTTTCCAGGTCCCCTTCAATTACCACATGTCTCTTTGTGTATTTCTATTCCTCAGTAAAAAAAACTACTTCTGTTTCATTTATTTATGGCCTCCAGTGGAAAACTGAGAAATGAAGCATAAAATAACATTGTGTAACTCCAGAATGTCTTAAAAAAGCTCTGGGCATAGACAACACTGCATCAACAGTCATAACAGATGCCCTTCAGATGGTTTATATCTTCTTCTGCAAAAGGTTGAGATGACAGGATTTCTTCTACATTCAAACACCAGAGGGGCAAAACCAACTCTCCCATAGCATTTGCTTTGGGAATGTTTAGCCAGGAAGACCAAGGGTATGGGTCCTTTCCAGTGGAAGTAAAGTAAGATAAGCCTTGCAAGAGAGGGAGGGAGGGAGGGAGGGAGGGAGGGAGGAAGGAAGGAAGGAAGGAAGGAAGGAAGGAAGGAAGGAAGGAAGGAAGGAAGGAAGGAAGGAAGGAAGGAAGGAAGGAAGGAAGGAAATGATAGAATGACAGGGAGGAAGAAGAGAGGAAAGAAAGAAAGAAAGAAAGAAAGAAAGAAAGAAAGAAAGAAAGAAAGAAAGAAAGAAAGAAAGAAAGAAAGAAAGAAAGAAAGAAAGAAAGAAAGAAAGAAAGAAAGAAAGAAAGAAAGGAGAGAGGGATGGATGGATGGAAAGGAAAATACCTTCTGTAATTTGATTTTGTTGTTCAGTCACCAAGTCATGTCCTATTCTTTCCAACCCCATGGACTATAGCACACCAGGCTCCCTGTCCTCCGTTTTCTCCCAGAGTTTGCCTAAATTCATGTTCACTGGGTTGATGACACTATCTGTCAGGTCTGCCATCTTCAACATATTCGCTGGCATCCTGCCATAAAACAAAGCAGGATTGATTCTTGGTTCTCCAGCATCCTTTTTGCAATTAGATAGGAGCATTGTAATTCTTCGATCTAGAAACATAACTCTTCAAGAAAGCAGTGCTGTATTCCCTCCTTAAGAGACCCTTCTTGGTTCCAGAGGTGTTAAACAACTTGTATTCCACATTTTTCTGGTGTTGAGATAGTGGTGGACAGTACCCTAAGAAAATTAGACAATGTAGAACCCTTTCAGTTGGGGTTCAAGCCTGGACATGAAATGGAAATGGCATTGGTTGCACTGGTGCTGTGCTGTCCAGCCAGTATATGGGAATTGATAGTTAGGTAGCAATTGTGAGCTGTCCTCCTTAAGGGAATGCATCAGGGTAAATGTAGTTAAGATATCCTGGGAAATATAGTCCATATCATGTGACCACATCTGTAATCCTGATTGGTCACTAAATTGACCCTCGATGAGTTGGGGGAGTTTTCCTCACTTTTGCCTGAATTCACTAATTCATGGCAGCTGCTTTGTATCGCTATGAGATGGGTTAGGAGATAACCATCTTTTACCTACAAGATAGATATACAGAGGATTGGTCATTAAAGAAGAACTTCGTCACAAATGTGAGTCATGAGGATACCTGATGAACCAATAAATGTACTTTGTTATGGACGTCTTGTTGAGTTTAATCTATCTCTATCTCTATCTGCACAGCTACAAATCCACTCCTGTGCAGGATACAGAAAAGGTGCACATGATCTCTTTCAGGACATGGGTACAGGATATGTATCCACCTTGGCTCTTTTAGAAGTCTCATCAATTTTTAATACTGTATTGATCATGACATATTTGGGACCACCTACAAGGGTTGGGAATTGGAGGTACTTTGTTGCATTAGTTCTGTTCTTTCCTCAACAGATGGATTGGTTTATGGGAATAGGGGGAGAGAAGTTGGCCCAATGGCTACTCCCCTCCTATTTAATGTTTATATGAATCGACTGGCAAGTTCATTTGGGACTTTGGGTTTTGGTACCATCGATATGTAGATGATTCCCAGCTTCACATTGCTACCCGAGATTAATGATGGTGCTATTGACGTTCTATTCCAGTATCTGAATGTTATGAAGGACTGGATCAGAAAGAACATACTGACTGACAGGCCTGCCTCAGCTTGAGCCTCAAAGAAAAAAAAAAACAATCCTTAACTTCATTTGTTGAGAAAGGTACAGTTTACTAGAGGTGAAGTGAAATACCGGAATGGGACAACTTGCCACAGCCAACTCACTGTGGCCAATTTGCAATGGCCAACTAACCACAGCCAATTTATCATGGCCAACTTCCTGCAGGACAACTTGCCACAGCCAACTCACTGTGGCCAATTTGCAATGGCCAACTAACCACAGCCAATTTGCCATGGCCAACTTCCTGCAGGACAGCTTGCTACAGCCAATTTGCTGTGGGACAACTTAACAATTCTATTGAATTATTTAAAATAAATAAACAAATATTTTAATTTTTGCAATGCACATTTAATTCTGTCCCTTCTTTTGTATCCTATTCCACTATTTCCTTGATATTAGTGTAACTCTTGTCCCACAGCGAGTTGTCTTGCAGCGAGTTGGCTGTGGCAAGCTGGCCATGGTAAATTGTAATAGACCTGTGAAATACAATAGTGCAAAGCCAGAACTGAAATTTGCATGCCCAAATCCCCAAGTTTAACTTCCTTCCCTTAGGTATCTTCCCCATGCTCCCCTGCCCCCCCATGTACAATCAAATTCAAAGATGTTGTTTGGAACAATTGCTTCAAGTGTGGGTTAGTAGGCAGCTGCATTCCGTTCCCAGCTGGCCGACCTTGAAACCAAGTTTCAGGGAGATACAATGAACCTTTTGTTTTCCTTGAATACCTCCCCCGCCCCCATCCAGTCTCCTTATTCACAGCAGTCTGGCATGAGCGATAGCAAAAGGCAAGTGCGAAGGGGCAGCTGACACTCACATTGAATCGTAGCAAGATGGAATGACTGTTGGTCTACAGAAATTCTCTTCTTGATCCAGTGGTGTCTCTTGAGAAGATGACACTTGTCCTGGAGACTCAGGCCCACAGCTTGAGGATCCTCATAATCCTAGAACAGCAGATGGAGGCTGCAACCAGGGAGCCTTCATCCATCTTTGACTGGGTACTCAGATGCACCTCTACCTGGGATGGGCAGGTGTTGCTCAGAGGTGGGGTGCACATACTGTAATAACCAGTTCGCCTTGTGCAGAACCAAAAATGTGAGCACACACGCGCACACCCCCTTTGCAGCACGCATGCACGGTTGCAAAAACACGAGGATTTATTGTGCACAGCAGCTTCTGTGAGTATAGTGGGTGAGGTGCAGAAATCAGCTGGGCTGTGTGGCGGGGCAAGCGAGCCAGATATTTGGACGGGGATAGCACCAGGGCTGATGGGTGGGCCCAGTCAGAACTACTGGTATGGACGAGTCAGTCCAAACCATCAGCAGCCCATCACTGGTCTTGCTACAATAACATAGACTCCTAGGGCTGGAAGAGACCTTGGAGATCAGTGGTGATATTCTACCGGTTCGGCCCAGTTCTGTAGAGCTGGTAGGAGCAATAAGTAGTGGAGACCGAACCGGTTCTCTCTGTTGCTCTGCTGTTGGCCCACCGGCCCACCTGGGCTCCCATACTCACCTTTATCCTCTGAATTTGAAGCGCAGCTGCTTTGCGCGGCCCAGAAATGTGCCACGTGGCAGCTGTTGAAACGATCAGGATCATGCAGGCTTGCAGGAGGTGAGTTAAAATGCCTCTGCACCTGCACAAAGTGTGTGTTTGGCACGCACATGTGCACAAAGTGTGTGCGTGCACATAAAGCGTGCCCACCAAACCACACCCACCGAACCGGTGGTAAAAATATTTGAATCCCACCACTGCAGGAGATGTCCAAGTCCAAACCCCTCCTCAAGGCAGGAGACTTTATACCATTCCAGTCAAATGATTATCTTGTCTATTTTGGAAAACCTCCAGTGATGGAGCACCCACAACTACAAACTATTCTATTGATTAATTGTTTTCAGTGTCAGAAAAATTCTGCTTACTTCTAGGTTGGCTCTCTTTCATAAACTTCCGTCCATTACTTCTTGTCCTGGCCTCTGATGCTCTGGAGAATAAGTCAATCCACTATTCTCTGTGATAGCCCCTTAAGTACTGGAAGGCTGCTGACATATATCCGCCCCAAACCTTCTCTTTGACAGCCTAGAACAGACCTGGCATTTTATAGGCCCCAGGACACATCTGGCTCTTTGGTTCTCCTTATCCATTCTGCAAGAGACCAATTGGAAATTAGAAATCAAATGTAAATAAATGAAACACAGAAGTCAGGAGAAAAAAAAAACTGAGTCAAGTCCAGCTTTGTGTAATTGGGGCACTTGAGGAGTTGATGTGACAAAGTTTGAAGACATCAAACCAGGTTACATCAGCTTGACACTCCATAACAGTCCCAGTTTCTCACTGCGAAGATTAATTGCCCATCTAGACGTACTTAGTTCCCTTAACCATTTATCATGCACTTTAGCTTCCATACTCTATCTTCCTTGCTCTTCTCTACAGGGGAAACTCAAGGGTCACAGGCCAAATCCATTCTGCGATGTGGTTAGATCTGGCCTGTGAGGCTGCCCTGGAAATAGTGAAGGATTGGCCCTTGGCGCTTTGGCCCTGGCCCAGGTTGGCCAGGCGCTGATTTAAAACTTGGTAGGGGCCACCTGGGCCAGAATGCAGTCAGCCTTAGTTCTGCAAGGCTACCCTGCAGCCAAGCGAGGAGCCGCCTTCAGCCCCTGGGCACTGTTGTGGTTAGCCGGCAGCAGGTGCGGACAGCTGAGGAGAGCGAGGACTCAGATGAGGGGCCAGGACCATTAGGGAGTGGATTGCTGACTTCAGATATTGTGGAGGCTAGTAGTAATGATGAGGAGATTCCCGAGGAGCCTGTGCTAAGTGCGCGTGAGTGCAGGATTGCTCAGAGGAAAGAGCAGTTACAACGGCACGGGTGACTCGGGAGTAAAGCTGCAAGGTAATGGCCCCTCCTTCAAGACAGATAAAAGCCAGCTGTGAAATGAACGTACTTTGCAGAAGGCAAAGACGTTCTGAAACTCCAGCCTCGTGGACATTCCAGAATCCTGAGTTTGTGTTTGAAGATTCTTATTTTATTTCTTGTCTGTTATCTTTTGGCAAGTCTTGCACAGTTTGGCAAGGCTTGTGCTTATCACAGCTAATTATTTTGCAAAAGCATTACAAGGTTTCTCTTCCTTTTGGATAGTGTTTGATTTGTTGGAAAAGGGTGTGGGTCAGAACAGGCACATGCTGGAGACAATAGATCCCTGCAGCCCCCACCCAGGCCACCACAAGTGTCATCCCCCCAAGTGAACAATGTTGAGCTGGCCACAACCACCCCAGCCATTCCTCCCCCTCCCCCCACTGAGGCCAACTACAACCCTGATGCAGCCCTCAATGAAATCGAGTTTGACACCCCTGTTCTAGGGTCTCAGATATTTATTGTATTATGGTGATCAGTACTGGACTCAATATTCCAACTGTGGCCTCACTAGTGGGGTATGAAGCGGTATTATTCTTGCTTTTGCCACTACTTGTGTTTTAGAATATTTTGTATTCCTGTTGAAATAATGCAATGTAAAAGAAAATAAGAAAAAGAATAACATGGAAGGAATGACTAACTACTAAATATAGATTTTTAAAAAGCATAATAAGAAAACTTTATAGTTACACGTCCTCTCCATCTCTTCCATTTATGTCCCCAGCTACTAACCACACTTTAAATATTTATGCTTTACACTGAGCATTAATGATGGTGATTGCTTTCCGCCAAAGCCCTAAAAACCACATTTCAAATGACTAAATCTGCCTTGGCATGTAACTACGGAAGGCATTCCTGCTTGAATTTGGTTAAACTTCTATTGTGGATATATATATAGTGCTAATTTTCCCATTTCAACATAGTCTCTGAAGTTGGCTGTGAAATGGATAGCATTGGAAAAATGTCTCTTTTCTAGCATGGTACCAAATTTGTTCTTGCTGCTGTCAACAAGTATTTTATTAATGATGTTATTTTTCATCTATGGAACCATCCATTTAACTACTCCAATGCTCTATATGCAATAATGATACATAAAGCTGCCTTTAAAAGCCATTCAGAAACTCCAGTTGGTTCAAAGCACAATGGTCCATGTGCTAGCCAATATTTATTTATTTTATTCATTTATCAAATTCCTCTATACCACCCATCACACTTGTGGGGCTCTGAGGGGGAGAATTTATAAATAAAACAATAAAGTTATAAAATATTATTCAGCAGTAGAAGCACATTACACTGGGTACTTTTTTTCTCAGGAGGCAAGTGGCCTTTCTTGTTTTTATTTTTGAAGACATTTCGCTCCTCATCCAAGACGTTTCTTCAATTCTGACAAGACAGTGGGGAGTGGAAGGATTTATATTCCTTGCAGACAGCTGGTCATTTGCATCCTTTTAGAGAGTCATTGAGGCCACCTGGAGGTTTATCTGTGTTCTCAGAGTCACCTGAGCAGTGATCCTGATTCCTGTAGTCTGTAGTCTGCAAAAAGCACCTTTGGGATAACCATGACTTGGATGACCGAGAATCTTTACAGACTGTTGGGAAGGTTCCTTCTCTGGTTATCAATAGGATTCCAGGTACAAATTAAATTACTGGGGTTTACTTCTTGTGGTGGTGAAAGGTAGACCTACAAGCCAGAGGTGGTATTCAGCATGTTCTGACCAGTTCTGGAGAACCGGTAGCGAGATTTTTGAGTGGTTTGGAGAACTGGCAAATACCACCTCTGATTGGAGATCTTCCCCTGCCATGCCCACCAAGCCACACTCACAGAACCGGTAGTAAAAAAAAATTGAATCCCACCATTGATGTCAGCTGCATTCACTACCACCAATACATGTGAACTGCTTAAAGTCCATTGTAAGAACATATTCACAGAAACCTGAATTGACCTTGAGTGAGTGGCAACAGGGGGAGGAATTAGATAGCGCCCAATAGTTCAGTAGGCCTAACTGTTTTTGTTCCTCAACGTATCCCTGAGATGTGATCTAGCAGTAGCAAATAAATAACAAGAAGTTCCCCAAATGCTTTAAAAGAAACACTCCAATATCACACTGTACTTTTCATAGGGTCTGCCTTTCTTCTTCTTCTGGTGTTTGAAATATAGCGAACCAAAGGTTTATAAGATGTTGGTCTGCTTTTGCTCAGGGCTGCTCAGCCAACTTCCTATGGGAACTCGGTGTACAACTGCTTATGGTTTGCATGCTTAATAAATTAATCATGTATCTCCAGCAGGATTTACTTTATTTTAGTATCATAGAATCTTAGGGTTGTAAGGGACCTTGGAGGTCTTCTGGTCTGACCCCCCCACCCACGACTGAGGCAGGAACCTATATACCATCTTTGGGTAGAGGGTTAGCCTAGAACAGTGGTCGCCAGGGACCACTGGTGGTCCGCAAAAAAATTTTGGTGGCCCGCAGAGAAATGTTCCCCACAAACACTTCCCCCAAAGCAATTAATGCAGGCTGTGCAGGAACACAAGGCTGTGCTGCCTACATGGCCCACCCACCCACTTGTCCCCATCCTTCAGCTGAGTGCAAACCTTACCTTGAGTAGAGCCTTGTGAGCTGGAACTGGAAGGTAAGACCAATGGCAGTGGAGGGAAATCTGGCCCGGGGTGGCTTGCGGACATTGGCAGTCCATGGCAGGTCGGTGCACCCGGGTGGAGGAGCAGTTGCTTCAGGATGACCAAAGGGCCAGTCCTGTGACTATTGCAGATCTGGAATATGGGATTGACTTTCCCACCAACGTCAGCAAGCCACTGTCAGTCAAAGTTCATATTTGTGATCCACAGGATTTAAAATTATGAGTTTGGTGGTCCCTGAGGTCCAAAAGGTTGGCGACCCCTGGACTAGATGACCTACGAGGTCCTTTACAGCAGGGGTCGCCAACCTTTTGGACCTCAGGGACCACCAAACTCATAATTTTAAATCCCAGGGACCACTAACTGGTTCTGTGGGTGTGGCCTAATTTGTGGGTGTGGCTTGGTCATGTGACTGTCTGGGCATGGCTTGTATGTAAATATTATAAATATTTATAAAACATTGATTTTTTTTATTTTAAAAAGAGCAACTTTTACCCAAAATCAGGCAAAGCAGGCAGGCAGATTGAGTTGTTCACAGAATCATTCAGTGATCTATCTTTTTGCCATTGGCTACCTGAGTCTGTCAGATAAAATTTGCTTGCCGTGAGTCTGCACTGAATAACAGAACCTTCAGTCCTAAGGGAGGTTCAGCTGTGCTTAAAAGCAGAGCCGAAGATCTAATGACTAGCTAGAAAGCAAGAAATCCAACCATTTCCTGCTTCCAGCTAATCTAAATCTCACAGCTGATGGTTGGAAAAATAGCAATTTAGCAGGCAAGTTTGTCAGTAAAGAGTGAGTGGGCGGGGAGGGTTCCCGTGCGCCATGTGGGCGGTGCAACCTTGTGTTTCTGAGCAGCCTGGATTAATTGCTTTGGGGAAGGTGCTCTGGCAGTGAGATTTCTCTGCGGCCCACCAAAATTTTCTTGCGGCCCACCAGTGGGCCACGGCCCACCAGTTGGCGACCGCTGCCTTACAGCACTATGATAACAATAGCACTTAGACTTCATATATTTTACAGCCCTCTCTAAGCAATTTACAGAGTCAGCCTATTGCCACCAACAATCTGGGTCCTCATTTTACCACCTTGGAAGGATGGAAGACTGAGTCAACTTTGAGCCAGTGAGAACTGAACTGCCAAACTGCTGGCAGCCAGCAGTCTACAGAATTAGCCTGCAAAACTGCATTCTAACCATTGTGCCCCCACAGCTCGTGTAATTCCCAGTCAGAATCAAACTCCTGGCTATGATCAGAGTTTGCCTGTAATACTGCAATCTAATCACTGCACTACCAGGGTTCCTATTCTATGATTCATTCAATTTTTATTGCCACCTAAGCTCAGGATCCAAAAAGATCTTGACAGGTTGAACAACTAGCACTATCCAACAACATGAAATTTAGTGTGGAGAAAAGCAAGGTTTTACACCTAGGCAGGAAAAACCAAAAGGACAAGTACAGATTAGGTGAAACCTGGCCCGATAACAGTAACTGTGAGAGAGGGTCCTAGTTGACGATCACTTAAACGTGAGCCAGCAGTTTGCGGCAGCAGCCAAAAAAGCTAATACAACCCTGGATTGTATAAACAGAAACATAGAATCAAAATCACATGTATTAGTACCACTTTAGTAAGTAAGTTAGTAAGACCACACCTGGAATACTGCATTCAGTTTTGGTCACCACGTTGCAAAAAAATATGTTGAGACTTTGGAAAAAGTGCAAAGAGGAGCAATTAGGATGATTAAGACCCTGGAGACAAAAACATATGAAGAAAGGTTGCAAGGATTGGGTATGGCCAATCTAGAGAAAAGAAGGACTAAAGGGAGATACGATAGTAGCATTCCAGTATTTGAGGGGCTGCCACAAAGGAGAGGGGATCAACTTATTTTCCAAAGCACCAGAAGGCAAGACAAGAAACAACTGTCAAACCATACCCAGTTCCTGTAGTAGCAATGCAGAAGACTATTTTTATTTCATGGCATTCAACAACATATTTTGATTTCTCCTTCATATTGAGAAAAATCTAGAAGTTTAGAACTTATTTTTGCTTGTTTTCCACTCTTGCTTATTGAATAAAGGAGGAAGGAATCTTTGCATAGCTACAAAGCTTTTTTCTTATCTGTGAAAGTCTCAGACTGCCGAGTCATCTGTCACCCAGTCAAAATCAGCTTCCAGTTTCATGACCACCACAGGACCATGAAACCATGCTGCCAGTTTTTAGTAAAGACCAAGTTTTACCGGTCTTTAAGTGGGGAACTGCTGCACAGAACCTAGCATTGGTTATCCCAAAGGTGACTTTTCAAGAAGCAACTGGACTTTCTGGTTTTTTCCTTGAAGATGTTTCGCTTCTCATCCAAGGAGCTTCTTCAACTCAGAGCTGAAGAAGTTTCTTGGATGAGAAGCGAAATGTCTTCAAAGTAAAACCAGAAAGCCCAGCTGCCTCTTGGGAAAAAAAAAAAAGCACCTTTGGGACAACCATGACCTGGATGACTGAGAATCTCCATAAACATCTAGCATTGGTTACTGTAGAAAGAGGCCACTATTGGGGTAATGCTAGATGCTAGATGTATCACTGCTATTATTATTAAGGGGCTCCTTGTAGCTTCTAAAAGATTTGGATATCATCTTGCTTGGCAGGTATGCTTCTTATGTTATGCTTTTAAATCTTTTGCTTGAGCTAATAATAAAGCTTAAAATCCCTTGATGGTGGTTTTAGATGAGTTGATGTCAGACTCCAAATACCATGAAATACATGTTGTGATTCTTCCAAATAGATTTCTTTGTTATTCTTTAAATACAAACAGAATCTTTCCAAAGAAAAGCATGCTAAGACTCTCCATTAGAATAGAATAGAATAGAATAGAATAGAATAGAATAGAATAGAATAGACTGGAAAGGACCTTGGAGATCTACTAGTCCAGCCCCCCGCTCAAGCAGGAGTCCCTATACAATTTCAGACAAATATTTGTCCGGTCTTTTCTTAAAAACCTCCCATGATGGAGCACTCACAACTTCTGAAGGCCAGCTGTTCCACTGGTTAATTGTCCTCACTGTTACGAAACTTATCCTTAATTCCAGGTTGCTTCTCTCTTTGGTTAGTTTCCATCCATTGTTTCTTGTCCTGCCCTCTGGTGCTTTGGATAATAATTTGACCCTTGGAATAATTTTATACACTTTGGAAACTGTTAGGGAGGAGCCATCTTCATCCTCTTTCTCCCACACCATCAATCTAAACTGAGTTGTCTCTTGTTCCACTGGAAAGCACTTCTTTCCTGAGAATCTGGCCACTACATTTCATCATTTCCAGGTTTAGGTAGCCATGCATTATAAAGCAGTGTATAGCTTGACACCAAGTTATGTGTAGAACTGTAATCTCCCATCTGAGGTGGCCAAGCTAATGCAGTCTACTGAGAAGAAGCTGCTGGTGTTTTCTGCACTTTAGGGAGTTTCCCAATAGACCTCTGGTTGACTCCCACTTTGATTGCCATTAAGGAGCAGTTCAAACCAGAGTTTTTCAATAGGGCGTTTGAGCCTTTCAATTGGGTTAACAGACTGGCTTTGCTATTTGATTGGTTTAATAAACAAATGCCTGTTTTTATTAATTGGCTGGCAGATGCTTAATTTTGTGCTTTTATTGTGTAGGGTTTACTGTGTATTTTATCTTGGAAACTCTCTAAGTCTAAAGTCTTGCAGGATTGTGGTGGTAGTATGTAACGGTAATAAAAAACAAAAACATTTTATTGTGGTCTGTTAAATAAATTTCCAAGTACTTAATCGGTTTAACAATGATATTAAACCCAGGCTAGCAGTGTAGCCTTTCCTCCTCAGATAAATTTTGTGTAATCATTTGTGTCTTTTCCTTCTTCATCCCGTTTCTTGATTATAAACCATAAAGCTGTAAATGTTTCATTACTGATTCTTAAGAGTTCTCTGCATGGGTAACTTAAATACAGTCTCCAGTGAAAAACAAGAAAGTCCAGTTGCCTCTTGAAAAAGCACCTTTGAGACATGTTAGAAAGATTGTTCTACGAGCTACAGCTGTCGAAGCCCAATGGCAATTTTCTATAAGGAACTTCGCATTTTCTCTGAAGAAAAATATATTTGGATTAGAAAATGATGAGCCAAATTCATACCAGTGGAGATTTGAAGAAAAATAGAGTAGCAGCAATCTTAATGAAACAATCTTTAAAGTTTATAGCAGAGTAAGAAATTTAACAGATTTTAACAGAATATCAGAGTTGGAAGAGACCATGGAGGTCTTCTACTCCAATCACCTGCTCAGACAGGAAACCCTATACCACTTCAGATAAATGGTTGTCCAATCTCTTCTTAAAACTTCCAGTGTTGGAGCACCCACAACTTGTGGAGGCAAGTTATTCCACTGATTCCAGTTCTCACTGTCAGGAAATTTCTCCTTAGTTCTGGGTTGCTTCCCTCCTTGATTAGTTTCCATCAGTTGCTTCTTGTCCTGTCTTCAGGGGCTTTGGAGAATAGCTTGACTTCTTCTTCTTTGTGGCAGCCCCTGAGATATTGGGACACTGCTGTCATGTCATCCCTATTCCTTCTTTTCTTTAAATTAGACATACCCAATTGCAGCAGTCATTCGTTATACGAATGTTGTAGCCAATTTTTGGATATTAATGAGTTTCACATAAGTCTGGTAGTAAATAATTGAGAAAGTTGGATGAGTTGGATATATTTTTCTGATCCAGTTGGAGTCAGTCAGACATTTTACGCAACTGTTTTGCAATATATATATATTTGGGTTCACAGATGGGTTGGATTCTGTAGCTGGGGATTTTAATCTATTTTATTTATTTTTGTTTATTCTTGGAGATCATAACATTTAAAAACAAAAATGGCCTCAGAATGCCCCTATTCAAATAAATGAATATTTAAATTAGCTGAAATATGAAATAACAAAACAGGAATATACTTGTTTATCTACCCCATTTGACACAAATTTTATTTTGAATTATTTTCTAATATCTTGATCCATGATTAATTTACTTGAGAAAAAAGAATTAAATTGATCCAATCAGAAAGTTTATGTAAATGGTTGCTAAAAGTCAACATTGCCTTGATGGGAAATAATCAATAATCAATGGCTTTGATTATAAATATACATGCACATAAGTTGTAATCGCAGATTCTAATCCAAGAAAATTATTTTAAAAGTTACCATGTGATCAAACAACTTGGGAATATTAGGACTTTTTGTTATAAGCTTTTGGAAATAATTATATACAGCCTTCTATGAGAACTAAATTGTTTTATTTGTGGCTTGAGCTTACACCAAAGTTACAGGCAAACATTTAACCATCTCCAAGCTGGCTTTAGAACAATTGCTCCAATCTGCTGCTAAAAGATTGGCAAAGGAAGGAAGGGAGGGAGGGAGGAAGAAGCAGAAAGAAAAAAATAAAAGGAAAGAAATAGCTTCCTATTTCCTTCGCATTAAATATAAGTACAATTGCAAAATTATATCTTATTCTTTATGGAGATTCTCAGTCATCCAAGTCATGGTTGTCCCAAAGGTGGTTTTTTCAGGAGACTTTCTTGTTTTTATCTTTCTTCTTTGAAGATGTTTCACTTCTCATTCAAGAATATATCGTATTCTATCTTGTAAGAAAGGTCGTTTTTTTTCTATTACTCTGTTGTTGTTTTCTAATCATCAAAACCAGAAATCATGTTTTCCATTTTATACCATAAAAGTCTGTATGAGGTTTCTAGCCATCCAAAAAGAAGTTAATTTAGCCATCTCTACAAGTTCCATCATCTTCCCCAGCCATCCCTTCATTGTGGATAGTGTTGAATCTTTCCATTTTTAAGCAAATAATAGTTTCTCACTGTAATTGTCATATGCAAAAACAAAGTTCCATGACTTTTTCCAGTTTCCAAATCAATCTGATCTAGTGATTGAGGTGGCAGGCTAGAAATTGGGAGCTGAGTGATTCTGGGCCAATCACCAGGAGACTGAGAGTTCTAGTCCCACCTTAGCCATGAGAGCTGACTGGGTGACTTTGGACCAATCACCAGGAGACTGAGAGTTCTAGTCCCACCTTAGGCATGAAAGCCAACTGGGTATCTTTGGGCCAGTCACTCTTTCTCAGCCCAACTTACCTTCTAGGGTTATTAGTATGGGGGAAAATAGGAGGAGGAAGGAGGATTAAGTATGTTCAGCACTTTGAGTTAAGGGCGGGACATAAATAAATACTAATTAAAAAAATAATCCTGAAAGAAAAGCTTCTGGCCCTATTTCTCCTTTTGCACCAGTTCCTATTGAGCTGGAGAGGGTTTTTTTTCTTTCTTTCTTTTGGGAAATATGGATGGAAAATGATTAATTTTAATGAGTTAATTATTAATAAAACTTTCAAAACTTTTGGAAGATTATAATAGAATCATAGTTTATCAGAAACAGCTGAATGGTAATTCATAGAGTTAAAGCATCTGTTATTTTGTTGGGTCCAGCTGCTTTGGCAGCTTCTGAAAGCTTTGAATGTACTAGAGTTGGTTTTTATAGAAGCTAAACCAACAATCCAGTATTATTAACAATTAAAAAAATGTTACAGAAATAAATTGGGATGACATTTGGAAGAGAGAGAATGAGACTATCCTATGTTAGAAAACCAATGGTCTCACGTTTTTAGAAATGCTACGTGTGCTTTTTATAAGCTAAAAACTAGGTTCTTGGAAGGAGGTATTTATTTATTTCTCTATATTTGTCAGCTGCCTTGAGATGAGCACTCCAAATTGATCGGTTTGAGCCAAATGGTTTTAATTACATTTTCAAAATACAGGGCGGGAGCCAACCATACTTCCCTTTGCAAACTTTTTTTCCCCAAAGGATGGGGCTACAACAGAAGAGGCCTCCAGCCTGGCCTACCTTGTGCACTTCTATGGATCTCAACAGAATGAAGGATTGCAACAGAATGGGGATGATGGGCCTCAACAGGACCTTTTGGGATGTTTGGCTGTGAGCAGGACAGGATGATGGATTTCAACAGGATGGAGATGATGGATCTCAACAAAACCTTTTGGGATATTTGGATCAGGATCAACAGGATCAGGTTCTTTGGATGTCAAAAAGATGGGGGGGGTGGATCTCAACAGAATGAGGATGAAGGATCTAAAAGGATCTTTTGGGATATTTCGATCTCAACTTGTTGGAGATGTTGGATCCAAACAGGACCTGTTAAGATGTTTGGGCCAGTGGACAAGATAGTCCTAATTATAAATCACAGAAATGCAACACATGTGGTATTACTCATGGAATAAACTCATTACTTTGCAAATCTTATCAGCATCATTTATTCGAGTGATCAAAATGAAGTCCCCCTCATCCCAAAACAGTCAGGAAAGTTCAGCCTGTATCTGTTTCTGTTTGACCAATTGTGTATCATAAATAAAAGATTGGATAGAACTTTCTTTTTAAATTTGGGGATCTGTAACAGAACATCTTGCTGTGATAATAATACTTATTATTCTAGCCAGGTGTTTGTTTGTTTTCCCACCTGCCACAAAATAATAAGTCTCATATTGTATTATCTATTTTACCTTAAAATGTTTGTGTAAAATGAAATCCAATAAATTTTTTGCATATGACCAAATATGTAAGAGACATCACAAAACCCCCAATATGAAACCAATAAATAAAGTAAATATATTGAAGGAGGCAAAACATAACCAAGTAGTCTTCTATAGAAATTACTCCTTTTTCAAGTTTATAAAATGTTATTAAAGTGGATAGTTTTTCAGGGCCTTGTATTCCATAAAGCAGGTATCACAAAGAAGCACACCTGTCAGCGTCACCCCTAAAAATACATTTTTCCGTACCTTATTGAATGGTAGAAAACTTTTGTGTTGCTCAGTTGCACCTATAAGTAATGACAATTACAAAGCATGCTCAGAGTTGTGACCCCAATCAGCCCCCCCAGATTCCCCATTCCTGATTTCATAGAAGATGTTGTCTGATAATTGTTGCATTAATTGAGCACTGATTGGCATTAAATTAAGGCTTGTAAAAGGATCTTTTTTTCTAATATTTAGTATTTATGTGCACAATGTGCAATTTTACATATTAGATTTTATGTGGTGCATTTTTTAAAAAAGCTAAATAGAAGAAAAGTGTAAACTTGGACATTGAAACTTGCCAGATGTCCTATGAATGCTGCAGATTGGGTGCACGTTTTTCAGATAATGCTTTATTTTGCTTGGAACATGTGTTCTTGTCATATAGTTTTCTTAGGGCTTCATCTGTCCATGGCACACTATTCTCTTCAAGTGATAAAAGGTTTGTCAACTCATACAATATTTCTATGGAAATATTTCTATGGTTTTCTATAGAAATGCTCTTTCCATATCCATAGCTGGCCAGTGCTATTGATTAAAATGTATAGACACAAACATGTATCAACAAAAGAATGAATCAGCATTGCTGTATCTGCAAATTCATTATTGTTTGGTCCCTCAGTTTAGAAAAGATGTGCACCAGAGGTGAAATTCAGCAGATTCTGACCAGTTCTGGAGATCTGGTAGCGGAAATTTTGAGTAATTCGGAGAACCAGCAAATACCACCTCTGACTGGAGATTGTACAGTATCCTTCTCTTGCCATACCTACCAAGCCACGCCCACAGAACTGATAGTAAAAAAAAATGAATCCCACCTCTGATGTGCATGTGGATTCTCGGGCATGGGGTTAAATTAATTGGTTTCTAATGTACCTTCCAAGCATTAGTGTCTATGGAACTGAAGAAGCTTCTTGGATGAGAAGCAAAACGTCTTCAAAGAATCACCAGAAAGTCCAGTTTCCTCTTGAAAAAGCACCTTTGGGCTTCCAAGCATTAAGTTCTATGATTGTATAAAATAAAATAATCCGAAAGTAAAAGCATTTCTTTCTTTATTTGTTTGTTTGTTTGTTTATTCAATTCCTATCTTAGTCAACAATTCTGATCTCATTTCAAAACAAAATAACCCAACTCAGACCATTCAGGGAGAAATCCTGTTTGAAGAAAAATCCAGATGTTTTCAGCATCCCATCAAAAATAACTTGAAACTATCTTTTGCTCCCATTTTCATCCTAAAGCCACAAAGATAGATAGGATGAGGTTTCGTGCTGAATGCTAGCTACTTCCCTAAGTACAAAAAAAAAAATGGCAAGGAAATTGGAAAAGCAACCTTTGTTTAGGAAGTGCCCCCCCCCCCCCCCCAAAAAAAAAAAAACATGCTTATCTGCTTACCTGTTACTTCCACATTTTTCATTAGGATTGGTCACAATTAAAATAACTTTGATTAATCTCAAATAACTAAATTGAGTTAAACACCATTCCTGGATGAGAGACTTCCAGGAAATTGCAGGACTAGACACTAAACTAGGAAATGTTGCAATAGCACTAGCACTTAGACTTATATACCACTTCACAGTGCTTTTACAGCCCTCTCTAAGCGGTTTACAGAGTCAGCATATTGCCCTCAACAATATGGGTCCTCATTTTACTGACCTCGGAAGGACGGAAGGATGGATCAATCTTGAGCCTAGTCAGGTTCAGAACTTCAGATTTTGGGCAGAGTTTGCTTTTTCTTAACAGGGAATAAACTTAACTAGTAGGAATATTTATTTGGAAAGCAGGATATCATAGCCTTTTTCCAGGTTATAATTTTGCTTAATACTTATGACATTTGATGTTGAAGAAGACTCTTGAGATACCATGGATAGCCAAGGAAATGAATCAATGAATTATCAAACACATCAACCTAGAATTCTCACTCAAGGGACAAATGACATTTGACCTGCCTCAAATTATCCTACCTCATTATGTACACATTACATAATGAAGTAGGATAACATTATGTAAAGATTCAATTGCCTGAAGACTCTAATGCGGGGAAAGGTGGAAAAAAAGAGAAGAGGATGACCAGTAGCAAGGTGGATCTACTCAGTTGGACAAACGATGAGAGACTTGAAAGAACAGATATGGGTAGCTCACCATGGAGAAAGATCTATCTGTGTGATCACCAGCAGACAAAGATGACTGATGGCACATAATCAAGCAATTAGTCACTTTAGTTCACAGCCCTAGGATTTCCTATCAGTTTTGATCTTGCATAACTATTTTCAAATCAGCCAAGATAGGCTAAATGTTACTTCCTGAATGCATAGACTGTCACATGGGCAGAATTCAGATCTTAAAGATAAAGGTTTCCCCTGTCCAGTCATGTCAACTCTAGGGGATGGTGTTCATCTCTGTTTATTAGCCATAGACATTTCCATGGTCATGTGGCCATTGACCATACATCAACATGTTGCTTTTCCATTGAAGGGATTGATACCTATTAAAATTTACTTGCATTGATGCTTTTGAACTGCTAGGTGGGCAGGAGCTGAGACGGGAAAGGGAGTTCACCCCATCATGTGGTGCTCGGGTCTCAAACCCAGGCTATTGGTTGTCCAGCTGATAAGCTCAGCATCTTTAACCGCTGAGCCATCGCGCCCCCTTCTGCTTCTGCTTCTACTTTTATTTTATTTATTTTATTTTTATTTATTTGATTTGTCTATCCTCACAAGATAATAGGTATAAGTATAAACATAGTTATGAATTACTGAAATGGGTACATATAAGAAAAATAAAAGAAACAATAGGACAGGGACGGTAGGCACGTTGATGCGCTTATGCATGCCCCTGAACTACTTCAGAACTTAGTATCTGTTTGTAAGGTTATTTCCAAATTCCACAGAGAGTCTTGTGCATTCCACTTTTCCCCAGCTTTCTATTCCTGCCGATCTCTCCTCTCCCTCTGTCCTCTCACCCACATGCAAATCACCAATTCTGCTGAGTCACCTTCGATAACAGATGCCTTTGTTTCTCCCTTTATTTTCAGAACGCAACAGAGGGAAGGAAGGGGCAGCTATTCCAGTAAATCTGCTGAGACACTGGCTGCCCTCAGCTTCTACTCCATCTGATCACCTTTTACATTGGCAGTATTCCTAATATACATTTAAAAAAAAATGGCATGTGTTTTAATACCAAACTTTCTGAAGTACGGTTAGATATATTTAGATTTATATATATTTCACCTCTCCTGCGGGAGCTGCATTGGTTGCTGATTTGCTTCCGGGTGCAATTTAAGGTGCTGGTTGTCACCTTTAAAGCCGTTCATGGCTTGGGACCAGGTTATCTGAGGGACCGTCTCTTGCCGGTCACATCTACCTGACCCATCAGAGTGGGGAGGCAGGGAATGCTGGGGGTCCCATCCCTGAGGGAGATACACCTGATGGGACCCAAAAGAAGGGCCTTCTCCATGGTGGCTCTCTCTCACTGGAACATTGTTCTCCCAGAGATTAAAATGGCCCCCTCTCTAATACTCTTCTGGAAGGCACTGAAGACCTGGTTCTGCCAGTGGGCCTAGGGAACCCAGAGCAGAATGGAGCCCATCAAATGGCTCGCAGGGAATGGGAATTGGGGGTGATTTTTATTTATTTTTTTCCAGATTTTGTTCTATTGTACTTTATTAATTTATTTGATTATTTTTGTTAGTTTTTATTGTTTTTTATTTTAAATATGGTTTTACATTCTGTAAGCCACCTCGAGTTGCCATGGCCGAATAGGCGGCAATATAAATTATATATATATGTTTCGGAAGTTTTCGTGGGTATTTGTATGTGGATCTTTGGTTCTTCGGGTTTTCTCCAGCGTAGAATTCCAATTCTACACGGGAGAAAATATACTATACTTCCAATTCTACACGGGAGAAAACCCGAAGAACCAAAGATATATATATATATGTGTGTGTGTGTGTGTGTGTGTGTGTGTGTGTGTGTGTGTAAGGTTTTTAAGCTGATAATTTTAAATAATAAATAAGGGAGACTAGTATAGATCTATTTCGAACTAGTTAGCTCTCTTCAGCTAGCCATACCCTTACTGAGATTCGAACCAGGGAAGTATTACATGTGAGGCAGTTGTAATTGCCACTACACCATCTGGCTCTATCCTTATCAGCTGAGGCAGGGGAATAAGTATATACTTTGTATTACAACACCCTGTTAAGCCCCAATCAAGGGAGAAAGCATACTGCTTTCTTTTCTGTCTTTCGGCTCATCACCAGAGACCATACCGACAGAAAGCTATTTGTATATTTGACAGAAAGCTATTTGACAGAAAGCTATTTGTACAAATAGCTTTCTGTCGGTATGGTCTCTGGTGATGAGCCGAAAGACAGAAAAGAAAGCAGTATGCTTTCTCCCTTAATTGGGGCTTAACAGGGTGTTGTAATACAAAGTATATACTTATTCCCCTGCCTCAGCTGAAGAGGATAGAGCCAGGTGGTGTAGTGGCAATTACAACTGCCTTACATGTAATACTTCCCTGGTTCGAATCCCAGTAAGGATATGGCTAGCTGAAGAGAGCTAACTAGCTCGAAATAGATCTATCCTAGTCTCCCTTATTTATTATTTAAAATTATCAGCTCAAAAACCTTACACACATGTAAACAAAAGACAACGAAACAAATAGCTTTCTGTCGGTATGGTCTCTGGTGATGAGCCGAAAGACAGAAAAGAAAGTAGTATGCTTTCTCCCTTAATTGGGGCTTAACAGGGTGTTGTAATACAAAGTATATATATATATATATACTTGTTGTATATACAAAGGTGTTGTAATACAAAGTATATATATATATATATATATATACTCACAGGTACAGGTATGCAGGACTTGGTGTGTTTGAGTCTTTTCCCATGTAAGATTGAGACTATCTGGGCAATGTTTCGACGAGATCTCACTCGCCATCTTTGGGCTGGTGCTTTCGGCTTTGTGCTTGTGGGAGCAAAGCGTGATCCGAGTTCTGTCTCCCTATATATACAACCTCTCCACCAGTATATATAGGGAGACAGCAGTTCACATCACGCTTTGCTCCCACAAGTACAAAGCCAAAAGCACCAGCCAGAAGATGGTGAGTGAGATCTCGTCGAAACGTGGCCCAGATAGTCTCAATCTTACATGGGAAAAGACTCAAACACACCAAGACCTGCATATATATATATATATATATGCTTCTCGGAGTACAAGGCCGAAGACACAAGCCTGAAGATGATGAATGAGACTTCATCGAAACATTGCCTAGATACTTCCAATTCTACACGGGAGAAAACCTGAAGAACCAAAGATCCACATACAAATACCCGCAAAAACCTCCGAAAACACACACACACACACACACACACACACACACACACATATATATATATATATATATATATATATATGGATCTTTGGTTCTTCAGGTTTTCTCCCGCGTAGAATTGGAAGTATCTAGGCGACGTTTCGATGAAGTCTCATTCATCATCTTCAGGCTTGCGTCTTCGGGCTTGTGCTTACTCTGAGAAGCACAAGGACGAAGACGCAAGCCTGAAGATGATGAATGAGACTTCATCAAAACGTCGCCTAGATACTTCCAATTCTACGCAGGAGAAAACCCGAACAACCAAAAATCCACATACAAATACCCACGAAAACCTCCGAAAACATATATATATATATATATATATATATATATATATATATATATATATATATATATATATATATATATATATATATATATATATACTTTGTATAAACTTGGCAACTTTAAGACATGTGGCATTCAATTCCCAGAATTCCCCAGCCAGCATGTTGAATATGAATATTTTGGTGGAAAATAACAGCAGCTGATTAATTCCACTTACCAACATTAAGCCATGTTTTTATTTATTTTTTATTTATTTTTATTTGTCAATTGCTTACAAGATAATAGGTATAAGTAAAAACATAGTTATGAATACATGGATACATATAAGAAAAATAAAAAAAATAAAAGAAACAATAAGACATGGACGGTACGCAAGTTGGTGCGCTTATGCACACCTCCTACAGATCTCTTAGGAAAGGGGTGAGGTCAATAGTAGACAGTCTAAGGTTAAAGTTTTTGGGGTTTGGGGAAGAAATCACAGAGTCAGGTAGAGTATTCCAGACATTGACCACTCTGTTGCTGAAGTCGTATTTCCTGCAATCAAGTTTGGTGAGATTAACCTTGAGTTTATATCTATTGTGTGCTCTTGTGTTGTTATAGTTGAAGCTGAAGTATTCATTGACAGGTAGGACATTGCAATGTATGATTTTATATATTACACTTAGATCGGACTGAAGGCGGCATAGTTCTAGGTTTTCTAGGTCTAGAATTTCTAGTCTGGTGGCATAAGATATTCTGCAATGAGTAGAGAACTCTTCTTGTGAAATATTTCTTGACTTTCTCAACTGTGTTAATATCAGATACGTAATGTGGGTTCCAGATTGATGAGCTGTATTCAAGTATTAATCTAGCAAATGTTTTGTATGCTCTAGTTATTATGTTGTAGCATAGTCATTTGGGTTGGGCTCATCCTTACCAAAATGATACATTTTTCCTACTGTTTTCAATGGGATTTGATTGATTGGTTGACTTATGTATAATTATGTCAATGTCAATTCTTAGTAACCCCATATCTAGACTTACAGGTCGTCTTCAACTTACAACCACAATTGAGTCCAAAATTTCTGTTGTTAAGACAGTTGTTAAGTGAGTTTTACTCCATTTTACTACTCTTCTTGTCATTCTTATTAAGTGAATCACTGCAGTTGCTAAGTCTTTGTTTGTCAGAAATCACAAAAGGTGATCACCTGACCCCAGATCATTGCAATCATCATAAATATGAACCAGTTGCCGAGAGTCCAAATATTGATCACTTGACCGTGGGATGTTGCAACAGTCATATCTATGAAAAACAATCATAAGTCACTTTTTTCGGTGCTGTGGTAATTTTGAATGGTCACTAAACATGGTTAGAAGTCGAGGACTACATGTAGTCAAGAGTGATTTGTCTCCAATTTGGTCTTTCAGATCTCACAACAATACATCCTTCCCCAATGAGTCCATCTTCCTAGCTTCTGACCTTCCCCCCCCACACACACACACCAATTTTCACATGGGCTTCCTCTGGGAGCAGAATATGTCTAAAATAAAATAATTTGAGCCTGGTCATTTGGGCCCTAAATGAATGTTCAGGATTGATTTGTTTAATGATCCACTTGCTTTCTTGGCTGTTCAGTGTTCTCAGAAAATGCCTATGGAGATTCTCAATCATCCAGATCATGGTGATTCCAAAGGTGCTTTTTCAAAAAGCAACTGGAATTTCTGATTTTTCTTTGAAGGTTTTTTGCTTCTCATCCTAGAAGCTTCTTCAGCTCTGACTGGACGATGGGGAATGGAAGGATTTATATTCTTTGCAGACAGCTGGTCATTTGCATTCTTTTAGCAGGTCCTTAAGGCCACCTGGAGATTTATCTGTGTCATCAGGGTCCCCTGAGTAGTGCAAATGGATGTGGAGCTTTCTTGGAATTGTTGAAAGGACAATGTTGTAGACTGAAGATAGATTATGTCATATCCTTCTCCCTCTGTTGAGAGAGGGCTGTTCAATTTTGACATAGATGGCCTCTTTGACCCCTCTTTCAAACCAGTGGCCCTCTCTATCCAACATCAGGACTTTGCTGTCTTCAAAAGAGCGGCCTTCGTCTTTTAAATGCAGATGGGCTGCTGAATCTAATCCTGGTGGGTTTGTTCTTCTATAATGTGCCATGAGATTATGGTTGTTTTGTTTACCAGCTGTCTGCAAGGAGTATATATCCTTCCATTCCCCACCATTCAGTCAGAGCTGAAGAAGCTTCTTGGATGAAAAGCGAAATTTCTTCAAAGAAAAACCAGAAAGTCCAGTTGTCTCTTAAAAAAGTGCCTTTAGGATATTTCAGGAAATGTAATGGTACATGGGAAAGACCTTGGGAGACCAGGCAAAGAGTTGCTACCTAGGGGAATTGTCAAATAAGAGAGGGCATAGTCCACAGAGGCATAATGGGTTAAGAAAGGGGCTCAGGCTGGACACTCCCTAGTAAAAAAAAAACTTGGCAGGAGATTTGTACTTTCACATGTGCAAGATTCTATTAATGTAGTCTCACAATAAAGTAGAATTAGCTTATCTGGTCAAACTCTCTGTCTGGTCTCCTTTGGAAGAGTAATGTGATGACCCGGGGCGTGGCACAGAGGCAACACAGTCAGATAAGCAAGAAGAGTTCCTTTATTATCTCCAACTTTGCCCCCAATGTCCAGGTTACCTTCTGGCTGTAGAAAAACTCTCCCAGGAACAGCCTTTGACTGCAGAAAATTAAGTCCAAAACATGGTCAACACAAATTGTAACTTAAAGTCCAAACAAGCCAAACTGAAATAATTAGTTGGGCAGGGCAGGAGCAAGAATTTCAGACTTGAAAACACAGCAAAACTCACACAGTTGGGAAGACTCCAGGGACACAGAGAAGCTATGAAAACACAGGATAAAGTCACATTTGCTCCCAATAGCCTGCCACACGCAGACTGCCTTTCTTATCAACTGTCTTCCTAGCTGTGACTAATGAAGGGAATCAGGGCCCTTTCCTCCCCCGTAAGCCATGCACATTGATCTCTTCTCCATTCCTCCCTGCGGGCCCTAAGATGAAGAGGGAGGTGAGCCTGGTTCATTCTCTGAACTCTCTACCCCTTGTTCTCCCTCTCCCCTGCTCTGCCCAGCCAGACTTTGCCCTTCCCCAGCTTCCTCGACAGCCAACAGAGCCACACTCCCATTCCCTGTCTGGCTTCCTCCTCAGATTCAAACTGTGACGGGGCATATCAAGTAACAGTCCACCAAAATTCAAAAACATGGATACTTTTTTTGTCCTGATTTTGATTTCACTGTGAATTACTGCTATGCATTCAACTACCAATCTGCAGTCCATGTGCTGACGGGAAACATACTTCAAGGTTGTCCCTTCACCCAGTGGAAGACAATGCCAATGATTTATACGCCAGTGCCAGCAATTAATGTACTACACAATGTGTTATCTGTAGATATCATTCCTGCTTCCAGGAAACAATGCTGTTCCCCTAAGATAGCATTAGGAATGGGTCTCAACTTACATTGTTTGCCCGCTTGCTTCCCCATTTTGTAAATGGATTGCTTTTTAATTACCTGGACTTGGATTAGGAAGAAGAAATCACGTCGCTTCTAGTTTAAAACAAATGATATTTTAATAGATGTAAACCTAATTGGGAAACTGTCAATGAGCTTGCTTGGAAGTGATTAACAGCATGGAAATTCAGTCACTCAGATGAATACCTATTAGAAAATTCAGGGAGATGCAAGGAGAGCAAACGAAACAGCCTTGCAGAAAGGAAAGTTTTTTTTAAAAATTCATGTGCCTTCAAAATTGCAGAGAAGAGGGTAAAAAGATTCATCTGCCTTCAAAATGCCTCCATAAAACCTTTTTATTTCTTTTTTTTTATGCCTTCAAATCAGTGTTTGATTCCTGGCAACAACCTGGATTAGTCCCTGCAGTTTTCTTGGCAAGATTCTTGCCGAGAAGACGGCAGTGAGGTATGTGTGTGATTTTATTATATTAATTTATTTGATTCTTCTTATTAGTTTTATTGTTTTAAATGTGGTTTTCTATTCGTAGGCCACCTTGAGTCACCACGGGCAAATAGGTGGCAATATAAATCCAATAAATAAATAAGATTCTGCAATTCCAGAAAGAGCACGGAAAAGAGCAACAAAGCTGATTCGAAGGCCGGAGGCTAAAACAAATGAAGAACGGTTGCAGGAATTGACTTTCTCTAGTCTAGTGAAAAGAAGGACTAGGGATGACATGATAGCAGTGTTCTAATATTTGAAGGGTTGCCACAAAGAAGAGGGAGTCAAGCTATTCTCCAAAGCACCTGAAGGCAGGACAAGAAGCCATGGGTAGAAACTAATCAAGAAGAGAACAACTTAGGACTAAGGAGAAATTTCCTGACAGTGAGAACCAATTAATCAATGGAATGGATTGCCTTCAGAAGTTGTTGGTGCTCCAGAACTGGAGGTTTTTAAGAAGAGATTGGACAACCATTTGTCTGAAATGGTATAGGGCTGTGTTGGAGAATCTATGGCACACGTGCCGGAAGTGGCACACAGAACCATTTTCCCCGGCACACAAGAGGTCACCTGGAAGAGCCCCACTGCGCATGCGCGCATGTGCTGCCACCCAACAGCTGATTGTCGGGTATCTGCGCAGGGGGCAAGTAGTGCATGGGAGATAGTCTCTTAGCACTATTCCGAGGCCGATACAATCATAATTCCTTTTAAAAAAGCAAATTCCAAAGTTTCAGGACATAATTTAACATGACATAATCCCCTTTAGCACTAAAAAAAAATTCTCACAATTCTATTTGCGTCCATTAAAATATTTTTTTCCCCAAATGGAAGTCAGTATTTCAGAGGCCATTATATGGGACAATGATCCTTGATTTTTTTTTTATGTCATTCTGGCATCAGAATCAAGGAAGGGTACAAAGATCATTCATAGAGAGAGAAATTATCCCTCCTCAGACTGAATCCCACCCTTTAGAAAACTCGAATAGGTTCAAAGAAGGGCAATAAAAAAAAGAGATTACAATAGCAATAGCACTTAGATTTATATACTGCTTTCACAGTGCTAGGCAGTCCTCTCTAAACAGTTTACAGAGTCAGCATATTGCCCCCCCCCCCCCCAACAATCTGGGTTCTCATTTTACCCACCTCGGAAGGATGGAAGGCTGAGTCAGCCTTGAGCCTGGTGAGACTCGAACTGCCAAATTGCAGGCAGCTGGCAGGCAGCAGAAGTAGACTGCAGTACTGCACTCTAACCATTGCGCCACCATAGCTCTTACAAATTACAGTATTATAAATACCATAAACTAATCATGACCCTCTCCTTTGTATGATAATCCAATATCATTTGCCCCCTTCTTCAGTACCACTACCACAACAAAAAAGACACCAGCCTATACCATGTGCAAAGGGTTGCAACTTTAATAGCAAACTACAGCGGTATCCATAGGTTAGGGTAAAAAAAAAATCAAGATTTATTCATTTACTTGTTTGTTTTTGTTTATTAAACATATATGTTGCCCACCTCACTATTGAGTGACTTTCAGCCACTGATATAATAGAAGAAGTCACTAGTATATAAAATGAGAGCAAACTGCATTCCCTACTAGCACTGATGATGTTACCTGGTTTGGTAATGAAACATCTTGCAAGAAAACAATCAAGCTCATAGAGCACCAAGGCACCCACAGATAAAAGATGATAACCACAATGGTGCAATTAAAGCACCACAACTTTGCCTAGGGAGAATCTTACACCATCACAGCAACTTTATCTCCACCAGAAAATAAGGAGAGGGTATAAAGTATGTGAAAAAGTGCATAACATAGTGAAGATCATCTACAGAAGTTTGTTGTATAAGTGTGGAGTGTGGAGTGGGAAATATAATGTGTGGAGTTGAAAATATAATGAAATGAATAAATGCAAAATGCAACGCTTGGATAAATGTTCTCAAAAATGTTCATGCAGTGTTTTCAAAGGGATGCAAACAAAAAGTAACAAAATCTAAGGCTGGAAAAAAAAAATGAAATGGACAGCGCCATGTTTCTGTAATTGGGAGATTTACAAGTTTCTTTGGAATTTGTACACTGTCTAATTTAACAACCTGTCTGGAGCTCTTAGTCATATTTATTAGATCGAAAAACTACTTTATTTTTAAAGGGGTAACAAACAAAAAACAAAAAATATCAAGTCTCCTTCAAGTTTAACTCAACTCCTGGGTACATCTATTGAATTTTATTGACCAAAGAATAGAAATATTTGGAATTTTTACTTCTTTGTTCTCAGAGCTCATTTTTAAAGTTCATGTTCTTTCGTACGGCATTAATAATCCCTAAAGATTTCCCATCAAACTTTTAATCCAAATGCTGAACAAAATGTTCCAGGTACTGCGAGGCGCTAAGATGGAGGGGTTGGTTAAATCCATCAAGTCTGCTTTCCCTTACTTTGGCAAACAAAATCTCCCTCCCTCCTCCAGAAAATGTGTGCAGATTTTTGTGCGCATATATCTGTCCATCTAAGACCCAGAAGAAAGAACTTAGAAGATTTGCGCAAAATGGTACGTGCACCACAGGTGCTTTTCCTATGCATCTTAGTTCACCTTTTTTCTTTAAAAAATTCCAGTTTTGCAAGCATTTTCCCCTTACCATTATGTATTGGGAAATATCCATTTCCCAAAAAATATAACAGGGAGGGTCAGCCAGCCACATGGCACAATTTGGAGAAGAGAAAAGGGGGGAAGACACAGAGAGAGGGAGGGAGGGAGGGAGGGAGAGAGAGAGAGAGAGAGAAGCAAGCAGAGAAGTAGTGTGAAGGAGAGGGAAACAGGGAGACCAGCAGAGAAGGAGAGAAAGCAGAGAGAAATGTCTCCATGCTCAACATTTTGGGCCTGGACAATCTGGAACTGCGCCGCCTGTGGTCCTATCTAGGCATAGTTCACAAAATTGTCTGCTATAACATCTTGCCTGTCAACAACTTCTTCAGCCTCAATCACAATCATACACGGGCAAATAACCGACACAAACTCAAGGTCAACTGCTCCAAACTCGATTGCAGAAAATACGACTTGAGTGGTCAACTCCTAGAACACCCTACCCGACTCCGTTGTTACAACCTCAACCCCACACATCTTCAACCTCAAACTGTCTACCTTGGATCTCACCCCATTCCTAAGAGGCCCTCAAAGACCCTCATAAGCGCACCAACGTGCCTACCGTCCCTGTCCCACTGTCCCCATTTCTCTGTACTTCCTTTGTCCAGGTTTATGTTCATACCTATACTTGTTTTCTTGTACATGCTTGACAAACAAACAAATAAAATTAAATTAAATAAATAAAGCAAGCTGAGGCGGCGGCAAGGAGCAGGGGAGGAAGGTTTTATCAACCTGCCCTGCTCGACTTGAAGACATGATCCCTGTGGGGTGGGAGTGGCTGCATGTGAGGTGGGACAGGCCTGAGGGAGGGAGGGAGGGAGGGAGAGGGGGGAGGGACAAAATTCCTTCCTCTGGGAACCATGGACTTTCTCACCAGGTACTGGGGAGGTGGAGTCTGGGACCAACTGACTTTTGGACCGTGACCTGATTGCACCATGTGACGGTCTGCATAGAAAGAGGAGAAAAAACTGTGTTTTAACTGGGGGAGGCGGGGGGAACCTGCAGGAGTTTAGAGTCGGGTAACAGATAAAAGATAATCAGAGTTGGAAGGGTTCTTGTAGGTCATCTAGTCCAACCCCTATCCCAAGCAGGAGACCCTGCACCATTTCCGACAGATGGGAGTCCAATCTCTTCTTGAAAGTCTCAAGTGATGGTGCTCCCACAACTTCCGAGGGCAAGCTGTTCCATTGGGTTTTCACCAGATGGGTCAATATGGCATGCCTAATAAATCTATACTTTGAGGAACACGCCTGCCTTGGAGTTTTGATTATGTTGGGTGTGTTATTTGGAACCCTGACAGAGGGAGGGAGGGAGAGAGGGAGAGACAGAGAGAGTGAAGTTGATCCAGAGAGAGAAAGAGAGCAGAGATCATCCAAGGAGAGAGGGAGAGAGAAGCTGATCCAGATGAGTGAATAAGCCAGCAACCTGAGGGCAGTGCCATACACCACCAGAAGGAAGAAGAGGCAAGCAGATCTACAGAAGGAGACTGGAGGTGAATTGAGCTGGGTGAATGGAGGTGAATGACCAGTACAGGATGACTGCCAGCCGAGGCGAAGGACAATCCGAGAGACCCTGAGATGTTAGACAAGTGACTAAGGATGAGAAGATGCTAGGTTACATGGGAGGAAAAAAGACAGAGAAAGATCCCGACTCTTGCAGCCCTTTCAGGAGTAGCACTTCACAGGTTTTGGATGTGCAGGCAGCTCTTTATTTTTATGCATAGGCTTGCAAGTTGCAAATTGGATCAGAAACTTGAGAAATGTACACTTTCCAGCAAAAGAATGCTGTCCATTTCACACTTGTATTCAAGAGCTAAGGACTGGGAAAGATCACATCAAACTACAAATGAAAGAAATTTCTTTTCCACCCCAGCAGAGCAAGAGAAAATCCTTGCAAGCCAGTTCCTGCCTCCAGTCACTTTTACAATTAATTTCCCAGATAAGAGGGTTTTTTTTCCCCCTTTCACAGTGACTGTATGCAAAGGATTATAATTGAAAGGATTTATCTCACAAAATAGAATTCCAAGTCGTCACCAGATTAAAAACCACTATATATTCAGCCTCACTTTGTTCCATTGATCCAAAGCACTCCAACCAAGATGAAGGTCCTTGCTTATTACATGGCAACCCTTCTTTTTTTCTTGTTAGAAAGGATGAGGCACCTTCTTTTCCAACAGTTCAAGCTGAGCCAGATGAAACACCCCTGATGGAGGTCAAAAGAAAAGATGTTGATTCAACCAAAGCCTGCAAAACAACAGTGAATAGCAGGCAGGAAGAACTCCTTGCTTCGTTTTTTATAAGGTTTTGCAACAGAGAGGAAGGGACTCAGTGGCTCAAAGCTCACACTCAGCTAGAGAGAGGTTCCCTGAGGATGGGCTCCAGCAGGAGTCCAAAAGCTCAGAAGACGGAACCTCTGGTCCTGGTGATGGACCAAGATTGGATCCTGCAACGTTATCCTAGGAGGCATTTATTTATTTTATTTATTTATTTGATTTGTCAATTGCTTACAAGATACAGGTATAAGAATAAACATAGTTTTGAATACATGAGATAAATACTTATAAGAAAAATAAAAGAAACAATAGGACAGGGATGGTAGGCACATTGGTACGCTTATGCACGCCCCCTACAGACCTCTTAGGAAACGGGTGAGGTCAATAGTAGACAGTCGAAGGTTAAAGTTTTTGGGGTTTGGGGAAGACACTACAGAGTCAGGTAGAGTATTCCAGACATTGACCACTCTCTTGCTGAAGTCGTATTTCCTGCAGTCAAGTTTGGTGCGGTTAACCTTGAGTTTGTATCTATTGTGTGCTCTTGTATTGTTATGATTAAAGCTGAAGTATTCATTTGCAGGTAGGACATTGCAATGTATGATTTTATATACTATATTTAGATTGGACCAAAGGCAGCGTAGTTCTAGGTTTTCTGCCTTCATTCAGGAGAGTTACTGTCCGCATCAATGCCCACCTCAATCCAGACAAGCTTCCAATGATCCTAAGATGAATCAATTGCACATTTCGCCAGAGGCTCACAAGTACACCTTTTGCACTACTCAACAGAACAGACACCAGCATGGAAACGACAAACACATCTGCCACAATAAAGCATTAATTAGCCCTAAGGCCAAATTTCAGCATACACTCAATTTTCTTTCCAACCAACTTGGACTGCCACTCAAACACTTACTGTCAAAGGAAAGGCTGTTGGCTTGGCAGTGTATACCGAAGGGAGAACATTGTTGAATAATGTTGATTGGATTTAAAAAGATTGGCAATTTGGCAAGCATGTCATCTGTTCCTTGTTTGTTTATTTTTCTTTAAAAAAAATTAAACTATCTGGCGGATGTCAAATCTAAAATGGATTGTGTTGGAGTAGTTCTTATAATGAAGTACAGGGAAAGAAGGATAATATAGCAAGAAAGCACATTCTTTTTTTTTTTACAGCAGTATAGATGGTTTTTCTCAACCTTGGCAAGAAGTCTGGATTTCAGCTCCCAGAATTCCCCAGCCAGCTCTATTCTGGGAACTGAAGTCCAGACCTCCAAACATTGCCAAGTTTGAGAAACACTGAGTTAGACAAACTATTGTAGAATACATTGAATTATTTACATGGATTCAGTCTGATTTTGTTGAGCAGCAGAACTCCAGAGAAGGGATGGCTGAATGGATGGATAGATGGATGGATGAATGGATGGATGGATGGATGGATGGATGGATGGATGGATGGATGGATGGATGTTCCATCTGCAATCAGGTTTCCCAGCAAGGAAACAAAAAATCCCAACCCAACATCTGTCCAGTTGGGAATTCAATTCTATTTCAGACGGATGCCAGATAGGAATGGATGGGTCAAACTGAGTCATTAATTCAGGAACACATTTCAATCTGCTTCTGTCTTACCTTCCCACCTTCTCTCTCTACTCCTCTTCCTTGCATTTCAATATGTAGTTCTTAGAGGCATTTCTCCTTTAAAGTGCACTTTTCTAAACCTATTGTTCATGGAAAAGCTCATGTTCTAAAGGGCAACACATAAGGCCCGATTAGCCAAACAATGGACTGAAAACAATAAATAATGAAATAAATAATGAAAAAAAATAAGGGGCGTGCATAAGTGCACCATCGTGCCTCCCGTCCCTGTCCTATTGTCCGGATTTAATCGTACCTATTTTCTGTATTCTTACTCACGTTTATACTTATACCTACTATTTTGTAAGTGATTGACAAATCAAATAAATAAATAAATAAATAAAATTAGAAGAAATTCTAATTCTAACAGAAATTTTAAAGGATAATGATATTCCAATCTGAACTTTAGTCCATGAATTGGGTCAAGTTGTAATAGAAATTCCAATAGATATCTCTAGTAGTCACATGCTTGAAATTTTGACACATCCTCATCATCCCCAAAAAATCAATATCTAAGGAATTGCACAAAGAAGAGTGGGTCAACCTATTCTCCAAAGCACATGGAGCCTGAACAAGAAGCAATGGATGGAAACTAATCAAGGAGAGAAGCAATCTAGAACTAAGAAGAAATTTCCTGACAAAACATTTAATCAGTGGAATGACTTGCCTCCAAAAGTTATGGATGCTCCAACACTAGAAGTTTTAGAAGGGATTGGACAACCACTTGCCTGAAATGGTATGGAGTTTCCTGCTTAGACAGGGATCTAGACTAAAAGACCTCTAAGGTCCTTTAAGTCTGTTATTTTGTTAATAAGTCTATCCTAAGAGGGCAATCACAAGGACACATTTCTCAGAGGAGCGGTGAGATTTGAGTGATTCAAATTACTGTCAACTCTTTGTGACCTCATAGACAGATAGAACTTCTCCAGGAGGATTCACTCCCAACCTGGGTCTTCAGATCTTCTTCCAGTACATCCATCATCTCTGTAACTAAGTCCATCCACTTGATTGCTGGTCATCCTCTTCTCCTCTTTCCTTCTGAGAAGAAAAATTAGTGAACATAAATTCATTCTTTCATCCATTCATTCCTTTATACAATTTATGTAGCCATCGATCTCATCTTAAGACTTTTGGCTACTAAAAACTAAAATCATGACAAGAAGACGCCATCCAACAGTACTGCAAGAGAGCTGAAGCTGCTAAAATGTATAATTCAGTCAAGCTGTACATATTGGGGTCTACTAATAGTTTGGGGGCCAAGGAAATGATCATTTCTTCAAAGACTTTGTGGAAAGCTAACAAGGTTGGAGCCATCAGGCATCCTGACAGAAAAGGTAACAGGGAAGGTGACAGAGAACTCCACACCCAATGACACTGATAATGTTACCTAGTTGGGTAATGCCTGCAAGCAAACATCCAAGTCAGAGAGTCCCAAGGACTCCACAGTTCAACTCTGAGCTTCAATTATTCTCTTCTCTTCTTTTGGAAGGTAAACAAATCAGGGAGAAAATTTTGGTTCCCTGCAATGATTATCAAGAATCTAATTAGAATTTAGTCCTTGTGGCATGTTTCGGCCAAATGGGAATTCCATTGAAAATATATTCAGATATTCAAGCTGCTTCCAAGAAACCTTGAAAACTAAGAGCTACAGAAGATTTTCTTCCAGGCCTGCATCAGCACATGGCTTATGATCTAGAAGTTTAATGAAAGTGGGAGATTGAAGTACTGCCTGGCTCCATCCAGAAAGATAGGAAGGGGAGGGTTCAGGCTTAGGGAGGAAAGTGCTTCACCCAGGGGTGGGATTGTACCAGTTCGCACCTATTTGCTAGAACCGGTTGTTAACATTCTAAGCAGTTCAGAGAACCGGTTGTTAGAAGAAATTAGTGGCCTAATCCTGTAAGGAAGGCAGGAAGGAAACATTCTGGTGTTGCTTACAGAAACTGCTTCTCCATTAACCCTTATTAGCTTCTTGGCAGGACTAGACTTCCTGTCTCAGGAACTTCTCTGGATTTTTTTTCCCCCTCCTTTGCTGGTACTTTGCTTGTGTGGCGTGACCATTCAAAGTTACAATGGCACTGAAAAAAGTGACTTATGACCATTTTCCACACTTACGACTGTTGCAGCACGTCCACAGTCATGAAAGGCCAGGAGAGGAGATGCAGGCCTTGATGTGAGTGATATTGAGTTGGCCACGCCCAGCCAATAACATGACCACCAAGCCATGTCCACCACCTAAGCCACACCAGTTGTTAAAAACCAGTTGTTAAAAAATTTGAATCCCATCACTGGTTTCACCCTCTCTTTTTTTTTTTAGTTTTTATTAAATTATAGAATAAAATACAAAAATATGAAAGGAAATAATAGGTCACAGTGGGAAGGAAAAGGGAAAAGAAAAGTGTTGACTTCTGATTCCCTCTGTTGTAGTAGAATAGAGCATTAACATTGAACCTCGAATTTTTATTTTTCCATAATATTAAAAACTAGCCATTTCTATAACAACAAACCAATCTATTCAGCAAAACCCAAAATCAAAGTTTCATGCAAATATTTCGCCTTCTTTTTCAGCACACTGCTTATTTATAGAAAGGCTCTGGTCATGAGAAAACCTGGATCTAGAAAATGTCACATAAAAAGAACCATGGAACATTGTACTCCAGAGATTCGCACCTCTGATTCATCTGAGACTTTCAAGAAGAGACTGGACTGTCATTTGCCAGAAATGGTGTAGGGTCTCCTGCTTGGGCAGCGGGTTGGACTAGATGACCTACAAGGTCCTTTCCAACTCTGATTATCTGTTACATGATTATCTGTTATCTACACCCATCATTCTGACCTTCCAGTAGGGCCTGAAGATCTGGCTCTAATAGTTGAGCTGAAGCCCCCAACACCCATCCACCTTCACACTGGAAGGTTCCGTCATGTGACATTTCATGACATTTTTCCCATTCTGGGGTGGGCGTGGCTTGCACATAATGCATCCGGTCACAGGGCCACCAGTTTGACACACCTGGTGTAAGGCAAAACTCCACCTCCCCCCCATGTGCATCCTTCTCCCTTTGTTTCCACCTTATAATTGTAAATTATTACTACTGCGATCACTTATTGCTTCAATTTTTTTTGGCATCTAATGTTTGTAAGCTGGCCAGAGTCGTCTCTAGGCAAGGAGGGCTACAGACAAGTTTAAGAAATAAAAAAAATAAAAAAATAAGAATCACAAACCCTGTTTTCTGATACCCCAAATAGGGAATATTGGACTTACAGGAAGATATATTCTATTTGTATGTTAGGAAAGAAATTCCCTAATGTTACAACAGGCTGACAGTATGACCAAATATCCAGAATATGCTTTTCTTTATTGATTATATTCAATCAGAAAATAGACAATCTACCTGGAATGCTTGATTCCTGCAGGAAATTGACTTAGATCAGTGTTTTAAAAACTTTGCAACTTTAAGATGTGTAGCCCTCAACTCTAGAATGCCCCAGATAGAACTCCATACATCTTAAAATTGCCAAGTTTGAAAAACATTGGCTTAGATTACCTTGATGGACATTTCCAGATCTAGAGTTCTGTGGTGTTAATTAATTACCTGAAGCTGAGATTGAGGCTGCATGTTTACAAGTATATTGTTCAGAGGTGATATTCAGCA
Organism: Bungarus multicinctus; assembly: GCA_023653725.1. Classification (NCBI taxonomy): domain Eukaryota; kingdom Metazoa; phylum Chordata; class Lepidosauria; order Squamata; family Elapidae; genus Bungarus; species Bungarus multicinctus. The sequence continues at coordinate 13,247,577 of CM042836.1, read as the reverse complement.
GGTTCTGACCAGTTCTGGAGAACCGGTAGCGGAAATTTTGAGTAGTTCAGAGAACCGGCAAATACCACCTCCGACTGGAGATTTTACAGTATCCTTCCGCTGCCATGCCCACCAAGCCACACCCATAGAAAAATTTGAATCCCACCACTGGTGTTGTTGTATGTATGTGTGTGTTGTATCCTATGGTAGAGTATTGTCTTAGGAGACTCCGTTTCAACTATTAAGTCCTGTACAATGTTTAGTGATTGGGTTTTGACTTTAATGGATCTTAAACTCACATTCTTTTGATATCTGCCTTGTCTCTGGGGTATTCCTTAAATACTGCTTTCGCTTTGCCTGTTGGTTTTTTTTCCAGCTCCTGTGGTTGAACCCAGATCAGCCTCCTAATTTCACGATTGCTGACTGAGGTTTCTGCTTTGCTGTCTTGCAGTATGTCTAGTCTAATAAAAAGAAAGGCTGACCTGATAGCAGTATCCCAATATTTGAGGGGCTGCCACAAAGAAGAGTCAATCAACCTATTCCCCAAAGTACCTGAAGGACAGGACAAGAAGCCATGGATGGAAACTAATCAAGGAGAGATCCAGCCTAGAACTAAGGAGGAATTTCCTGACAGTGAGAACAATTAATCAGTGGAACGACTTGCCTCCAGAAGTTGTGAGTGCTCCAACACTGGAGGCTTTTAAGAAAAGATTGGACAACCATTTGTCCGCAATAGTGTAGGGTTTCCTGCTTGTGCAGGGGGTTGGACTAGAAGACCTCTGGTGTCCCTTCCAAGTCTGTTATTCTGCTAACAGAAGAATTTTTTGAGAATGCTCATCATTCTTGGTAAACTCCAATAGATTCCTGCTCAGATAAATTGACAGGAGCATTTGTATTGGAGAAGATGGCATATACAGTAAAATGTGCAAGGGCACCAATTTAGCTCTGGGTTCAGCATGGACCTTGCATAGAAAAATGTATCCATGCATTGTCAGGAAAAGATTAGGAAATTGGTACGTTGGCAGCTGCAGATTTAAAGGTTGTTAAAAAAAAGCTTAGCTACGAAATTTAACAATATACAGCAGCCTGCAAACACACAAACAGCACCGAAGGAAGTCAGGTTTCTGCTGACCTCTGCATGGCTAGGATGGAGTGCTTTCTTTATTTTTGCTTGAGGCATACAAGAAGTGGATTGATTCTTGTGGGTATTGCATTGCGCTACCAGCTCACCACCGAACAAACCTTGAATGGTTTGGAAAAGCTAAGCAGGATCAAATGGGGTTAGTGATTGGATGGGAAACCACCAAGAGATCTCACTGGCAAATTTCTATTTGCTAAAAACTTCTCATATCCATTTAGCCTCGAACTCAGCATAATTGAGTCTTGGTTGCACTAATTACACTAGTAATTTACAGATAATTCTCGACTTACAACCATTTATTTAGTAACTAATGTTGGAAGAAATATCCATCTGGTTCCGTTCCAAGCGGGGAGAAAGACACTGGAAACATGGAGGCTGATTAGAAAGATGGTTTAATGAAGCAAAACCATCAAGCACATGTGATTCTGGGTAGCTGAACACATGGAGTTGAAAGACAGAGGTATTTACAAGCTCTCTTGGGCTTTTGCACTTGAACTTCCTGTTTCTGTTCAAGAAATGTATTCTATTGGCTGGAGTCAGGCTCCCATAGGGCCATGTGGGGTCATGTTTGTCTGAATCAAGTTTGGTTGAAGCCTGGAAGGTGATGCAATGTCCCCAGGTGATTGTGCCATGCTGATAGATAATCCTATTATGTCCTGGAGCCAGAGGTGGTATTCAGCAGGTTCTGACCAGTTCTGGAGAACTAGTAGTGGAAAATTTGAGTCATGCGGAGAACCAGCAAATCCCACCTCTGACTGGCCCTGCCCCTATCTATTCTCTGTCTTCAGAGTCCCAACTGATTGGCTGGATCTTCTTTGGTTGCCCTGCACAGGAGAACGGAGCTGGAAAGCAGGTTAGTGGGGTGGGGAGGGAATGGAGATTTTGCAGTTACCTTCCCCTATCATGCCCACCAAGCCACACCCACCAAGCCACGCCCACAGAACCGGTAGTAAAAAAATTTGAATCCCACCACTGCCTGAAGGGTCATGTCTTAATCCCATCACATTGGAGGTGGAGGTCTTTTGTCTTGTAGATAGACTGGCCCAGGCTTTCTTAATGGGCACCAAATATCTGCTTGGGACAGGGAGTTTCTGTCTCCCTTAAAATTTCCATTTCTCTTTTAGGGGCAATATATATATAATATTCTGCCTTTTTAAATATTTCTCAAAATATTTCATATTCTTCTAGGAGGGTTGACTACTTCTCCCACTAAGTTACAGCAGCACAGAACAAGTGACTTAAGACAGTCCTTATACAACCGTTGCAATGTCCCTGCAATAACGTGATTGTGATCCTGCCAATGAGCAACCAGCTCACATTTATGACAGTTACACAGCATCACGGAGTCAACGTGATTGCCATTTCTGATCTTCTCAGCCAGCTTCCGAGAAGCCAAATCAATGGGGAAACCAGCAGGGCAGATCGCAAATCACGATCACCGGGTGTCTCATTTAATGACTACAGCAATTCACTTAACGACCGTAGCAAAAAGTCTTGAAATTGGGCGAAGTCACATGAGACCATGCTGCTTAATGATGAATTTTCTGGTCCCAATTGAGGTTCTCAGTGGTATAGCTATTGTTGCCACCAAAAAAATCACTTTGTCCTGGTGGTGCAGTGTGGTTAGAATGCAGTATTATGGGCAAACTCTGCCCACAGCCTGGAGTTCGATCCTGACTGGTTCAAGGTCGACTTGGTCTTCCATCCTTCCAAGGTTGGTAAAATGAGGACCCAGATTGTTGGGGGCAATAGGAAATTAATGCTTACATTGTTAACCACTGAGAGAGTGCTTAAAAGCACTATGCGGTGATACATATGCCTAAAATGCTATGATACACTATTGCTTCCAATTCTTTTGTTCCAATAGCTATCGGCTATGCCCGTATCCTCCACCCTCTTGAGTTCAGCCTCTCAATTAGCCACATCCACCTACCTTATGACGCGGCCATGTTCCCCCCACCTCCTCTCAGCCTTTCCTAAAAAATATGCCTTCGGCTGGGTTTTAATACAGTGAAGATACAGCTCTAAGCTTTCATTAAATCCCATCACCCTGTTTTCCCCCTTGCTTACGCCTCACTATGCACTGACAGGTTTGGCAGCAAAAATCAATAGGGTGGAACAAGTCCTGTTGACGGCAAATCTGGAATCAAATGAACTGCTGGTTGAACCCGGCAGATATATGCGTTCCTGTTCAGAATTTTTTTTTTAATGTAAGTAGGCTGCTGAGATCAGTTTTCCTACCATCTTTCAAGCTAGAAATTTAAGTTTCTTCATCTTTATGCACCACAATATTTTAAGTAATAATAGCTGGCTGAGTGCATTCATGGGCATTTCAAAATAGTGTCTGTCTGTCTGTCTATTCTCTATCTATCTATCTATGATATTTCTCTCTGTCTCTCTCTCTGTCTCTGTCTGTCTCTATCTATCTATCTATCTATCTATCTATCTATCTATCTATCTATCTATCTATCTATCTATCTATCTATCTATCTATCTATCTATCTATCTATCATATCTCAGCCATAATAGGAATCACCCAAGACCCTTTCAGAACACAACTCTTTTCATTGCATCATCTCAGAATCCAAACATCATCCAAACTTAGCTCAGACAACCAACAGAGCCAGCTATGACCCCTGCAAGAGGCAATAGAGTACACATTCTTGCACAGAAACAGAAGTTCAAGTGCAAAGCCCAAGAGAGGGTGTAAAAACCCCTCACTCTCAACTCCATGTGGTCGGCTACCCAGAACCCAGTGGTTCTGCTTCATCATTAAATCATCTTTCCAATCAGCCTCCATGTTTCCAGTATCTTTCTCCCAGCTTGGAACTGAACCAGGTGGATATTTCTTCCCACAGGGCCACAGATTGCTACCAGTTCATGGACTGGGGATTGGGGATCTCTGCCATAGGTCATGAAATGTCTGGTGCAGCCTTCAACCCTACAGGAGTTGTACATCCTTCTCCTTTGGCAGGTGCACCCAGAGGAGGTTCAAAGGGTCGAGGTGAGGACTACAGTGGGGCTATTGAAGGCCCATCCATGCATCATAGGGGAGGACCTTCAATCATGCTATCGCAGGAGTCATCTTACAGTTTTTAACCATGCCCTGTAGACATCTCAGCACTTTGAACTTTTGCTACAGATAGTCCTTGGCTGGCAACAGGGGGGACCTTAATGTTTCCCCCCAAGATGTTTTACAGAGATGGTTCTAAGGAAATCTTGAGGCCAAGCCGTGTACTGCTTTACAGACTAATATTAGCATTGTACAAGTAGTCCTCGACTTACAACGATTCATTTAGTGACTGTTTGAAGTTACAACGGCACTGAAAAAAGTGACTTATGGCTGTTTTTCACACTGAAGAGCGTTGCAGCATTCCCTTGGTCATGCAATCAAAATTCAGATGCCTGACAGCTGTCTCACAATTGTTGGAAAGAAAATCCATCTGCTTCAGTTCCAAGCTGGGAGAAAAACACTGGAAACAACATGGAGGCTGCTTGGAAAGAAAGATTTATTGGTGAAGCAGAAGCACCAGGGTTTGTGGTTCCGGTGCAGCTGACAAAAATGGTTGGATGAGTGGATGGATCTTTACAAGTTTCTGTGACTTTGAAGTTTGGACTGTTCTGGGGGTTGAGCAAGGAAGGGGCTTATGTTCTGAAAGGGTGTTGGGCAATTCCTATTGTGGCTAATGGCTTTCGTCCTGTGTTAGATCTTGGGTGAGGGGCTGCTTGTTCTAATCCTACCATTCTGCTTTTGTTAGCTGGAGTTTTGAAATATCCTGTCTTGAATGGATGACCAATTCTGCATTTCTTAAAGCTGGCCTCCACAGTTTCTGCTTGGGGCAGGGAGACTGGGGCTGCTTCCTGCCTCCTTTAAGATTTTTTTCCCAATTTCTCCTTTAGGGAAAATATTTTATTCTGCCCTTTAAACATCCCCCAAAATATTTCATTCTTCTGGAGACTGGGGGGGGGGGTCTTCCACACATTTATGACAGCTACAGGGTCATCTTTTGCGACCTTCTAAACAAGCAAAGTTAATGGGGAAGCCAGATTCACTTAACAACTGTGTTACTAACATGACAACTGGGTGATTCGTTTACCAACTGTGGCAAGAAAGGTCATAAAATGGGGCAAAGTTCACTGAAAATTGTCTCGCTTAGCAATAGAAATTTTGCACTCAGATGTGACTGTAAGTAGAGATCTACCTCTATATTCCATTGATCTCCGGTCATGTATTGCAATCTTCCCGATCATTGTCTCTTTTGCAGGAAAAACAGCATGTATTTACATTCATCAATTAATTTTGATCACCCTTCCTTTTCTTTGGGTTAAATTAAAACAAAAAAGCCAACTCAGCTTCCAATCAGGTTTCTCGGGAACATCATTACGTGAGAATCTGTCCATTTCTAGACCTCTTTTAAATCATTACTCTGCGCAGGGAAACTGTCACTGTTTCCGTTATAAATGGCCATCTTCTCCGCTCTTGGGATCGGCTGCGGTGTGTAAACATTCACTTGCAGAGTTTAATGTGATTGCTGTTAATCCTTTGATTACCCTGTTTATGTCTCACCGTGACAAATAACAAATGGTTCCATTTGCAATTGCCAGGGTGTGTAAATTGAGACTGGTGTTTTAAAGCCACTCAGCTGCAGGGAAGGAACAAAACAAATATAAAGGATGGGAAATTCCAGACGATATTCTCCAGTTCTCTCCCCCTCCCCCTCCAACACACACCTATATCCTTCACATCTGCTAACCCAGAAGTTCAGTAGTTTTGTTTATCCCAAAGGACTGACTGTTTAGTTAGCAGGAAGAGCTTGTACAAATATTTATGCAACTAATTACGTTCTGTTCTCCAATGAACATCTTTTCTGCAGAAATATACCTTCGGCATGTTTTGGTTTCAGGAGACAAAAAAAAATAATCTACATTGCTTTCTTAAATATACAGGTAGTCCTCAACTTATGATTAATTGCTTAACATCTATTTGAAGTTACAACAGACTCCCCAAACTAAAGTTACTCATGACCTCTTTCCAGGGGTGGGATTCAATTTTTTTAACAATCGGTTCTGTGGGTATAGCTTAGTTGGTGGGTGTGACTTGGTGGTAATGTGACTGGCTGGGCATGGCCAACTCAACATCACTCACATCGAGGCACGCATCTCCTCGCCTGGCCTCTCATGACTGTGGGGATGCTGCAACAGTCTTGAGTGTGAAAAATGGTCATAAGTCACTTTTTTCAGTGCCATTGTAACTTTGAATGGTCACGCCACACAAGCAAAGTACCAGCAAAGGAGGGGGAAAAAATTCCAGAGAGGTTCCTGAAACAGGAAGTCTAGCCTTGCCAAGAATGTAATAAGGGTTAACGGAGAGGCAATTTCTATAAGCAACACCAGAATGTTTCCTTCCTGCCTTCCTTACAGGATTAGGCCAGTAATTTCTTCTAACAACTGGTTCTCTGAACTGCTTAGAATGTTAACAAACAGTTCTAGCGAATAGGTGCGAACCGGGAGAATCGCACTCCTGCCTCTTTCTAAAGTTACCATTCCTGCATTCACCCATCACAGTCACATGATTGCAAAGAAGAAGGGGTTAACCTATTCTCCAAAGCACCTGAAGGCAGGACAAGAAACAATGGATGGAAAGTAATCAAGGAGAGAAGCAACCTAGAATTAAGGAGAAATTTCCTAATGGTGAGAACAATTCATCATTGGAACAACTTGCCTCCAGAAGTTGTGGGTGCTCCAACATTGGAGGTTTTTAAGAAGAGATGGAACAACCATTTGTCTGAAATGGTATAGGGTCTCCTGCTTGAGAAGAGGGTTGAATTGGAAGACCTTCCAACTATGATGACACAGTGGTTAGAATGCAGTACACTACTTCTGCTGACTGCTGGCTGCCTGCAATTTCTCACTGGCTCGAGGTTGGCTCAGCCTTCCATCCTTCCAAGGTCAGTAAAATGAGGATCCAGATTGTTGAGGGCAATAGGCTGATTCTGTAAACCACTTAGAGAGGGCTGTAAAGCATTATAAAGCAGTATATAAGTCTAAGTGCTGTTGCTATTGCTATGTTCATTTTGGGCATTTGGCAACTGATTCAAATCTTTACATCCATTTGCAGCTTCCCATAGCTACATGATTAAAATTTGTGACATTTTTCCGGTTTCTGGACTTCTAGTTTTCAGCAAAAAAACAGCCATAGAGGAAAATTGATTCACTTAACAACGGTGGTGTTTGCTTAACAACCCCCCCCCCCAATGACATGTCCAATCAAGTCACTTGATACCTTGAGTTACAACCGTAATTCTGGGCCCAATTATGGTCACAAGTGACTACACCTGTATGTAGTTTTGTGTAGATGTGCCAATCCATTGGCAGAATATGGAACAATTGTTAGGATTTAGTTGACTCCCCAACCATTTTCCTTTTCGTTGGCCATTTTCCTGGTTGCCATAATTTAAGCTTACATAAATGAGATGAATATTTGAAAACCTCTTGTTATGCTGCCCACGTGGGGCTACTGCTCCTCTCTTACATCAAAGATGAGGCCTCAGTTCTGCCTCAGTCACAAATGAATCACCAGTTTTTCTTCCCCACATTTGGAGGGTGCCTCTCTATTTGATTTATAAGCTGTCCAGCCTAAAGAAGAGGAAGCGTTTGCACTTTTCATTTCCAGCCTCCCTAAGGATGTGTACAGTAAATTACCGCCTTTCCCTGAAGCATGTAGGCTTTTCAACTTTAGACCGAGGCTGAAAAACTCAAGGGAGATTTTTCTATCCATAGCAATAGCACTTAGACTTATCTATACCCCTTCACAGTGCTTGACAGCAGAAGTGGGGCGCGCATACTTTCACAGCCGGTTCGCCAAAAATGGAAGCGTGCGAAGGGGGCGTGCGCGCGGCTGCAAAACCATGAGAATTTCCTGCGCACGGCAGCCGGGGTGAGTAGATCAGGCAAGGCACAGAAAGCAGCTGGGCTGCAAGGGTAAGGGACGTGAGGAAAAAACCCGTGAGATACGTAGGACGGGATAGCACCTGGGCAGGTGAGCGGGCCCAACCGGTGGTCGTAACTACCAGTACGGACAAGACAGTCCAAACCGACAGCAGCCCACCACTGCTTTACAGCCCTCTCTAAGCAGTTTACAGAGTCAGCATATTGCCCCCAACAATCTGGCTCCTCATTTTATCCACCTTGGAAGACTGGAAGGCTGAGACAAATTTGAGCCAGTGAGAATCAAACTGCTGGCAATCGGCAGAATTAGCTTGCAATACTGCATTCTAAGCACTGCACCACCATAGCAATAGGACTTAATCTTCTATACCACTCCATAGTTCTATACAATACTCTCTGAGTGGTTTATAATGTCAGAATGTTGCCCCTAACAATCTGGGTCCTCATTTTACTGACCTGGGAAGGATAGAATGCTGAGTCAACCTTGAGAGGATCAGGATCGAACTCCAAGCTGTGGGCAGAGTTTGCCTGCAATAATGCATTTCAACCATTGTGCCACCAGGGCTCAGTCTAAGCTACTTCAGCCAACTCTGATAGCTGATTGTTTTCTCAAATTTGTGAATGATGAACCATATTTTATGGATGTTTCATTGTTATAACTTTACTGAGATATTTTATTGTTATTACATCATGGTCCTCTTAGTTGGGTCATTACCATGAATCAAACTGTTACCATGAGTGTTTGAATTATGGAATGGTCATTATTGTAGACATTTAATTGTCATTATTATGGCTATTTTTACTGTGAATTAGTTATTCCTCTCATTGAGCCCGGGGAAGAAGGCAATGGCAAACCACTTTCAAAAAAACCTTGCCAAGGGACTTGTCCAAGTAGTCACCAGCCCAAAAATGATTTGAAGGCAGACACACAAGTTGTAAAGCACCACAAAATTTGACGGCATAGAAATCCAATATTTAAGTAAAGCAATTATTTTTAACTGGATGAGTCCCTGTGATTCCATAGCAGGGTCTGGTCTTTGATTACAACCAGAGTTTGGAAAATTCACCCGTCTTTTAGGGTAACTTTCATAGAAGGAATTTGCACAGACTGATATGGTGTCTTCCAGGTGATTTTTCCCAATATCTAGCTAACGAAAGGGATATAGATTCAGGTAGGATTGGGTGCTTTGGCATAGCGTAACATTTTCCGTTCATTAGTTGAATGGTCTAGGATGGTGTTTCTCAACTTTGGCAACTGTAAGTCTTCAGCTCCCAGAATTCTCAAGACAGCCATGGAAATTCTGGGAGTTGATATCCAGATGTCTTAAAATTTCCAAGCTGGAAATCTACACTAGTCTAGTAAAATGCTTATGCATCCAGCCTTAGATCCCAAAATTCCCCATCCAATGTAATTTATATTTATTATTTATTTATTTATTTATTTATTTATTTATTTATTATTTCGATTTGTATACCACCCCCTCTCTCAAAAAGGGACTCGGGGTAATTGTTGCTAAACATTTGTATTGCCAAGCATCAGGTTCCAAGGCAGTTGGTCCTTTGAAGATCCAGAGATAATAAGCAGACCAGTAAATAGGAAGATTTTAACCTTTATTTTAATATAGCAGACAGATTTGAACACAAAAGCATAACTTACTAAGCAAGATGATAACAAATCTCCCTTCTCCAGTGAAACAACAGCAGAAAGATACCTCCACCCCAAGATAGCAAAGTCACCCAACATCATGTTTGTGTTGAAGCTCCTAACTGCAGGGGTAACCCCTGAGCCTCATATCCCTATCTTGTACTAGACATGTGCCAAGAAGTAGAAAGTTTACACCTGATAACAAACCCTCATGATCATTTATTTATTTATTTATTTATTTATTTATTTATTTATTTATTTATTTATTTATTTGTCAATTGCTTACAAGATAATAGGTATAAGTAAAACATAGTTATGAATACATGGATATATATATGAGAAAAATAAAATATAAAAGAAACAATAGGACAGGGACGGTAGGCACGTTGGTGCGCTTATGCACGCCCCTATAGACCTCTTAGGAAAGGGGTGAGGTCAATAGTAGACAGTCCAAGGTTAAAGTTTTTGGGGTTTGGGGAAGAAACCACAGAGTCAGGTAGAGTATTCCAGACCTTGACCAGAGACTCCCAACTGCAGGGGTAACCCCTGAGCCTCATATCCCTATCTTGTACTAGGCCATGTGCCAAGAGGTTGAAAGTTTACATCTGATAACAAACCCTCATGATCTTGTTTACATTATACCACAATTGAATGACCTGAATTTTCATTGTGCACAATGAATCTAGGATATCTGGTAATTGTCCCAATAAGCAGATGCCAGTTTAAGTAATCTTGGAGTTCTTCCTTAAATACGACAACTGTGTTACGATTTATCTCTAAGCAGGAGTGGGGGGAAAACAAGCTGTTTTAGATGCCATCGTAACTCAGAATGAACTCGAAATCTGTGGAATATTTTAATACGGAGGAGATATTAAAAGAGGTCACGGCACTCCTCAAAATAGAACAATCTTTCGCATTGCCATACAACAGGCTGGGAATTGAAGGCCACAGGTCTGGAAATTGAACAGATTGGTAATTACTACTGGCTTAACAAATAGAGTCCATATTTGTCACTAGTGCGCGTGTTTCAGAGGTGCTTTTTCAAAAGGCAACTGGACTTCCTTTGTTTTTCTTTGAAGACATTTTGCCTCTTCTTCATCAGTGGATGAAGCTTCTTGGATGAGAAGCAAAGCATCTTCAAAGGAAAACAAAGAAAATCCAGCTGCCATTTGAAAAAGCACCTTTGAGACAACCATGACCTCAATGACTGAGAATCTCCATAGATACCAGGGACTTGCTTTTCTGTGGGTTTATTCATTCATATATTTGCTCATATTCTGTTCTCTAGCCAAACTGAAAGATTTCAGTCTTTATAGTAATAGCACTTATATCCTGCCTTTTTTGAGAGAGGGATGGAGGTCTCAAATTAATCTATCTGGGTCCACTCATTAATTACCTCCTCTGCAATAGCAAACTACTTCCGAAATCTTGCCAGGAATCAACACTGCCTTGAAGGCACAAAAGCCGAAACAAAAATTCCCATCTACAACTTCCTATTCTGATACATATACAGCATCGCTCTTGGGACAAACTATTTTGTGTGACCACAGCAGTTGTCGGTGGTTAATTAAGGCATAGGAAGTTAGCACCCACCCCTTTCCTAGAAGAATGAAATATTCTAGGAAATATTACAAAGGCAGAATATTCTACCTTCCTGGATGATAAAAGGAGAAACATGCTCTTGGAAAGCGGCCCCCATCTTTGTTAATAGCCCACAAAAGACAAAAGACATCTTACCTACAACACAAAAGACTTTCAGATCCAGTGTGATGGGATTAAGACATGGCCCTCAGGATATGATAGGATTATTCTCAGAGGTGGCATTCAGCAGGTTCTGACCAGTTCTGGAGAACTGGTAGGGGGAATTTTGAGTAGTTCGGGGAACCGGCAAATATCACCTCTGACTGGCCCCGCCCCCCTCTATTCTCTTCCTCCTGAGTCCCAGCTGTTCGGCTGGGTCTTCCTTTGTTGCCCTGCACAGGAGAACAGAGCTGGAAAGTAGGTTTGTGGGGTGTTACCAGGGAATGGGGATTTTGCAGTATCCTTCCCCTGCCACACCCACCAAGCCATGCCCACAGAACTGGTAGTAAAAAAATTGAATCCCACCGCTGATTAGCCCTCTACCCATCTCACCACATAGCCCCTGGGAAGATTACATTACCCAGCAAGGTTTAACCAAGCTAACCCTGCATGGCCCCATGAGAGTCTGACAACCAGTCAGGATACATTTCTTGCCACAGAAACAGGAAGCAAGTTCAAAGCCCAACAGAGGTTATAAATCTCTCTTCCTCTCTCACCCATATGCCTTTTTGCCCAGGACCTCAAAACCATGTGGTCCTGTCCTCCATCAAACCCCAAAAACTTTAACCTTAGACTGTCTACTATTGACCTCACCCCTTTCCTAAGAGGCCTGTAGGGGACATGCATAAGCGCACCAACGTGCCTACCGTCCCTATCCTATTGTTTCTTTTATTTTTCTTATATGTACCCATGTATTCATAACTATGTTTATACTTATACCTATTATCTTGTAAGCAATTGACAAATCAAAATAAAATAAAAAGAAATAAAATAAAAATCTTTCCAAATAGCCTCCATGTTTCCAGTGTCTTTCTTCCCACTTGGAACTGAACGCAGGTGGACATTTCTTTCAACAATTGGTTGCGGCTTAGCATGTTCTGTGAAGCCAGCCAAAGTCTTGCACCTTCTATTTCTTGATCTCTCGTCTCCCCCCACACTTTCTTCTCTGTTCATCAGGTGCCAAAGTCAGAGTAGCATCTTGCCAGGGGCACTAAGAATACTCAGGCTATGGAAAGCAGTGTGTCACAGTATGGGATGCTGCACAGTTACACCGCAATACTGCAATGCTACCTATGAACATTGCTGAAAAATAGCTCTTCCTTTTATAATTAGGCTACAGCTTTCTCCTCTTGAGCCAGTCTGTGTATGGTAAAGACGAAAGTTACCATCACTCTTAATAAATCTCTCTCCAGAAAGGCAAACACACACCCATGAGCTTAGCAAAAGAAGATTCAATGGTTACGACCAGATAGATTTGTGGGTTTTATATGCAGATGCAAAAAAATAAATAAAAGCATCTTGAGAACAAATTGGTCAACCCCTGTGCAGTTTGGTGAGATCAAGGAAGCAAGAGATTTGTAGATTTCAGTACAGCAACTTTCAGGCTAAGTTGGAAGAAAGCCAGAATCTTAGAAAGAGCCTCTTTTATAGTGATTTATTAAGATTCTAATTGCTGCCACATTTACAGGCAGTTCTCGCCTTTTGACCACAATTGAGCCTACAATCTCCAGTTGTTAAGAGAGTCGTGCCCGATTTTGCAACGGTTTTTGCTAATCTAAAGGTTGGGAGATAATCACTGCAGTTAAGCTAATCACTGTAGTTGTTAAGTGAATCACACAGTTCTTAAGCAAATCCAACTTTCCTCATTGGCTTTGCTTGTCGGAAGCCAGCCAGTCACCAATGGCAATCACTTGAATCCGGGATGCTGTAACTTTTATAAACATATGCCAGTTGCCAAGCATCTGAATTTTGATCACGTGACTTCGGGGATGCTGTGAGGGTCATAAATGCGAGGACTGGTTGTTAGTCCCCTTTATCAGAGCCATTGTAATTTCAAATGGATATTAAATGAATGGTTGTAAGCAGTGACGGGATTCAAATTTTTTTACTACTGGTTTTGTGGGCATGGCTTGGTAGGCGTGGCAGGGGAAGGATATTGTAAAATCTCCAGTCAGAGGTGGGATTTGCCGGTTCTCCGAACTACTCAAAATTTCCGCTACCAGTTCTCCAGAACTGGTCAGAACCTGGTGAATACCCATCTCTGGTTGTAAGTCAAGATCTATTGTCCTTGAAGGCTACAGTCCTATATGGCAGAAACAAAGAACATTTGGGCATTTGCAAGACCACACTTCACATGTTTATGGGAGAGGAAAGGTTGCAATGTGGAGGACAATGGTTCAGAAGAAATGAAGCCATGACATGTACAGATAGTCCTTGACTTACAACAGTTCATTTAGCGACCATTCGAAGTTACAACGGCACTGAAAAAAGTGACTTGTGTTATGATTGTTATGATTGTTGCAGCATCCCAATGGTCACATGATCAAAAATTCAGGTGCTTGGCAACTGGTTCATATTTATGATGGTTGCAGTATCTTGGGGTCATGTGATCACCTTTTGTGACCTTCTGACAAGCAAAATCCTAAACATGAGCCAGCAGTGTGTGGCAACATCCCCAAAAAGCTAATACAATCCTTGGTTGAATAAACTGAGGCATAGAATCAAAATCACGTGAAATATTAATACCGCTTTATAAAGCCTTTGTAAGATCACATCTGAAATACTGAATAATAACAGAGTTGGAAGGGTTCTTGGAAGTCTTCTAGTCCAACCCCCTGCCTAGGCAGGAAACCCTATACCACTTCAGACTAATGGTTACCCAACATCTTTTTACTTCCAGTGTTGGAGCATTCACAACTTCTGGTGGCAAGTTGTTCCACTGATTAATTGTTCTAATTGTCAGGAAATTTCTCCTTAGTTTTAAGCTGCTTCTTTCCTTGATTAGTTTCCACCCATTGCTTCTTATCCTGCCTTCAGGTGGTTTGGAGAATAGCTTGACTTCCTCTTCTTTGTGGCAGCCCCTGAGATATTGGAACACTGTTATCATGTCTCCCCTCGTCCTTCTTTTCATTAGACTAGACATACCCAGTTCCTGCAACCGTTCTTCATATGTTTTAGCATCCAGTCCCCTTATCATCTTTGTTGCTCTTCTCTGCATTTTTTCTAGAGTCTCAACATCTTTTTTATGTCGTGGCGACCAAAACTGGATGCAATATTCCAAGTGTGGCCTTAGCAAGGCCTTATAAAGTGGTATTAACACTTCATGTGATCTTGATTCTGTCCTTCTGTTTTTGCAGCCTAGAACTGTGTTGACTTTTTTGGCAGCTGCTGCACATGGCTGGCTCATATTTAAATGGTTGTCCACAGTTACCACTGTTGAGCAAGGTAGCACATATATTGTACTTGTGCATTTGATTTTTCTTGCCTAAATGTAGAACCTTATTTTTTCACCATTGAATTTCATTTTGTTAGATAGTGCTCAATGTTCAAGTCTGTCAAGATCCCTCTGTATCTTAAGCCTATCTTCTGGAGCAGCGGTTGCCAACCTGTGGGCCATGGCCCATTGGTGGGCCGTGAGAAAATTTTGGTGGGCCTCAGAGAAATCTCACCCCCAGAGCACCCCTCCAAAACAATTAATCCAGGCTGTGCAGAAACACAGGGCTGCACCGTCCACATGGCTCGCGGGAACCTTCCCAGCCCACTCACTCTTTAAGCGGCAAACTAGCCTGCCAAATTGCTATTTTTCCTTTTTCTGACCATCATCCGTTCTGCTGTGCTGGGAGATTTAGATTAGTTAGGAAGCAGAAAATGGTTGGATTTCTTGCTTTCTAGCTAGTCTTTAGATTTTCAGCTCTGTTTTTAAGCACAGCGAATCTCCCTTAGGACTGAAGGTTGCTTGCAAGCAAATTCAGTGCAGACTCAAGGCAAGCAAATTTAAGAGACTGAGCTAGCTGATGGCAGATAGATAGATCACCGAATGATTCTGTGAGCAACTCAATCTGCCTGCTTTGCCTGATTTTGGGTAAAAGTTGCTCTTTTTTAATAAAAAATTTAATATTTACATACATGGTGTGTTGTGAGTTAATTTTGCGAGTTTGCTTGCAAGCAAATTTTATGTGACAGACTGAGCTAGCCAATGGCAGATAGATAGATTTCTGAATGAATCTGTAATTCTGTGAGCAACTCAATCTACCTGCCTGCTTTGCCTGATTTGGGGTAAAAGCTGCTCTTTTTTTATAAAAAATTCAATATTTATATAAATATTTATAATATTTACATAAAAGCCATGCCCAGCCAGTCACACAACCACCAAGCCACACCCACAAATTAAGCCATGCCCACAAAACCAGTTAGTGGTCCCTGGGATTTAAAATTATGAGTTTGGTGGTCCCTGAGGTCCACAAGGTTGGCAACCCCTGTTCTGGAGTGTTGGCTATTCCTTGGTGCTTGGTGTCGTCTCCAAATTTGATGAGTTCCCCATCTATCCCCTTGTCCAAATCATTGATGAAGAAGTTGAAGAGTACCGGGCCTAAAACAGAGCCTTGGGGTACTTCACTGCATACTTTCCTCCATGTAAATGAAGTTCCATTGAGGATTACACATTGAGTGCGGTTGGTCAGACAGTTACGAATCCATCTGGTGATGCTTTCTAACCCACATTTTTCTACTTTATCTAGTAGTAGGTTATAGTCTACTTTATAAAATGTCTTCAAAAAACTGCATCCAGTTTTGGTTACCACATTACAAGAAACATGTTGAGACTTTGGGAAACAGTGCAAAGAAGAGCAACTAAGACAGTTAAAGACAAAAATATATGAAGAACGGTTGCAGGATTTGGGTATGGCTAGTCTTAGGAAAAGATGGACTAGGGGTGACATGATAGCAGTATTCCAGTATTTGAGGGGCTGCCAGAAAGAAGAGGAGGTCAACTTATTTTCCAAAGTATCAGAAGGCAAGACAAGAAGCAATGGATGGAAACTAATCAAGGAGAGAAGCAACCTGAAATTAAGAGAAACTTCCTAACAGTGAGGATAATTAACCAGTGGAACGTCTTGCTTTCAGAAGTTGTGGGTGCTCCATCACTGGAGGTTTTTAAGAAGAGACTGGACAGCCACCTGTATGAAATGGTATAGGATCTCCTGTTTGAACAGGGGGTTGGACTAGAAGATCTCCAAGGTCTCTTCCATCTCTATTCTGATTGAAAAGTCAATGAGGAAACAGGATTCACGTAACAATCGTGTTACTAACTTAACAACTGCAGTGATTCACTTAACAACTGTGGCAAAAAAGGTCATAAACTCACTTCTAAGACCTTTCTTGCTTAGCAACTGAAATTTTCGGCTCAACTGGGGTCCTAAGTGGAGGATTACCTTTATATCAGCAGGGTCAACATTTTCTGATTTCGCCTCTCATGCTTGTTATGGATTGTTTTGAGGGTTTTAAAGTGCTTGTTTCTCAGTTGTGTGAAATCCATTTTGGGAATTTAAAGTGCCCTACAGTTATCTGCTCCCTGGAGATTATGGGAAACCGCACTGCACTTTTAAAAACATTTGTGGCCAAGGGAGCTCCAAAGATTGCAACAAGATTCCTTGGATTGTCAACATGCACTCTGCAAACTGACTTGGTGGTATTTAATTCAATAGGGCTTTTTCCGAGTAACACTGTAGGGAAAAGGTGTGTAAATATCTGAGGGGATGTGAAGCAATTACGGTCTTGTTCCAGATGTCTTGGTTAGTTTTCGTTTGCATTTTGTGAAGGCTGTTTTTCTTTGTTCATATTCATGGGGGGGGGGGGGGAAGACAGATGCAGAAGGAAAAAAATGAATCGACTAGCAGCCTAAATTGCTTTCAAGGTCACAAAATCTCAATAGGATAGGAATGGCTGGATGCCACTATGCGCATTAAAAGCCATTATGTTCCAGAGGAAGAGACTATTGTCTTTACTATCAACAGTTTGTTTAGGCTCTTTGCATCACAATTTTAGTACTGTAGATTTAGCTTAACTAGAACAGTGCTCCGCTAATGCCTCTGTGAGTTTATTTTTAAACACGGTGCCCATATGCTTTGAAACACTTACAAATTCTATGCAATCCTTTTGTTCATAAGCCCCAGGTTCTCACTCAACCCAATCTAAATCTAAATATATACATACAGGTCAGTGGTGGGATTCAAATATTTTTACTACTGGTTCAGTGGGCGTGGCTTGGTGGGTGCGCTTTGTGTGCATGCACACACTTTATGCACATGCGTGCACCAAACACACACTTTGCGCAGGCACAGAGGCCTTCTAACTCACCTCCTGCAAGCCTGCACAATCTCCATCACTCCAACAGCTGCCACGTGGCACTCTTCTGGGCCGCACAAAGCAGCTGCATTTCAAATTCAGAGGATAAAGGTGAGTATGGGAGCCCAGGCGGGCAGGTGGGCCCAACAGCAGAGTGGCGGAGAGAACCGATTCGGTCTCCGCTGCTCATCGCTGCTACTGGCTCGGCACAACTGGGCCGAATTGGTAGAATACCACCGCTGATACAGGCAGTCTTCAACCTACAACTGTTCATTTAGCGACTGTTCAAAGTCACAACATCTCTGGAAAAAAGTGGCTTACGACCATTTTCCACACTTAAGATTGTTGGACCATCCCAGGGGTGGTATTCAGCAGGTTCTGACCAGTTCTGGAGAACCGGTAGCAGAAATTTTGAGTAGTTCAGAGAACCAGCAACTACCACCTCTGACTGGAGCTTTTACAGTATCCTTCCCCTGCCATGCCCACCAAGCCACGCCCACAGAACCGGTAGTAGAAAAAATTGAATCCCATCACTGGACCATCCCCATGATCAGGTGATGAAAATTCAAAAGCTTGGCAACTGGCATGTATTTATGACAGTTGCAGTGTCCCAAAGCAGTGTCTTAAGACCTTTTGTGACCTTCTGATCAGTGGTGGGATTCAAAAATTTTTACTACCGGTTCTGTAGGCGTGGCTTGGTGGGCGTGGCAGGCGAAGGTTACTGCAAAATCCCATTTCTTCCCTACCCCACTAACCTGCTTTCCAGCTCCATTCTCCTGTGCAGGACAACAAAAGAAGACCCAGCCAATCAGCTGGGACTCGGGAGGCAGAGAATAGATGGGGATGGGACCAGTCAGAGGTGGGATTTGCTGGTTCTCCGAACTACTCAAAATTTCTGCTACTGGTTCTCCAAAACTGGTCAGAACCTGCTAAATACCACCTCTGCTTCTGACAAGCAAAGCCAAAGATTCACTTAACAACTGTGTTACTAACTTAACAGTGACAGTGATTCACAAAAACACCTGCGGCAAGAAAGGTTGTATTTTGGGGGCAAAATTCACTTAACAAATGTCTCACTTAAGAACAGACATTTTGGGGCCAATTGGGATCATATGTCGAGGACTATCTGTATTTATACATGTAAGGACTAAGGTTTCAATCATCTTCTTTTTCCTCTTTTCTTTAAAGCAGTTGGTTATTTATGATATTTATATTGGTTTTTCAATAACAAACTTCTGTGCTTGGGTTACGAAGATGAAATGATAGAACTCATTTATGATTGGTTGTGATTGACGCTTTAAAACCATTAGAAATAATAAGTCTATGCCATAAATAATTCTCTCACTTCAAAACCTGTACATGGATAAAAATCATAAAGGGTTTTTTTATTATTATTATTTATTTTTTAAAAAATAATTACAGCATAAAAATGCCCAGTCTTCAAAGACATTTATTTCCAAAACTACAAAACAATCAGTCTGGGGGATGAAAGTGTAGATTTATGAACACGGTTTGGAAAAGCCTGTGACAGTATTAATCTCTTTCAGTTCCTCATCTGAAAGAATAATGAACTGTGAGTCAGGTCAGACTATTGGACTTTCCGTAATTGGTGCCATCACAAAACGTGTCCTAATTTTTACAGCTATTTGCCTTACCACACTGTATGAAAAAAAAAATCACTGAATATGGCCTCTGAAGATGTTCAAATTTCAGCAGTAGATCTGTTCACAATGGTCTTGCTCAATCCCTGAGGCATCTTCTCAATCTGGAACATCACTACTTCTCAATATCTTGGCTTGAAATGTCCAAGAAGTCTGGTTTAATTTAACCTTCTGCCAGAAGAAGACATTCAGCAAAATCTTTTTTAGCATCTTAGTCAAATGAAAGCACTCTCATTGAGTGTGTAAGTGTAGAGCAAGGGCCTTCAAACTTGGCAAGTTTAAGACTTGTGGACTTCAAACTCCCAGAATTCCTGAGCTAACATGACTGGAGGAGGAATTCTGGGAGTTGAAGTCCACAAGTCTTAAAACTGTCAAGTTAAAAGACCCTTGGTGTAGAGGATCAGGGAGATTATTGGAAATATTGGAACAGAGTAGTGTTCCAATATCAAAGAGGCTGCCACAAAGACAAGGGGGTCAACCTATTCTTCAAAGCATCTGAAAATTTAGTTTAGTTTAGTTTATTGTCATTGCACCTCACACAATGAAATTAAATACCATCTTCAGTGTACATTATGACTATGAAAATAAACACAAACACAATCCTTTACATACTATACATTGAATTGAAAACCCCTGATATTGCATTAATTATGCACTATACAGTAGAATTCAACAGAGTTACTGCCCTGGGATAGAAACTATTTTTCAGTATATTTGTCCTTGTTTTACAGGTGCAGTAAATTAAGATACTCTCTATGGTACAGCAGACAAGAAGCAGGACAAGAAGCAGCGGACGGAAGCTAATCAAGGAGAGATCAAATTTAGGATTAAGGAGAAATTTCCTGACACTGAAAATAATCAACCAGTGAAACAGTTTACATCCAGAAGTTGTGTGTGCTCCAACACTGCAGGTTTTTAAGGAGAGTTTGGACAGCCATTTGTCTGAAATGGTATAGGGTTTCCTGCATAAACAGGGGGTTGGACTAGAAGACCTCCAAGGTCCCTTCCAACTCTGTTATTCTGTTATTCCATTATAAACTTGGGGAATGAATGGAACCATTAGGAAAACATGGTTTTAACTTAGCAAAAGAAGAGAACATGAGAAAGAAACTTAACTATCTTTTGTTATAAGAGGGAGGGACAGAAAAATGCTGTCAGGCTTTCCTGTTGCTATGTATAAATCTACTGTATATCTACAGTTATTGTATGTATTAATATAAAGTAGGATTGCAATGATCCTTATGGCATCTGATGCTTGATCTCTAGACTACACTGAAAGACTGATACTGAAAGATTATGTATAGACTGAGAAAACCGTGGGAGGGGTTTAATTGTAGCTTATCTAATAAATAGCAGCTTTGCAAAAAGCTTGGGATGAAGAGATTCATATTCCTCATAGAGACTGTTTAGAAATTCACAAAGAAGGACAGCAACAAGGACTAGAAATTCACAAACAAGGACTGGAACCTACAAGGACTGCATTCTCCAAGATTCTGCATCTTGCTCATAATCCTAGCCTTAAAAATACATGTTGTCCTTGACTTACAGCCATTTGTTTATTGACCGTTTCAAGTTACAAACCTGAAAAAAAATGACTTATGACTGTTTTGTACATGATCGTAGCAGCATCCCATGGTCACATGATCATAATTTGCGCAATTGGCAACTGGGATGTATTTATGACAGTTGCAGTGTTCCGGGATCTTGGGATCATCTTTTGTGAGCTTTTGACAAGCAAAATCAATGGGGAAGCCAGATTCACTCAACAACCATGTTGCTAACTTAGCAACTGCAGTGATTCACTTAGCAACTGTGGCAAGAAAGGTCATAAAATGCAGCAAAGTTCACTTAACAACTGTCTTGCTTAGCAACAGAAATGTTGGACCCTACTGTAATCGTAAGACATCATACGTGGAAGTCTGTGGTTCTTGCTTCCTTGTTCTTGCCCTGCTACAAAAGGCATCAGACTTTGAGAAATCATGGTGAACTTTTGAAGCACCATGTAGCCCTACTGGAAAATAGATATGGAAGAATGGGAAATATGATGTAATCAGTACCCAAATTATGCCAAGTGACAAAGATTCCAAAATGTACTAGTAAACTTTTTGTTTAGGATTGGGAGTTGACCAGCTGTAACCTTAAACAGAAGTATTCAACCAGTTCTAACCAATTCTGGAGAACCGGTAGCCAAAATTTTGAGTAGTTTGGAGAACTGGCAAATACCACCTCTGACTGGCCCCACCCCCATCTATTCTCTGCCATCTGAGTCCCAGCTGATCGGCCGGGTCTTCTTTTGTTGCCCTGCATAGGAGAACAGAGCTGGAAAGCAGGTTAGCGGGGTGGGGAGGGAATGGAGATTTTGCAATAACCTTCCCTTGCCACGCCCATCAAACCATGCCACGCCCACCAAGCTACGCCCATAGAACCAGTAGAAAAAATGTTGAATCCCACCACTGACCTTAAATCTTGTCTGTGTGTACTTTGGTCGACATGCCACTGAAATTCAATAAATTCCTGTCACTTAAAGACAGTAAATATCTTGAAATGACTGTAAGCCCTCAGATAGGTTGAATGCCATTATAAAAATAATAGGTAATCCTCGACTTACGATCATAATGGAGCCCTGAATTCCAATTTAGGATAAGTCATGCCAGTCATTAAATGGGTCACCATGATTATATCACCTTTTTTGTGGCAGCTCTTAAGCAAGCACAATAGTTGTAAAGTGAATGCCAAGATTTTAAGTTAATTCATTATTTATTTTGGGAGGGTGAAATTGTAGCCACATGACTATAGGATGCTATAAATGGGAAGCTGGTTTCCAAGCTCCCAAAATATGGTCACGCATAACAGCGTGAGGGAGTGGCACCATCAGAAGTTTGGTCATAACCTGGGACATTGAAACTTCGACCAGTTGTAAATCGAGGACTACCTGTAAAGAAAAACATAGTTCCACCCTAAACCCAGAAAATCACAGCTCAATGAATGATGTAGCCCTGCCATCATTACATCACCACAGTAATTCTTAAACCTCTTCTTTTCTATTTGATTGCTCCAAATGAAATCTGCCTGCCCAGGGCATCTAAATGTTGTTCCCTGTGGGACTGAACCAACCTTCCAAAATAGATCTCTAAGGACCCCAGATTAGAGAAGTTATTTTTACTGGTGTCAGTCTCTGAAGTAGAAGTCCCTGGAAATGCAAGCAATGGCCTCCCAAAAGTTCAAAACACTGAGATTTAATTGTTTCATTACAGAGCTGTAATTCTCATCAAAGAAAGAGAGAATCTCCCCCTGTAATGATATTTTACAAAGATCTGGAGTCAATGGACACAGTAATGAAAGCTTTGAATTCCTTTAATCTAACAATGTAGCTGGATCCCAGATTTAATGAAACCTTTATAACTTTACTCTTTAATCAGCCTGTCCTTCATGAGTATTCTTTCATCTTCCTTCTTTCCTTCTTCCTTTTTTCTTCCTTCCTGGCTCAATTAATAAAGAATTCTGATTTCTTCTAGAGACTGAGCGAAATGGATTGATGGATGGATGGATGGATGGATGGATGGATGGATGGAAAATGAGTAGAGAAAAGGTATGCAGCCTTTTGTTGTTGTTGTTGAGGATGATTTGACCTTTGAATGATGATGGAGATGAGGATCAAAATATTGTACATGAGCAGAGTCTGGAAATAATAGAATAGAATAGAATAGAATAGAATAGAATAGAATAGAATAGAATAGAATAGAATAGAATAGAATAGAATAGATTATTGGCCAAGTGTGATTGGACACACAAGGAATTTGTCTTGGTGCAAATACTCTCAGTATACATAAAAGAAAAGGTACATTCATTAAGAATCAAGAATCATAACGTACAATAATAGTCATAGGGTACAATAAACAATCAATCATACTAGGAAACAGTCAATATAAATCGTAAGTATACAAGCGACAAAATTACAGTCATACAATCACAAGTGGGAGGGGAGGGATGATAAGGAGTGATGAGAAGATTAACAGTAAAAGTAGTGCAGACTTTGTAGTAGGTGAACAGTGTTGAGGGAATTACTTGTTTAGCAGAGTGATGGCTTTCAGGAAAAAACTGTTCTTGTGTCTAGCTGTTCTGGTGTGCAGTGCTCTATAATGTTGTTTTGAGGGTAGGAGTTGAAACAGTTTATTTCTGGGATATGAGGGGTTTGTGAATATTTTCACAGCCCTTTTTTGACTCATGCAGTATACAGGTCGTCTATTGAAGGCAGGTGGGTAACAATTGTATTTTCTGCGGTCTTAATTATCCTCTGAAGTCTGTGTCTGTCCTGTTGGGTTGCAGAACCAAACCAGACAGTTATAGAGGGTTAGGGTTATATATAAACTTGAGATGAATTAGTATCATTTTAATTTCTCCTGCATAGATTGTGTCCATGTAGTGGAGAAGGAGTTTAGGCATCCTAATGTTGCTATTAGCAAAATAATTGGGAGTGGACCATGACTTACAGTCACAGACGAAGGATATGATTAGATGGGATCCACAACAGAAGGAAATAACAACCTATTCCAGGCTGTTTTGCCAAGAAAACCAAATGGACATTCACAACTGGGACAGCTGTCCACATATAGCTGGAAGATGAACCCCTGTTTGGAATGAATCTAACAAACTACCGGGTGACAGCAGACAGCAAATATTATGGAATAGCTGGATTAAATCTGCTTGTTTAATTAAACTGATTAACCCTGACCTTACTACTTGGTGCTCTCTGAGCTTTGTTTTCTTGCAGACATTTCGTTATCTGAACAATAGCAATAATACTTAGACTTACACACTGCTTCATAGTGTTTTACAGCCCTCTCTAAGTGGTTTAGAGTCACCATATTGCCTCCAACAATCTGGGTCCCCATTTTACCAACCTTGGAAGGATGGAAGGTTGAGTCAACTTTGAGCCAGTGAGACTCTAACTGCCAAATTTGCAAGCAGCTGGCAGTCAGCAGAAGTAGCCTGCAGTACTGCATTCTAACCGCTGCACTACCAGAACTCAATGCTCAATGAGAACACTGATGATATTACCTAGTTAGGATAATGAAACATATGCAGGAAAACAAAACTCAGAGAGCATCAAGGACCCCTCATTTCATCCTTGAGCTACACATATTCTCCTTTATCAGTACCTTCATTATGTGCCTTCTGCTGCCTTCAAGGGCAACAGTGATGCTCTCCACTAACCTTGGTGGGAGGCCTTGAAGAATGTCTATTGAAAGAGAGGCAAGAAGTTCAAGAGGGCAAGGACCCTTTCCCTGTTCTTCACTCCTCTGGCAACAAAGATAAAGTGTAAGTTGCAGAAACCATGGAGGCTACCAATAATATTTCCAACTTTGTGAAATAAGGGGGAAATTGCTATGGAGACACCTAATCCTAACTGATGATGTTACCTGGCCTTGGAATGAAATGTTCAGAAACCAACCCACAAGCTTGGAGAACGAACCTCCACTCTCACCCTACTCCCGAACTACAGATATTTACCACTATTGCACACATAACCCTAAAGCCAGATGGGAATGGTCCAGTCAATTGTTAGGTGACTGACCTCACTCAAAAGAATCAGAATGTCCATACAGAGGAAATTTGATTCCACTTTGTGAAGATTCTCAATCATCCAGATCATGGCTGCCCCAAAAGTGGTTTTCAGAAGACAACTGGGCTTCCTTGGTTTTTCCTTGAAAACCCTTTGCTTCTCATCTAAGAAGTTAACTGAACTGAGCTGAACTGAAGAAGCTTTTTGGATGTGAATTTCAAGGGGGAAAACGTCCAGTTGCTTTTTGAAAAGCAATTCTGGGATTTCTTCCTCTTTCCACAGGAAAAAAACACTAGTTCCCAGTCAAATCTCCTTGATCCAGCTTCAATGGCAGATTGGTTTTAACACGGAGGTCTAGTCTGAAGATGCATTCTCAATGACTGATAAGCAGACCATCTTGGAACTGTGTAAGAGATATGTGGAAGATCCCCTGACAGATATAGACATAATATAGCGTCATCACACTTTGAACAAAGATATATGTTCTCAAGGCAGTGGTGTCCACAGGAGGCATTAAAACAAAGGTGCCAGAAGCAGCATTGTGATGTAACTCCTTCCCCTTTTGTGTAGGCATACAATTCTGCTCCTGCCACCTTGCCTTTATAGAGATCCACTCCCAGCAGATTTTTACAGACAATCCTGGCAATGTTATGTCCATCAATTCTCAAAGAGTTGGAAACAGCTAAACAACTATTTAAATTTAACTAGTTGGAATGTTTATCCTCTGTGTATTTAATTATTTAATCCCATCTGCCACACTAGAAAATACAACTCAGAGGAAATTTTCCATGCAGCTTAAAACAGCCCAGCTTTTTCAGGGACCACATGAAAGAAACTAAAGTTATGCACCTCTGGCCTTAAGAATGTTTTGTTTTGTTTTCCATGCATAGTTACCTAATTCATGTGTCCTAAAGATGTCTGTAAGCCAGAGAGCAAATATTTTTGGTGATAAAGCCAGCTTTTAATATTCCATGCATTTTCAAGCCCTTTTCTCCTACTTAGAAAACTGAGACCCTTTGCAAGACAAATATTTGCAAAGAAAATGCCTTGCAGATGTTTGTTGTTGGCTGATGAGGAAAATTGTACACCAAAGTACATAACAATTATAAATATGACCTTTTTTCCAGTTGAGCAAGCTTGGGGTTAATGGTCCTTCAGTTCATCCCACATGAACAATGTTCATATGGGGGAGCTCAAAACATAAATGATGGTTGCAACATTGCAGTTGAAACTCCATGCCTTGATATGTGTGTAAAATATCAGTGCAATGCCACAACTGTCAACTTGCCTGCATTGACCCACACTTTAATTACTTTAAGAAGACTGCTCAATTAAAATAGAGAGCAACAGAGATATTGGAGAAGAAGGGGTTTTAGAAACAGAATAGAGATGGAAGGGACCTTGGAGGTCTTCTAATCCAACCAGTTGCTCAAGCAGAAGACTCTATACCATTATAGACAAATGGTTGTCGATTAAAAGCTTCCAGTGTTGGAGCATTCTCAACTTCTAAAGGCAAGTTGTTGCACTGATTAATTGTTCGCACTGTCAGGAAATTTCTCCTTAGTTCTAGGTTGCTTCTCTCCTTGATTAACTTCCATCTTTTGCTTCTTGTCCTGCTCTCAGGTGATTTGGAGAACTCTTTCTTCTTTGTCAAGATGGTAGGTTTACCACACATAAAAGGGGTGGGGGGAAGGGCTTTGAGTTCATTGTCAGTGCACCATCTTTACTTTTTTAACCTTCCCAGGAATATCCTTGGACAGCAGCAGCAATTTTTAGGAGCAACAGATATTTTTTAAAATATTAGTTTCAGGAATTAAAACCAGGGCCTCCTGAGGTATTGGCCCCAAATGAAATGAAATGTGGAGGGTATGGTTGCCACAAAGTAAAAAAAGATGTTGAGAGTCTAGAAAGAGTGCAGAGAAGAGCAACAAAGATGATTAGGGGACTGGAGGCTAAAACATATGAAGAACGGTTACAGGAACTGGGTATGTCTAGTTTGATGAAAAGAAGGACATGATAGAAGTGTTCCAATATCTCAGGGGCTGCCACAAAGAAAAGGAAGTCAAGCTATTCTCCAAAGTACCTGAGGGCAGGACAAGAAGCAACAGACAGAAACTAATCAAGGAGAGAAGCAACCTAGAGAACTAAGGAGAAATTTCCTATCAATGAGAACAATTAATTAGTGGAACAACTTGCCTCCAGCATTGTTGCTCCAGCAGTTGTTGTTCCAACAGTTGTTGCTCCAACACTTCAGTTGTTGGATAATCATTTGTCTGAAGTGGTATAGGATTTCCTGCCTAAGAAGGGGGTTGGACTAGAAGACCTCCAAGGTTCCTTCCAACTCTGTTATTCTATTCTATTTTCTGAAAATTTTTCAGAGAGGTTTTTGTCTTATCTCTTTCCTTCTCCACAAAAAGGCATTTTTCAGATACTCTTTTTTTCTGGTTAGTATCTCTGTCCGTTATATTTGAACACTGCAGTATAATCAGCCAATATTTTCCCCCACAGAATGTTCTGTGGCCTTAGATATAATATTGAAAGATCTCCAACAGTCATAACTAAATTGTAATCAGCCATGATTTGATTCAAGCTGATGAACTGAGATTGAAAGAGGACATGATCTTATTTTCAGCAATGTAAAGTCAAATGACTTTGATCTGAGCCAAATCAGAGCTGCTATTGAAAAAGAGGTAAGTCCATTGGCTTTGATAGGGAAGCGTCAAAATGCCAGCAAGTGCTCCATTTTTTTTTAACAGATATAAACAAACATACATAGATGAGCTGTTAAAGGATATAAACCTTTCCAGGTTCAATTGGATATTTTCAAGGGATACGTTGAAATGAATGAATTATTCTATGTCAGGGAATTGTGCAGCAGGTGTCAGAGATGCCTATAGGAACTGTAGTTTTATATAAATAAATAAATTTAACATCTATATTTACAGCAGACAAGATAGTCAGGCAAACAGGAGCATCATGAGGTAAAGCATGAAGCATACAGGGCACATAGAAGAAAAAGGTGGGAAAAGAGGAAACTCCCCCTCACAAAGAGGAAAAAGGCAGGAAAAAAAAACTCTTCTTCACACAGTAGAAAAAGACGGGAAAAAGGGAAGCTTCCCCTCACACAAAAGAAAAATACAGGAAAAAAAGAAACTCCCCCTCACATAGAAGAAAAAGGTGGGGAAAAGAGAAATTCCACCTCACACAGAAGAAAAAGGTGGGGAAAAGGGAAACTCCCACTTTACACCCACAACAACCAATCATAGTATAGATTGCCTCACGTAGGAGCCATCTAACCAATCAACTATAACTGTGTGTTCTGGCCCATTGTACAATTTTACTATCCAAACTATTAAATTAAAAAATCTTAACTTTCTAAGAAAGAAATTGGAGCGGTTTGTAGGGACTGGTCTCCAAATTTTCCAGCAAAGATCTTACGTTTCGTGGAACCAATGCAGAAAGTGTCCTGTTCTAGCTTTCTTAAAAATAAAAATATAGGTAGTGCTTGACGTACAAAAGTTGGCTGCACAAAATCCCTGCAGGGTAGGAAGCAATAGAGACCCATACACATGCACGCACACAAACAACCTAAATCCCTGGCATGCTTATCTGGCTGTTTTCAAGAGAGTAAAGTTAATGTGGCAAGATTCTTGTCAATAGGAGAATAGCGATAAAGAAACTTCTCTATCAGTTCATGGTGTTGTTCTGGTGCCTTACACTGACACTCTAGTTATTTTTAATTCACAAAGTTAGGCAATGATCAAAGACAAGAATAATGATTGTATTCACTTTATTTTACTTCAATTAGACTTATGTGTCAATGGGATCATTTGGGGTTTGATTTAGTATAGCTCATGACTTTTGAAATGGGACTTCTGACATCCCAGTAAAGCCAAGAGCAGAAGAAGCGAGATAATAATAAGAAGCTCATCAAATCTACATTTTGCTCAATGTTATGCTGTCCAAAGCTCCATTTAAATGTCTATTTCTCCAGCCTAATCATTGGCAAAAGGAGGAACAGCAATAATGCCCTAGGATCCAATCAAACATTTCTTAGCTTTGCAAAAGGTTTAATTTACCGGAGTGAGGAAGAGACAATATTATTGACATTTTGCTCAAGGGGAAATGTCACAGGATTGATCTGTGTGACTGAATGCCTCTTGGCACAGGAAGTGGGGCGGAGGAGAGAGAAAAGACTGTCAATAGCATAAATTCAGCAAATGGCAAGTAAGACACTTGTCTCTGTCAAAAAGTATGATCAAAGTCACATAATTCCCATCAGTGTTATTGACATGCAGGAAACTACAGGGCATAATGAGAAAAGTTGTAAGAATATCAAGAAAGGGTTGACAGAATGATAACATGGAGCCATCAAACTTTTCACTTGAAATTAGTTTCCACATTCTGCAAAATGGATCACACATTGCGAAGGACTGTTTTCTAACACACTTGAAACACCTTCCTAAAAGCCTCAAAGTAGTGTCACCAAAGGATAGTAAACATCATAGAGTTAGAAGGGACCTTGAAGGTAACAGTCTAACCCCTGCTTGATGTCTGTAGCGATTTTCAGTTATCCAGGTCATGGTTGTCCCAAAGGTGCTTTTTCAAAAGGCAATTGAACTTTCTTGGTTGTTTCCTTCAAGATGTTTTGCTTCTCATCCAAGAAGCTTCTTCCATTCTAACTGAATGGTGGAGGATGGAAGGATTTCCGCAAGGAGTATAAAGCTTTCCATATTCCACCGTCCAGTCAGAACTGAAGAAGCTTCTTGGATGAGAAGCAAAATGACTTGAAAAAAGAACAAAGCCCAGTTATCTTTTGAAAAAGCATCTTTGGGATAAAACCCCTGCTTAGTTGCTAAAGATCTGCAAAAGCATTTTGATTGACTGATTGACTCATAGAGTTGGAAAGTCATTTAGTTCAAAAACTGCTTAATGCAGGGTCTGTTAATACAGAAGAGATGGGAGGGTAAAGCATAGGAAGCAGAAAACCAATGTGTCTTGAAAGACTCCAGATTAATGAAAACTTTACAATTCAACAGGGAGGCCATACTTCACAACCCACCTAAGGATAAAGGATTGAGGAGTTGGAACATTTACATCCCAACCAATTCTCTGATTACTCACTAAGAAGCCTATCCAGATTGTGTGAGAAATCAAACCTCTCTGGAGGATATCTACAGGGTGTCCTAACCAACTTGTTCAGACTAAAGAAGCTACTTCAAGGAGCAGTGAAACATTTCAAACCAACAATAAAAGTCCACTTGCCATGACTCAACCTTCAGACAACTCTACCTGGATGACTGAGAATCTTTATTAACAAAACTTTATAACTTTATTCTTTATACAGCCTATTCTTCCCGAATATCTTTTCATCTCACTTCTTCCCTTCTTCTTCTCTCCCTATAATTATATTTTATGAAGGTCTCTGGACAATGGACCAAGTAATGAAAGCTTTGAATTCATTTAATGCTAATGATACAGCTGGATTCCAGATTTGATTAAAACTTTATAAGTTTGGTATTTAATTACCCTATCCTTCATGAGTATCTTTTCATCTCCCTTTTATATTTCTTTCTCTTTTTTTCCTTTTTGGCACAGTTCCTAATGAATTGTGATTTCTACTAGAGAGGTAGAGAAGTAGATGGATGGGTGAAGAATGAATAGGGCAGAGATGTCAAACTCAAGGCCCGCAGGCTGGATCCAGCCCGAAAACAGGGGTGGTTAAATCTGGCTGTGGGGCCAGCCTGAAAATAGCAAAGGACCAGACCATGGGGCCTCTGGCAACCAAAATGGGGTGTGGGGGTGCTGCAGGAGGCAGTCCAGACCAAAAATGGGGTGTGGAGATGCATGAGGCCCCCTCATGCCCCATTTTGGTCATCAGGGTACTGCATGAAGCATCCATCTCATCTCCACATACCCCACACGGATGAGAACTACATTGCTGATCCAGCCCTCAAAGAAATCCAGTTTGACGTCTCTGGTATAGCGCAAAGGTGCACAGCCTTTTTTTCCCCCCACAGGATGATTTGACCGTAGGTGACTTTATTTATTTATTTATTATTTGAACTTTTATACCGCTCCCTCTCCCAGAAAGGGACTCGGGGCGGTGTACAGCCTACTAAAAACACGTAACATACATCAAGAGTAAATATAATTTAAATACAATTTAAAAATATATTAAATAAACAGGTCCAGCTGTATCCCATCCAATTGAGAAATTTAGAAATATAAAATCAGGGATTAATTTAAAAGTTAAAAATATAAAATTTAACAGTTAAAACCCAATTTAAATCTAATACCCAAACCCATTACTGGGCCAGGCCAGCCTGTCTGAAAAATAGGGTTTTCACTGTGCACCGGAAGGTCAGGATATCCGTCATGGCCCGTATCTCCGGGGGGAGATCGTTCCACAGGGAGGGAGCTCCCACAGAGAAAGCCCGCACTCTTGGGGCTGACAGCCGACAATGATCAGGTGGCGGTACCCCAAGCAGGGCAACCCTGTGAGAGCGTACTGGGCGGCGGGAGGTTGATGATGGCAGTAGGCGGTCCTGTAAATACCCAGGTCCCGAACCATGGAGCACTTTAAATACCATCAGTACCACCTTGAATCGAATCCGGAAGGCCACAGGAAGCCAGTGCAGCCTGCGGAGAAGCGGTGTTACGTGGGAGCTCCGAGGGGCACCCACGATCACGGCTGGACCAACTGCAACCTCCGGAGACTCTTCAAGGGGAGCCCCATGTAGAGAGCATTGCAATAGTCCAGGCGGGAGATAACAAGGGCGGAAGTGACTGTGCGAAGTGCGCCCAGATCCAGAAAGGGCCGCAACTGGTAAATCAGACAAATCTGATAGAAAGCCCCCCTGGCGACGGCTACAATATGTTCTTCTAAGGACAGCCGTATGTCCAGGAGGACACCCAGATTGCACGCCCTTTCCACGGGGGTCAAAACCTCTCCCCCCACGGCCAGCGAAGGAACAAGCTGGCTGTATCTGGGCACAGGAAACCACAGCCACTCGGTTTTGGTCGGGTTGAGACGAAGCCTGTTACGACCCATCCAACTCCGCACGACCTCCAGGCACCGGGTCATCACTTCGACGGCTTCGTTGGGGTGGCCCGGGTGGAGATGTACAGCTGAGTATCATCAGCGTACTGATGGAACTCCACCCCGAAGCCACGGATGATCTCACCCAGCGGCTTCACTTAAATGTTGAACAGCAGGGGCGAGAGCACCGACCCCTGAGGCACCCCACACAGTAGGGGCCTCAGGGCTGATCTCTGCCCCCCTGTCAACACAAATTGCGAACGGTCGGAGAGGAAGGAGGCGAACCACCGCAACACGGTGCCTCCCACCCCCAACCCCTCCAACCGCCGCAATAAGATACTGTGGTCGTCAGTATCAAAAGCCACTGAGAGATCCAACAGGACCAGGACAGAGGAACAACCCCTGTCCCGAGCCCTCCAGAGATCATCCACCCGTGCTGTGCCCGGGCCTGAAACCCGATTGGAGGGGGTCGAGATAACTCGCTTCATCCAGGTACTGCGGGAGCTGACGTGCCACCACACTCTCAACAACCTTCGCAACAAAGCGAAGGTTGGAGACAGGACAATAATTTGATAACAATGCTGGGTCCAGGGACGGTTTCTTGAGGAGGGGCCGCACCACCGCCTCTTTCAAGGCGGCAGGTAACAACCCCTCTCTCAAGGAAGCGTTTATAATACCCTGGAACCA
Organism: Bungarus multicinctus; assembly: GCA_023653725.1. Lineage (NCBI taxonomy): Eukaryota > Metazoa > Chordata > Lepidosauria > Squamata > Elapidae > Bungarus > Bungarus multicinctus. The sequence continues at coordinate 13,214,988 of CM042836.1, read as the reverse complement.
GCCTCGTGTCACCTCCTGAGTGGCTAAAACCAGCCAGGAGGGACACGGGTCCAACAAACAAGTGGTGGCATTAAGCCCCCCCAGTATCCTGTCCACGTCCTCCAAAGTAACAGGATTGAACTCAACCCAATTGACCTCACCGATATCCACCCCCGCCTCCCCGCCCGGAAATGCCCAGTCGGAGTCCAGCTCATCCTGGATCTGAGCGATTTTGTCCTGCAGAAACCTAGAAAACTCCTCAGCCCACCCCTGCAAGGGATCTTCCCACACTCCCACCTCCAAAAGGGAGCGGGTCACCCTGAACAGGGCGGCTGGGCAGTTTTCCGCGGACGCAATAAGGGTGGAGAGGTAAGACCACCTCGCCATCCTTATCGCCACTAAATACGTCTTAATATAAGATCGTAGTAGTGTTCGGTCAGACCCAGAGCGGCTAGCCCTCCAACTACTCTCTAGGCGTCTTTTCCGGCGCTTCATCTCCCTTAGCTCCTCAGAAAACCGAGGAGCCACTTGGGATCGGCACCGGGTCAGAGGCCGCAAGGGCACGACCCGGTCAAGGGTCCCAGCAGCCACCCTGTCCCAGGTGGCAACCAAGCCCTCAACCGAGTCGTGTGTGTGAGCTTCGGGAAATGGCCCAAGCTCCGTCAGGAACCTATCAAGGTCCATCAGGCGCCTGGGGCGGTACCATTTTAACGGTCCCGCCTCCCTGTGGCCAGGGGGTGCAGAACGGAAGTCGAGCTTCAGGAGCGAGTGATCAGTCCATGACAGGGGTTCTACAACTATATCCCCTATATCCAGATCACTCTGCCACTGATCAGAGACAAAAACCAAATCCAGGGTGTGACCTCCCACGTGAGTAGGGTCCCAAATTAACTGGGTCAGGCCCATGGCTGTCATGGAAGCCATGAACTCCTGAGCAGTCCCCGAGGCACCGCCGGCAGAAGGCAAGTTGAAATTCCCCATGACCATAAGCCTGGGGGTCCCAACTGCCACGCCGGCTATGACCTCAAGGAGCTCAAGCAGGGCCGATGCCGCATAGCAGGGAGCCAGGTATGCGACCAACAGGCCCACCTGTACCCTGGGACCGAACTTCACGAAAAGGAGCTCACACCCGGTCGTCTGAGAAACAGTGGATTCCCTCGGACACAGATCCTCCTTAATAACCACCGCAACCCCCCCCCCCCTCCCCTGGGCCCTCGGCCGATGAAAAGCCCGAAACCCGGCTGGGCACATCTCCACCAGAGGGACTCCCCCCTCCTGGCCCAGCCAGGTCTCGGTAATGCCCACCAGGTCCGCACCCCCCTCACAGATCAAATCATGAATGAGAGGGGCCTTATTAATAACGGATCTGGCGTTACATAACATCAGCCGAAGGCCCAGGGCCCGATCGCTCAGACCCCCTGGGGAACGGGACATAACAAGGGGGTCGGAGCGTGCCACAGCAGACAAACAGCGGGGATGCGCTCCCAATACAAAATATGGCCCCCTATAACCGCCAAATCTGCCTCTCCCGCTCACCGTACTAATAGCTTTAATTTCACCCTCCCCAGTAAACCCCCCCATCCTTGATACAGCCTCATCCGGACCCCGACTCTCCCGGCCACGCTTAACCCACGGCCTGGTCCCAGCCCCAGGCGAGTTGTCCCCCAACCCCCGCCCGGACACTCCTAACCCCTTTAAAAATCTAACTAAAAATTTTAAACAACCCTCCCTCCCACGCTTCCTACAACCCCACCATCTCTCCGGATCCCAAGATCCGTCCTTGAGATAGGCCTTAGAGAGATTAGAGGGCCATTCCTGAGACAGGGGGACATATCTCAGGGCCCACAGATCTTCTATAGAATATGATAGCATCTTAGAGTGAGTCTTCCTTAACTGACCCCGGCGAAGCTGGGAGCCAACCGGCCGGGGCCCGAGTCCAGGTCGAAACAACTCGGGGCATGTCCATGGCCCCTCCGGTCTCCCCCCTCGCCTCCACTGTTGGGGCCGGGGGGGGCAGCGTCAAACCTCAGCTCCGCATCCCGCTGGTAGTTGGTATCCGGTCTCACGGAGGGCCCATCGCTCGGGGGTGCAGACCATACTCGTCGCAGGCCCTCTCACCGCCCACGACGTCGGCCCCGGCCCTGGCAACTCCCCTCCATCTCCAAGACTGATGACAGTTGTCAGGCACCTCTCCGGATCCGCGCCAACCCCGAGCAAATGAGAACACCGAAGCCTGACCGGACAAGGCCGCCATCGCCGCCGCCATCAAAAAACTACCCGCGGCGGCTCTGGCTCCAACTCCAGCTCCGGCTCCGGACTCCACGTTGGCCCCGGCTCCGGCAGCGTTCCTCCGTGACCAGCATCGATGTAAATTGCCGGGCACCACACCCAATCCACTCTGCCCTCGCCACCTTCGGGTAGATGGTAAGAACGGGGCCGCCGCCGCCGCCAACGCCCGAAAGCCTCCCGCGACGGTTCCGGCCTCCAATCCACACTGCCCTCGCCGCCTCCGGGTAAATGGTAGAAACGCGGTCGCCGCCGCCGCTGCCGCCCGAAGGGATGGGGATGGGAATCAGAATCCCGCACATGATCACAGTCTGGATATAAATTTGAGAGGAATAATATATAATTTAATTTCTCCTGCATGGATTGTGTCCTTGTAGTGGGGAAGGAGGCCCTGTGGAATGCAATATTGCAGGCTAAGTCTGCCCACAGCCTGGAGTTCGATCCTGACTGGTTCAAGACTGGCTTAGCCTTGCATCCTTCCAGATTGGTAAAATGAGGACTCAGATTGTTGTGGGGAAAATCACTCGGAGAATGAAGTTAAGAAGTTCACTCAGAGAATGAAGCTAAAGATGATGGCTGAGGTACTCTAGGAATTGAAGTCCACACCTCTTAAACTTATGGAGACTGCTCTGAAGTCTCCAAATCAGCTGTCCTGTATGATTCAAATCCATTCTGCCTTTTCAGGAACTAGATAGCTCATCTTTGCCTTCTTCTTCCATCCGTTCTTCCATCAGATCATTAAATTCATGTTTGTGTCAAACTGGCTCGGATCCCTGCCAAATTCAGGAAGAGGGAGGCGAGTGTTGACAGGAGTCTATCCTGACAAATGACTCATTCATGGGCTGTGAATATTTGCTTCTGGGCTGCAGCCAACATCGATGGTCTGAGAAACGCAAACCAATGCAGGTGTTCGTGCTACTGTTGTTGCTCAGAGCTTACTTAAGAGATCGGAAGGAAAAGGAGGAGGAGAGTTTGGACGGTATCCAGCTTCTGCTTCCTGAGATGCTTTGAGAAGTGACAATTATGTCTTCAAGACGATGAGTACATCGAAGGACGATTGGAGGGGAATGAACAAATAAATCTAGATCTTCATAGCATCTTAGGAGACCGTTATGTCCAGTGCTCTACACAGATGGTTTAAGGGCATGAAATGAATGGGTGATTATTTGAAAGTTTTTCTTTTGGAAGCAATCTCACATTATCCTTAAATTGCATGAATTACTCTCCTTCAATTTGTAGGTTTTTTTTTTTTTTCTGTTGTTTTATCCTGGAACAATCACTTGGTATTCTAACCAATCAGAAAAAACATAAAGAAAGGAATGATGCTATAAACTAGCGGTGTCAAACTCACATCATCACGGTGGCATCACGTGACGTATTGGGACTTTTTTCACCTTCACTAAAATGGGCATAGATGTGGCCAGCATGTGACGCATCCAGCAGGCAGGCCAAGAGTTTGACAGCCCTGCTATGACCAACGTTGGCAACCTTGTGGACTTCAACACCCAGAATTCCACAGCCAGCCATGCTGGCTGTGGAATTCTGGGAGCTGAAGTCTACAAGCCTTAAAGTTACCAAGGTTGAACACTTTCTGGACTTCAACTCCCAGAATTCCACAGCCAGCATGGCTGGATGTTGTCAAGGTTCCAAGTAATACATCCCCAGCAATAAGAACTCCAAAGCAGGCATATTCCTTCAAAGAGCAGTTTATTGGGACATGTCATATTGGCACAAGCTTGGTGGAAACCAGTTCTAAACTCCCGCCAGTTTTTCACCCAATTAAAAGTAAAACTTTGTCACTACCCGCTCAAAGTCTCCAGTCACATGGTCCAATCAGCGTACAGCCCAGTTGCTAGGTTATCTCAGTCTTCACCCTTCCAACACCTGCAACACCATTCTTGATTTCCAGGATGGTGGTGCAGGTGTTTGACTTTTTTATTTTGGCTACAGCACCCCAGCTATATCTACACCCCCTTCCCTGCCCCTCAGCTCCAGGCTGTGTCAGCCCTGAAGCAATGTAAAGACTAAACTCTCATAGGAAAGACTACAGAGCAGAAAATGCCCACAATTAGGCCAACTTCAGGGTTGACAACTGTGGAATTCTGGGAGTTGATGTCCACAAGTCTTAAAGTTGCCAAGATTGGACACCCCAACTGTAAATCTATTTCATCAGATTGTTTCAGCCTGGGATGACCTAACTAAGCTAATTGAGGGTTTAATTTAGTTTAATTGGCTAACTGAGAGTGAGGTCAATGCTGAATGGTGCAAAAAAATCCTTTTTATTCCTTTTAGAACAAATTCTGTGAAATATCACCAATGAAAAGGTGTTCTTACTGCTGCTGAATTGTTGGAAGGATGTCATTACTTTTCAGCACCAAACTAAAAATACTGTGATGCCCTACTGATTTTTACTATAAAAGCTTTAAATAGGACCAAAAAAGCTCATTTTTACAGGACTCTTTCACACAGTTAATCCCTCCCAACAAGATTGTGATTCTATTATTTGACAAAATTATGTCCAATAATGTACCATAAAGGCCTTGGCATTTAATGTTTGGTAGGATAAATCCACATGGATTTGAAGACAGAAGAGAAAGATTACATTTTAAATTAACAATCTTGCAAAAGCACGTCATTTGTTGCTTTCCCCATTTAAAAGTGATTTCCAAGTGTAATCAAATTGCAAAGAGCTCACCCAAACAAAATAGTTTTCAAATCTTCAAAGTGAGATACACTGTTAACCCTTAGTATCCTACTATGCTAGCCAAAGGCAAATAGCTGTTAGGTGCCAATAACCAAGCATTCATTGAGTTCAAAAGATAGAAAAAGTTATTATTGTTACCTGTAACAGAAGAATCTAGTCAATTAACCAGTCAATGCTAAATTGGTGAATTACATTGACCTTTATGTCAATGGAATTCACAGGGGGCTGGAATTAGATCTTTTGTGACAATATAATGATTCTAAACTAATGACACATTTAACCCCACATTCCAGCTCTGCCTCTTCTTTTCCTACAATAGTAAGTATATTCAGGACCTATCTGACAAACACAAAGGGAAGTTAATTCCTTCTAACCCCAATCCTCACCCTAACCCATATTTAAGTAAAACAAGGATCCATAATCCATAATGGAATCCCAAATATCAAACCGTATTTTATTTCTTTGTTTAAATCTCATAATAATCTTGAAATTTGGTCATCATATCTGTTTGTTGACAACCAAGTAACCAAGAGTGAGAAATAAATAGCAAAGCTCAGCAATATAGATTTATATATAGATATTTGCCAAGTATCAGAAAGTTGCAACAATACATTCACAAAAAGACTGGCAATTGAAACTGTGCAAGTAAGTTTCCAGATGGTAAATTGTAATATGCAGAGAAAATCATTAAGTATATTGTTGAAGAGTTATCATAATGACTGGTTTTTTTTTAATTTAATGCAACATAAATGCAATGACATGAAGCCTGTTGATACTGTTTGTGTATTGGAGGAGTGGGGGTTAAAGTTAGGGGCATCTTCCAAAGCCTCACTTTGATTGTAATGTTTAGTATTTTGTACCTATTTGGTAAGGTTCCGTTTGTGGAAAGGTGGATAGATGAACTAATTTCCAATTCATATTACTCTGGCATTGGATCATTTTTGCTAGCGCTGTCCTATTTCCATTTCAATTTACGATGTTGGCAGGGGCAGAAGCATTAAAACTCTCAGATTATTATTGCTAATTGAATAAGCAATAATAATAAAATAATGTGTTATTTATGGCAATGAGCAGGGATGTCTGCAGGAAAGGGATCAAAAAGGCAAAATGGTGACTGCAACCAAGGGAAGGAGGGAGGAAAAATAAGAAAGAAGGAGGAAAGAAAGAAGGAAGAAAGGGCATGGAGGGGGTAGGAGGGAGGAAAGAAGGGAGTGAAGAAAAATAAGAAAGAATGAGGAAGGGAGGGAGGGAGGAGGGAGGGAGGAAGGAAGGGAGGGGGGAGGGAGGGGGGAGGGAGGGAAGGAAGAAGGGAAGGAAGGAAGGAAGGAAGGAAGGAAGGAAGGAAGGAAGGAAGGAAGGAAGGAAGGAAGGAAGGAAGGAAGGAAGATTTCCAATGCTCCCCACCAGCTTCCCACAAACTCAATGAGGAAATCAACAGCAAGTAAAAATTGCTCACACTCCCAGTGATTTTTTTTCCTGCCTATTTTAATTTGGTTTCTCTGATTAGGGAAAGAAATATCTCTGAAACGATGACCCAACAGGACATGGGTTGTCTAGTATCTATTTAATAGTAAGATCCATGAAGTTCAGTTGATCTTGCATCACGTTAGCATTTATTTTAAATCACAAAGACAACCTGTAATCTAAGCTACCAATTATATATCCTGCTCAGAGAGGTGAATCTTTGGGAAGTTCTTGCACATTTTCAATCATTTTAGAACAATGAAGAATTGCTGCAGATGGTTATTAAAAGGGTCAATAAGATCATTGATTTCCAGAGGGACATGACCCTGAGAGCTGCTGAGATTCATTTACAAGCTCGTGGTGTGAGTTAATTGCTAGACCTCAGAGCTAACAAAAGATGACAATACCTAGTCATCTTCTGGATACTGCCCAAAAGTGTCGCCATGAAAGATGCTTCACAAAGATCACACAATTTGTCTCCCTCTTCATAACATGAAGAACATGCGGTCTTATGTGGCTGATAACCAAAACGGGAAAAAAGAAGATCTCTCCAGATGGTTTGCCTTTACAAAATCTTAATAAGTCTGCACCCCTTCCCATGGTTTAATCTAGGACCTTTATGGGGCTATGTCTGAATTGATGGGTGGATATGGGCAGGAAGGAAGGGAAAGAAAGAAAGGAAGGAAGAAGGAAGGAAAAGAAAGGGAGGGAGGGAGGAAGAAAGAAAAAAGAAAAGAAAGAAAGAAAGAAAGAAAGAAAAAGATAAGGAGGAGGAGGAGGAAAAGAGAAGAGGAGGGGAAGGGAGGGAGCGAGGGAGGGAATCACAGGTGGTATTTAGCAGGTTCTGACCAGTTCTAGAGAACCGGTAGCAGAAATTTTGAGTCGTTCAGAGAACCGGCAAATACCACCTCTGTCTGGAGATTTTACAGTATCCTTCCCCTGCCATGCCCACCAAGCCACGCCCACAGAACCGTAGTAAAAACATTTGAATCCCACCACTGAAGGGAATCAACATTCACTAGGATCAAAAACCACCACTTTATTTGTCTGGGATGGGAAATATATACAGTATAATCTTACATGTAGGAGATGGCCAGGCCACCACAACATGTAGGAGATGGCCAAACACCACAAGAAATCTAAGTCCAGCCCAGTTCAAATTCCATTGATTGCTTATCTACTGCCAATTTCCCTGGATTCTTAGTAGTACAGATTCTTGTAGAGAGCTTAAGCTTGCAACAAACCCTTACATATATTTGAATTGCTTGGGTTTCTTGATTTCTGTGCTTGACATTATTATGCTTCCTTTTGTCACTATTCCTTAGACATCATTTTCCTTATTCTCACAGAAGTGATTTATTTAGTCAGTCATTCATTCATTCATTGACTGATTATGTGCCATCAAGTCATTTTCAGCTTCCAGTCACCACACAGATGAATCATCTCCATGACAATCTCTTCCTAACCTGATCTTTCAAGTCTCCCAACAATGCTCCCATTGCCATAAGAGCTAAATCCATCCACTGCTTCCATTTTAGGCAATTATTACTATTTAGCCTGGAATGAGAATGTGACAGAAAAGATGTAAACATATATACACAATGTACGTAATTATAAGTAAAGCTTCTATGGGGTTATCACAGTGTGGGGTATCCAATTCAGCTATCCAGGTGATTGTCTCTGAGGTTGTTTCATGCAGATCTTCTAGGGAACCAGAGAATGGATGTTGTGGGTCTTCTTCCACAATATGTTTAATAGCTTGCCTATCGGCACCATAATCACAAGAAGGGGAATCTTTCCATCCCCACTGATCCAGGGCAGAGGCACTTCTTCCCATTTTATGCAAGAAGAGGGGGCATCTGCAATGAAGTAAGTTTTAACAATGCTCCAGACTTTTTAAATTTGCCTGTTTAATGACTTTTGCTCAATTTTTGCTTTGCAGTTCTTTGGGCAGTCCTGTTTTGTGGGTGGTAGTTGTTTTAGCTCTGCTTTTAAATGAAGTGTCACCTCGTTGTGAGATGGGCAGCAAACAAAATGAATGAATGAATGAATGAGTGAGTGAATGAGTGAGTGAGTGAATGAATGAATGAATGAATGAATGAATGAATGAATGAATGAATGAATGAATGATTCGCTCAGCACTTAGGTCTCCTTTGGGAGGAAAAATGATGTGCAAACTGAAAAATGATAGCGGCAATCAGGATTTAGTATTTAGAAAAAATATTTAGACTAGTTCATATTTGTCACAAGTGGACCATGGAGCGAGTGTGTAATCAAGAAGCTGGTCAGACTAATTGAACGGTTGAATTTTGCACAATTAATCTATTTTATTTAGAAAGTGAAAATTGCAAAGAGGATATGATTGATGCATAACTGGATAGCTGTGTTTCTGTCAAACAGGCAATAAGTGGTCAAAACAGGGAGGGCCTTATTAAATCCTGTACCTGTTAACAGCGGAATCCCCCAAGGCATCATTTTAGGACCAACACTCTTTATACTTTACATAAATGATCTTTGTGATCATATTAAAAGCAACTGTGTTCTCTTCGCTGATGATGTAAAACTATTCAACACTACTGACAACACTCCTATCCTTCAAAAAGACCTTGGCTATGTATCAGAATGGTCAAACAAGTGGCAACTCTCAAACAACAAATGATCCGTCTTACTTATTGGGGAAAAAAATCAGAACATGAAATACAAGCTGGATGGACACAACCTTGTAGACAATCCACACTCTGTCAAGGACCTTGGAGTACTCATCTCTAATGATCTAAGTGCCAGAGCCCACTGTAACAAAACTGCCAAAAAGGCATTTAGAGTTGTTAATGTATACAGAGAACATTTGTACCAAGACAAATTCCTTTTGTGTGTCCAATCACACTTGGCCAATAAAAGAATTTTATTCTATCCTATCCTATCCTACCCTACCCTACCCTACCCTACCCTACCCTACCCTATCCTATCCTATCCTATTCTATTCTATTCTATTCTATTCTATTCCATTCTATTCTATTAAACTTGCATAGCTTCTTCTCTGGTAATATTGCACTGCTAACTAGAACCTACAAAACATTTGTTAGACCAATCCTCGAATACAGCTCATCTGTCTGGAACCTGCACTGCATATCAGACATTAATACGATTGAGAGAGTCCAGAGATATTTCAGAGAAGAGTCCTCCACTCTTCTGCTTGCAACAGAATATCTTATACCACCAGACTTGAAATGTTGGGCTTAGACAACTTAGAACTATACCACCTTTGGTCTGACCTAAGCATAGTACATAAAATTATGTGCTACAATGTCCTACCTGTCAATGACTACTTCAGTTTCAACCATAACAATATACAAGCACACAATAGATACAAACTTAAGTTAAATTAGATTGACGAAAATATGACTTCAGCAACAGAGTTGTCAATGCCTGGAATGCACTACCTGACTCTGTGGTTTTTTTCCCCAAACCCCCAAAACTTTAAGCTTAGACTGTCTACTATTGACCTCACCCCTTTCCTAAGAGGTCTGTAAGGGGCATGCATAAGAGCACCAATGTGCCTACCGTCCCTGTCCTAATGTTCCCTTTCATTTGTACCCATTTCATGTACCCATTATCATGTTCCTAATTATATTTGTTATCTAAAACATGCTTGACTAAATAAATAAATAAAAAATAAAATTAAAAAAATACATTTAAGTGGGCCTTTATCAATGTTGAATTGAAACTGATTCTAAGAAATCAGGTCAGCTCGCTTCTCGTGTCCTTGCCATCTCGTAAATGAAGAACACAGTAGTGGCCCAGTTTCCAGAGTAGGAAAAATTTTTTGAAGCAGAACAACATTTAGAATTTATTTGATTTGTCAATCGTTTACAAGATAATAGGTATAAGTATATACATGGTTATGAATACATGAAATGGGTACATATAAGAAAAATAAAAGAAACAATAGGACAGGGACGGTAGGCACGCTGGTGCGCTTATGCACACCCCCTACAGACCTCTTAGGAAAGGGATGAGGTCAATAGTAGACAGTCTAAGGTTAAAGTTTTGGGGGGTTAAGAAACCACAGAGTCAGGTAGAGTATTCCAGACATTGACCACTCTGTTGCTGAAGTCGTATTTCCTGCAATCAAGTTTGGTACGGTTAACCTTGAGTTTGTATCTATTGTTTGCTCTTGTGTTGTTATGGTTGAAGCTGAAGTATTCATTGACAGGTAAGTTATTGCAATGTATGATTTTATATACCATACTTAGATCAGACCAAAGATGGTGTAATTCAAGGTTTTCTAGGTCTAGAATTTCAAGTCTGGTGGCATAAGGTATTCTGCAACAAGTAGAGGAGTGGAGAACTCTTCTTGTGAAATATTTCTGGATTTTCTCAACTGTACTAATATCAGATACGTAATGTGGGTTCCAGACTGATGTGCTGTATTTGAGTATTGGTCTAGCAAATGTTTTGTATGCTTTAGTTAGTAGTGTGATATTACCAGAGAAAAAGCTACGTAGGATTAGGTTAACAACTCTTAATGCCTTTTTGGCTATGTAGTTACAGTGGGCTCTAGCACTTAGATCATTAGAGATGAGTATTCCAAGGTCCTCTACAGAACTTGGATCATCAACAAGGTCTTGACTATTCAGCTTGTATTTTATTTTCTGATTTTTTTTGCCAATATGTAAGACAGAGCATTTATTTGTTGAGATTTGAATACATACTCAAATGTGCACCCAGGGATTACATGAGCCACCTTACTCCTAATGCAGTTGTTCTGTTTCAAATGACAATTTTCTGATCAGGCAACATTCGGTTCCCAGGATACAAGAACCAAAAGGATTTTGGAAGCTTGCCAGACAAAAGCTGGGTTTCAGCCCTCCTTGGGTGTCAGTTCTCTTCCTGGAGCACTGAGAAAAGCCAGTCTGAATTTGCTGCAATTTGCCCCTTCCCTGTGACATCAAGTGGACAGAGACAAATAGCTGAAGAGCAGAAAATCTGTGCAGAGAAGAATGACAAAGATGTTTGGAGGTTACACTGTATGATGAACGGTTGTGGGAACTAAGTATGTCTAGTCTAAGGAAGAGAAGGACTAGGGGTGATAAGATATCTATCTTTCGGTATTTGAGGGATGTTCCAGAGAAGAGGGTGTCAATCTGTTCTCCAAAGCACCTGAGAGCATGACAAGAAGTAACTGGGGGAGATCATTCAAGAGAAATCCAACCTAGAACTAAGGAGAAAATTCCAGACAGTGAGAAGAATGAATCAGTGGAAGGACTTGGCTCCAGAAGTTGTGGGTGCTCCATCACTGGAGGTTTTCAAGAACATACTGGACAGCCATTTGTCCAGAATGAGATACGTTCTCCTTGAGCAGGAGGTTGGACTCGAAGACTTCCAACTAGTTACAGCTAATCCTCACATTTGAGCCCAACATTTCTGTTGTTAAGGGACACATAACTTAAGTGAGTTTTTTCCAGTGGTGGGATTCAATTTTTTTTTTACTACCAGTTCTGTGGGCGTGGCTTGGTGAGCATGGCAGGAGAAGGATACTGCAAAATCCCCATTCCCTCCCCATTCCACTAACCTGCTTTCCAGATCCATTTTCCTGTGCAGGGCAACAAAAGAAGACCCAGCCGATCAGTTGGAACTCGGGAGGCAGAGAATAGATAGTGGCGAGGCCAATCAGAGGTGGTATTTGCCGGTTCTCCAAACTACTCAAAATTCCCGCTACTGGTTCTCCAGAAGTGGTCAGAACCTGCTGAATACCACCTCTGGTTTTACCCCATTTTACGACCTTACTTGACACAGTTGTTGTGAATCCCTACAACTGATCAGTTAATAACCCAGTTGTTAAGTGAATCTGGCTTCCCCATTGACTTGGCTTGTCAGAAGGTTGCAAACGTGACCCCTGGAATACAGCAACATTCATAAATATGAACCATTTGCTAAGCTTCTGAATATTGATCACATGATCCTGGGGAGGCTGCAAAGGTTGCAAAGTTTGCAACAGTGAAAAATCGGTCATAACTCACATTTTTCAATGCCGTTATAACTTTGAATGGTCATTGTGAACTGTTGTAAGTCGAGGACTATATTCTACATTCTGTATTGGAACACAAGTATCTCCAATAGTTGAAGCTATGGCAAGGTGCTGACAAAACAGAGGAAAAACTAAGAAATGGGAACAGCAACCTGTTGGGCATTCAATTAATTAAGTTGGTTAGTGAAGAAGAAACTACAGCTTTGTGCCAGATGGAGTTATGCAAAACCCGTTATTACTTTCAACAACTATTGCACCAAAATGGAAGCTCAAAAAAGATAAAAGAGATGCTTTGAAGAAGAAAAATATCACAATCTTGGCCTGCTTTTTTTGATGGGTTTAGGAGACCTATTTGCAATTTAAGATGGGTTGGCTTAGCACGATTTGAGCTGAACTGCACCAGGTCTAATCTGTAAAACAAATTGAAGAAGCTTGGGCAGGAAACTCAATTTGGAATCATTAGAAGGCAAAGAATGCATTTAAATAACTTTTAGGAGGATTAGGGCCACCAAATTGGTGGCCCTAATCCTCCTAAAATAATTTAAATCAAATCAGTAGGAAAGAAGGCATCAGAAGTTGCAAAGACACTGAGAAAGGAACAGGAAGAACATTAAACATAAACAAGCAACAGCTGGAAGGGAATTAGTTAGCCACTAACAAATGGCACTTTTGTCTTGAATGCAAAAAAACAACAACAGGAAAATAAGTACAAACTGATCAAAGAGACTCTATCTTAATGAAGTCATTAATAATGTTTGCAGGAGCTTGCTGTCAGATTTCCAAAGTCTGTACCTCATCCTTTATTTCAGGAGTGCCAAACTCGTGGTCATGAGCTGGATGCATCACCTTCTAGCTGTCAGCGTTCCAACTAACAAACTCCAAACCAAAAAACGCCAAGACAAGCGTCTTCTCAAAGTTACACTTTATTAGAGTTGTCATATTGGCACAACTGGGAAAACCCAAATCTGAGAGTTCCGGGTTTTCCTTTGTAATTGAATTTTCAAAACCCCACCCCCTGCACCTATCAGTCCATCACATGGCCCAATCACCATCTGTCCCAACTGGAGACCTTCCTCGAACCAATCCAGGTTCAGGATGACATGTCCTTGACTGAGAATAAGAATGTTGTTTTGACTAACTCCCTCCCATTCTATGAAATCCTCCCTCCCAATTTCTCATGCACTGGAATGTGGCAGCGTGGAAGCTTCTGAGGCTAATATGGCTTCCGAAGCTGACACTAGCCAGGCCCACTCCCCATTTTAGCGAAGGGGGGAAAAGTCACAATACATCACGTGATGACAACACGACGGAGCAAGTTTAACACCCTGCTTTATTTCTTGCCTCAAAACTCCCTATCGGAGTTGATGACATTTTTGCTTCTGACCTCACATCCTGCCATAAAAGTCTAGAAATTGTAGGGCCTGATTTTTCATTTTATTTATTTTTCCTGTTTAGAAGACACTGGCTGTGTCTTTTGTTTATTTTTAAATGCTGGTTAAGTCTGCATTAGACAAGCACTACATTTGACCAGCATAAATGGGGAAGGAAGGAAGGAAGGAAGGAAGGAAGGAAGGAAGGAAGGAAGGAAGGAAGGAAGGAAGGAAGGAAGGAAGGACATAGAAGAGGGAGGGAGGGAAGAACAATCATAAGAAAAGGAGAGAGGGAGGGAGTAAGGAAGGAAGGAGGGAGGGAAGGAGGGAGGGAAGGAAGGAAGGAAGAACCATGAGAAAAGGAGGAAGGAAGGAAGGAAGGAAGGAAGGAAGGAAGGAAGGAAGGAAGGAAGGAAGGAAGGAAGGAAGGAAAGGAAGGAAGGAATACATAACATAATTCGTTAACAATTTACTGATAGAACTATCAGATTGGATCAGTTTAACTGGGACATTTAAATTAAAAAAAACAGGCTGGTGCTATTAATGGAAATGGCCATTAATCATTATTACTAAATAATTATTACCATGTACATCTGTTCTTAAATGGCTGGATGCCAGTTGAATATTGTACATCTGTTGGTGTACAGGCAGAAAATTCAACCTAAGAATGTAATTGTTCCCTAGCAACAGCTGAATTCTGTGTTTTCCAAGAATAGGAGATCAACTGTTGTGTTTCTTCATCCAAGTAATCTCAGGGAGGTACTTAGGAGCAAACTAAAAGGGACATAGCTTCTAACTGAAGCTCATGTATCTGTCTAAATACAGCCAGGGCCAAATTTAAAGGTTTTTATGCATCATTTCATGCACTCAATCCTTTGAGATGTTTTAAAAGAAACCAGAAAATCTCCATGACTTGCTGTTTATGACTTTTTCTAATAGACAACATTTTGTATCCAGATATGGATATCAGTTCCGGATTTCTGGGTGATACAATGCTGTCTTATAGGTTTGATTGCAATATTCAGTACATTTTAGCATCATGCAGGAAAACAATCCCCTATTTTTCCCTGCTGGTTCCCATTCAATTGGGCAAAAGAAATTGTGCTTTTTCAAATGATTTTTGCAAAAACGATTTACTGATTCTTGTCAATATAGTATTGTGGGTTTAATTACAGGTAGTCCTCGGCTTATGATCGGAATGGAATTTTGCTCCATTTTACGACCTTTCTTGCCACAATTGTTAAGTGAATCATTTCAGTTGTTAGTAACACAGTTGTTAAGTAAATGTGGCTTGTCAGAAGGTTGCAAAAGATGATCACATGACCCCAGGATACTGCAACCGTCATAAATGTGATTCAGTTGCCAAGAATCTGATTTTTTTATCATGGGGATATTGCAACGGTTGTAAGTGTGAGAAATGGTCATAAGACACTTTTTTCAGTGCTGTTGTAACTTTGGTCAATAAACAAACTATTGTAAGTTGAAGATTACCTATATACCAGGTAGCCAAAGTGAAAAATGATAGAATAAAACTTTATTTCATTGTATGATTGAATTGGGGTTTAAACATCTTCAATTTAGCATTTTCAAATCAAGTAATCTGGATGGCCAAAGAGAGAGAAAGATATGAAACCGAAATGACAACAAAAGAAACAATTTCTCCCAAGAGTTAATCCTTTTCTTTTATAGTTTATTTGTACATTTTCATTTAACATATACAAGTGCTTTATGAACAATATAATGTCTGGGACAATTGCTTACATAATAATATTTTTCCAGCTCAAAACCACCTGCAAGAGAAATTCCAAAGAAATTCTCAAGCACACTGAGAATAGGAAAATCCAAAATAAAACATCTGAGGAACTGCAGGGCAGATTCCAGCACTGCATTAGCAAATTCATAGCAATAGTCAGATGCAATCAATTTTGCATCTCTCCCTTGCCTTGAGCTCATTTGAACGATAATTAATTCAGAATTCTTGGAAGCTTTGCTGGCTACCTTAGTAGAAGTAGGATCTATTCTTCCCCTGACATCTAATCCCTCTTTGGCAAGTGGCATTTTATAGCTGCATTCAATATCTCTTGATCTTACCTTGGTGAGGAAATTTGTCCTGATAAATAAAAGAACCCACCAAATTGAATTCCCTTAAAAATTCATCATACTAATCTTTAGGCACATTCTTGCTGCATTGCCATGAATTTCCTCCTTAGTCAAGGCAGAAGAAAGAGAAGGAGAAGGAGTCCAGAGGTATTTCACAAGAAGAGTACTCCACTCCTCCACTCTCAATAGAATACCTTATGCCACCAGGCTTGAAATATTGGACCTAGACAACTTAGAATTACACCGCTTACGGTCTGACCTAAGCTTAGTATACAAAATTGTCTGCTACAACATCTTACCTGTCAACAACTACTTCAGCTTCAACCGCAATAATACACTGGCAAACAATAGATACAAACTCAAAAGTAAACCGCTCCAAACTCAATTGCAGAAAGTATGATTTCAGCAACAGAGTGGTCAATGCCTGGAACTCACTACCTGACTCTGTTGTTACATCCTCAAACCCCCAAAACTTTAACCTTAAACTGTCTACTGTGGACCTCACTCCATTCCTAAGAGATCTGTAAGGGGGCACGTATAAGCACACCAGTGTGCCTACCATCCCTATCCTACCGTTCCCATTTATCCATTTATTTGTCTTGATTTATTATGTATATACTTATACCTGTTTATACTTATATGTTTATATGTTATGTTCATATTCATACTTGTTTTCTCATACATGCTTGACCAAATAAATAAATAAAATAAAAATAGATAAAGAGAAGAAGGAGGAGGAGGAGGAGGAGGAGGAGGAGGAGGAGGAGGAGAAGAAGAAGAAGAAGAAGAAGAAGAAGAAGAAGAAGAAGAAGAAGAAGAAGAAGAAGAAGAAGAAGAAGAAGAAGAAGAAGAAGAAGAAGAAGAAGAAGAAGAAGAAACTTTACATTCCCAATGTTTCTTTCTTTCTTTTCTTTTATAGTTTATTTGTACATTTTCATTTAACATACACAAGTGCTTTGTGAACAATGTAATGTCTGGGTCAATTGCTTACATAATAATATTTTTCCAGCTCCTAATTTCTACTTCTATTATCCAACTATTTATAAAACAAATATATTAGTATGGGAAAAAGTGAAAACAAAAATGTATATAAAATTGCCAGTTTGGCTCTCAACTATGGAAGCATTTACAAATCCAAATGTAGTGAATTTGGAAAAAACCTAATGTATCTTTCTGATACAGAGCAAAACAATAAGAGAGGGGTATGGATTTGTGGGGGGGCGTGTTTTTGTTTGTGGGTTTTTTTGGTCAATGCATGAATAATCTGTGTGCTCTGAAGATCTACATCAAAAGACATGGTGGAAGACACACTCAGTGCTTGCTGGCAGAGGGTAGATGAGTGAGCAGAGGAACGCTAAGTGTTGTAGTGTGTCCAAGAAGGCATCTCTTTTCCTTTCCCTCATGGCCTCTGCCTGGTGAGCCTCTAAATCCTAACACCTTAATCGTTTGCGAAGGCCTGCTGTCAGAATGATCGAAATGGAGCAGATTATAAAATGGAATGGCGAGTATTCTCATCTCCAAGGAAATCTAGAGAGCTCCATAAATCAACACCACAATTCTTGGATCAGATCAATGGAGCCAGGTGAGAGACATAAACTGCCCAAGGCAAGATATGTGGCCCACGCTGCTGTGATACAGCTGGACAAGGATGAATCGAAAGAAGTGAGGGCTAAACCAGGAAGGGAGAAAAGCCCTTAAACTCTTGTGTCTTTATGAGTTTGTACTTTTAAAAAAAAAAACCCTGAAGGGTCTATTTGCTTTTTTTTTTTTTTCCAGAGATGCATTTTTCTGCATTGGTAGTCAGAGGTGGTATTCAGCAGGTTCTGACTAGTTCTGGAGAACTGATAGTGGAAATTTTGAGTAGTTTGGAGAACCAGCAAATACCACCTCCTGCCAACCCCATCTATTCTCTGCCTCCCGAGTCCCAGCTAATCAGCTAGGTCTTCTTTTGTTGGCCTGCACAGGAGAACAGAGCTGGAAAGCAGGTTAGTGGGGTGGGGAGGGAATGGGGATTTTGCAGTATCCTTCCCCCAGGCGTGGTGTTCTGACCAAGACTTCCCGAGACCATAATTAAGCTTAGGTAAAGCAACTCTTGTTTTATTTCAACGTTGGGAATTATTTTCATTCCCATCCGGTAATGAGTCCCAAACAGTCCCTTCAAGATAAGCACCCACCTTTCTTTCTTTTGAATTGCTGCCAACAACTTAGAGTGCCAAATGAATTATAAAAAAACCAACCAAAATACAAAATTCACACAGAGCCTCAAAAGGATTAATCTGAGCAGAATGAACGACTTTGCTTCCTACAAAGGTTTCATCACCTTTGCCTGTCCTTTATCCCTTATGGAAGGGGCAATCACCTCCCAGCCTTACTTCCGAGTTGCCCCTTTCATCTTACTTCCGAGTTGCCCCTTTCATCTTACCTGCTTTTGCCTTCTAGCAGCTCTGCACACACACGCACTGGGAACAGGCTCCCCTTGTTCCTCAGCCTCACTGCTGCCAGACTCCGGAGGCTCCAGAGTCAGCACCCCACTCCCCAGATGGTGCTGGCCCCATCTCTGCATCAGATGCAGGACCCTTGTCCGAGCCCTCTCCAGATTCCTGGACTGGTCCCTGTTCTTCCCCACTGTCCGATTCTGCTGTCATCTGCACAGGCTGCCGGTGAACCACAACAAGTGGAGAGGGAATGGGGATTTTACAGTATCCTTTCCCTGCCACACCCAACCAAGCCAAGCCATGCCCACCAAGCCATGCCCACAGAACCAGTAGTAAAAAAATTTGAATCCCACCACTATTGGTAGTCCTTTACTTATGACCACAATTGAGCCCAAAATTTCCATTGCTAAACAAGACCGTTGTTAAGTGAGCTTTCCCAATTTTATGACCTCTCTTGTCATGGATGTTAAGTGAATCCAGCTTCCCTGTTGATTTTGTTTGTCAGAATGTCACAAAAGATGATCACATGGCCCCGGGACACTGCAACCATCATAAACACATGCCAGTTCTTAAGCATCCAACTTTTGATCACATAAACCATGGGTAGGCTGCAACAGTCATAAGTGTGAAAAACGGTCACGTGAACTTTTTTTCAGTACCATTGTAACTCCAAATAGTCATTAAACAAATGGTTGAAAATCAGAGACTACCTGTATATCTATACGCATCAATGAATATATTCAAGTACCATCAGCTATGGTGCACTGTGGTTAGAATGCAGTATTGCAAGCTAACTCTGCCCACTGTCAACAGCTCGATTCTCACCCTCAGAAAAGAATCGAGATTTACTGTGAGAGAACTGGCATGTCATTCCAACTGGAGAATTGTAGCCAGATGGTAGTAAAGAGAGGGGAAGCAGATAAGATTAATGGGATCAAACTACCAGAGGATTACATAGCAGATGTACAAACTAGCTACCTTTGTGCTCCACAGGGACCATGTAGAAAGGCCAAGGAAGACAACAACATCCAAGTATTACCAAAGGATAAGTCAGGACCTGAAGAGCCAGCTCAATGAGATGAATAAGATCCATGCCATCAATACATACCCTCTGCCAGTTATCAGATACTCTGTCAGTACAGTGAGTAGGCCAAAGAAAGAGGAAATGTGTAAATCCTCACAATATATAGTGTTTTTCCCCCTCAAGTGTGACACCCAGAGAGCAACTAGGGTTTGTTGAACATCAAAGCCACTGTCTTCAACATCCAAAGCCAAAGCATCCAGGAGAATATCAGTAAGATGGTACTCAAAGATGAGCTTCTGAGAAAATGCCTATTCTATATCTTGTCTAGTAAAAATGAGTAGGGGTGACACGATAGCACTGTTCCAATATTTGAGGGACTGTCACAAAGAAGAGGGGATCAACTTATTTTTCAAAGCACCAGAAGGCAAGACAAGAAACACTGGATGGAAACTAAACAAAGAAAGAAGCAACCCAGAAATAAGGAGAAATGTCCTAATAGAACAATTAAGCAGTGGAACAACTTCAGAAGTTGTGGGTGCTCCATCACTGGAGGTTTTTAAGAAAAGACTGGATAGCCACTTTTCTGCAATCCTATAGGGCAGTGGTGGTTAACCCTTTCAGGACTGAGTACGTGCTCCCGTTTCACCTTAGACTGTCTACTATTGACCTCACCCCTTTCCTAAGAGGTCTGTAGGGGGCGTGCATAAACGCACCAACATGCCTACCGTCTCTGTCCTATTGTTTCTTGTATTTTTTTATTTTTCTTATATGTATCCATGTATTCATAACTATGTTTTTACTTATACCTATTATCTTGTAAGCGATTGACAAACCAAACCAATAAATAAATAAATAAATAAATAAATAAATAAATAAATAAATAAATAAATGTGCCAAAAAGTCACTGAGTGCCGAAACGCCATGGCAAGACAAGATCTCCTGATGCTTTCTGAGTTTGATTGCTTTCTTTCATTATACAAACTAGGTAATATTATCAGACCACTGATGATGTTACGTAGTTTGGGCAATGAAATATCTTCCAGAAAACAACTAAGCTCAGAAAACACAAAGGGCCCTTCATTTCAACCCTGAGCTACAAATATTCTCTTTTACTAAGTCAAGACACTGCATGGGATATACCATCCATAGCTAGCTGAGGTGAGTGGAGATCCTACCAGTGGCTGGAAAGGACTTGATTAAATGACAACTCTGAAGCACTGCATTACCTGTCAATTGCTTTTGCATCGGCGTGTTTCCATCGCTCTTGTGCACCCGCTAGTAACTTTTAAGACTGAGGCACTTTCAAAGCGCCGTCAGGTAAATAAAGATGTGAGGTGGAGGAAGTATAAAATGGCTTCCCTGGAAATGGAAGCCTGCTGGGAGCAAAAGGCCCTTGAAAAATCTCAATTGGTGAACCAAGAAATCATGTGAGGCTCTCAGACCCAACCTTGCAGAACAAGGGTCATTCAGCTTCAGCTTCAAGCATAAAGACTTTACATTTTTAAAAACATATAAATATTAAAATGCTGCCTCAGTTCTTTAATAATGTTCTTTAATTTTTTTCATCTTAAAAAAATGGATTGTAGACAAGAGCTTCAAAAAAGTAGGAATGTCTAAGCCTCTGTGGATCTCTTCTACCCCCCCCCCCCCCCACTGTCCGAAGGACAAACTGAGTTGTGGAAACCGCACATAATTTCAGCACAAATGCTCCTGGAGCTGCCAATGCAATAATTAGATCCTCAGATTCACCACCGTCCCAAAAGGGAGATGAGAAAGTATCTGCTTCAATTATCATTCCTAATAACTTTTGAGGACCTCTTTAAAGTGCATTTCAATGAGTCTGACTTCAAATGTGGCTGAGATGAAAGAAATGAGATTCAACCTGGTGAATAACCGGCTCTCAGGAAGGCACCGACCTTCCTTCGACTATCACTAATCGGAGACGGGCTTTTCAAGGCAATCATCTCACACGGCTGTATCTGTCCCTTCACCAGGGATGAGGTACTTTCAACGTCCATGAATTCACAAAAGCCTTGAGAGAGCCCACTAGGACTTGAGAATATCTGCTTGGGAAGCAGAAGTGCAGAAAACTCAGATTTTCTTGAGTGTGTGGCTGCAGAGCCCTCAAGCATTCAGGAAAAAAAGTAGTTGAAAAGCTAAGCTATGAGCAGACACTGGGTGTTTTTTATCTCATCGTAATCATTGTTCACTGATCTGAGAGAATGTGGGATTTCAGCCAGTGGTGGGATTCAACATTTTTTATTACCGGTTCTGTGGGGGTGGTTTGGTGGTCATGGCCTGGCTTGGTGGTCATGGCGTGGCTTGGTGAGGGTATCTTGGTGGGGGTGGCAAGGGAAGGATACTGCAAAATCCCTGGGGGAAGATTACTGCAAAATCCCATTCCCTCCTCACCCCACTAACCTGCTTTCCAGCTCTATTCTCCAGTGCAGGGCAACAAAAGAAGACCCAGATTATCAGCTGGGACTCAGGAGGCAGAGAATAGATGGAGGTGGGGCCAGTCAGAAGTGGTATTTGCCGGTTCTCCGAACTACTCAAAATTTCCGCTACCAGTTCTCCAGAACTGGTCAGAACCTGCTGAATACCATTTCTGGTTTCAGCCCTATGGGGTTATATTTTGAGTTGATTGCACAGTTGTTCAGAGATTTAGTCTGGATTTGGCATTTCTATCCACCTATCGAGTTCTTCCCAAGAACTTGTTGTTGTTTCATGGTGTTAAAGGTATTGCCACAGGATGTAAGCTGTTCCAAGGCAAGCTGCCTTTTGCAATTGACTGATGGTGATTTTGTCAATGCCGATGGTGTTCAGGTGGTGCTCCAGTTGTTTTGGGATTGTACTCAAAGGCTCCTACTACTATTGCTACTATCTTTACTTTCCTTTGCTGTACTCATTCTACTTCTATTTGCGGGTCTCTGTATTTTGTGATCTTCCCCAGTTCTTTCTCTTCTCTTCTGCTTTCCTTAATACTACTATGTACATTATCTAGGCTTTCTTGTCTTTTTTATCAACAATTGTTAAGTCTGGGGTCTTAAATTGTAGGTGTTTGTTTGTTTGAATTTTAAAGTTTCATAATCCTTTGATTTCTTCATTTTCTATCATTTTATCTCTTCTATATACTCCCACCAGTTTTTGCTTGCAGGTACATAATTCTTGCAGATATTTTGATGCATCATTGTTGCTATTTTGTCACTCCATTGTGGGTAATCAATCTGTGTGATCTTCCTGCAACAGCTTAACTAGGTGGTCCACTTATTACTATTATTTGCTTTCAAGTTAGGGTTGATTTCTGGTGACTATGTGGACAAGACCTTGCAAATTTCTTGGCAAGATTTTTGGAAGTAGTTTGCCACTGCCTACTTCTGAGGACTAAGAGAGTCTAACTGGCCCAAGGCAAAGGTGGTATTCAGCAGATTCTGACCAGATCTGGAGAACCAGTAGCGGAAATTTTGAGTAGTTCGGAGAACCAGTAGGGGAAATTTTGAGTAGTTAGGAGAACCAGTAGCGGAAATTTTGAGTAGTTAGGAGAACCAGTAGCGGAAATTTTGAGTAGTTCGGAGAACCAGTAGGGGAAATTTTGAGTAGTTAGGAGAACCAGTAGCGGAAATTTTGAGTAGTTAGGAGAACCAGTAGCGGAAATTTTGAGTAGTTCGGAGAACCAGTAGCGGAAATTTTGAGTAGTTCGGAGAACCAGTAGCGGAAATTTTGAATAGTTCGGAGAACCAGTAGCGGAAATTTTGACTAGTTCGGAGAACCAGTAACGGAAATTTTGAGTAATTCAGAGAACCAGTAGTGGAAATTTTGAGTAGTTCGGAGAACCAGTAGCGGAAATTTTGAGTAGTTCGGAGAACCAGTAGCAGAAATTTTGAGTAGTTCAGAGAACCAGTAGCGGAAATTTTGATTAGTTTGGAGAACCAGTAGCGGAAATTTTGATTAGTTCGGAGAACCAGTAGTGGAAATTTTGACTAGTTCGGAGAACCAGTAGTGGAAATTTTGAGTAGTTCGGAGAACCAGTAGCGGAAATTTTGAGTAGTTCGGAGAACCAGTAGCGGAAATTTTGAGTAATTCAGAGAATCAGTAGCGGAAATTTTGAGTAGTTCAGAGAACCAGTAGCGGAAATTTTGAGTAGTTCGGAGAACCAGTAGTGGAAATTTTGAATAGTTCGGAGAACCAGTAGTGGAAATTTTGAGTAGTTCGGAGAACTGGTAGTAGAAATTTTGAATAGTTTGAAATACCACCTCTGACTGGCCCCACCCCCATCTGTTCGCTGCATCCTGACTGCTAGCTGATCGGAGTCCCAGCTGATCAGCTGGGTCTTCTTTTGTTGCCCTGCACAGGAGAATGGAGCTGGAAAACAGGTTAGCGGGATGGGGAGGGAATGGGATTACAGTATCCTTCCCCTGCGATTCCCACTAATCCATGCCCACCAAACCACACCACACCCACCAAGCCATGCCCACCAAGCCACGCCCACAGAACCGGTAGTAAAAAAAATTGAATCCCACCACTGGCCCAAGGTCACCCAACTGGCGGGAATAGAATTCATGTCTCCCAGTTTCTCACCTGCTAGTAAAACCACTACATCAAACAGGATCAATTATAATTTTGATTATGATTACAGGTGATACAACCCCCACCTCCCCATTCCTCTTTTCCTCTAAGCAGCTCTTCCTCTCCCAACTAATCAAGGAGAGAACCAAACTAGAATGTGGAGAAATTTGCTGACAGTGAGAACAATTAATCAATGGAATGATCTTGCCTCCAGAAGTTGTGACTGCTCCAACACTGGAGGTTTTTCAAAAAAAGGTCACAGGCCTTTGTCTAAAATGGTGTCAGGTTTCTACCTGAGCAGGTGCTTGGACTAGAAGACTTCCAAGGTCCTTTCCAACTCTGTTATTTTGTTCTGTTAGAGCAGGGGTGTCAAACTCAAGGCCCGTGGGCCAGATCCTGCCCACAGGATGCTTAGATTTGCCCTGGAAACAGCAAAAGACCAGCCTGCGGCGCCTCTGCCAACAAAAATGGAGATTGAGAGGGCTGTGGGAGGCCCTCCCAGGCTCCATTTTCTCTGGCAGAAAGTTTCAGGATGCCATTGCAGCTGAAAATGGAGCTCAGGCGCCCATTTTTGCTGGCAGAGCGCTCAGGCCACCACAGGCACCCCCAACATGAGTGACATCAAGCTGGCCATGCCCCCCTGCCCCCCCCCCCCACCTGAGGTCAAACACAACCCTGATGCGGCCTTCAATGAAATCGAGTTTGACAGCCCTGCGTTAGAGTTTTTCAGCCACCCAAAAATAAACTCACATTGGGAACATGTAAACCACAGATGATCATTTTCATTTGCACCTTCATTTCCTGGGTCACTGATTAGTTACATTAAAAAAATGTTTTGCTTGCTTTGTTAGCTCAATGGAAGATTCAAAGAACAACCATTACAGCAGAAGCAAACCGGAAAGTGCTCTATAAACCTCGGCTCCCCTGCAGTGAAAAGAACATTTTCCAGTCTGTTTTTGTCGTGTTGCACGAGCCTGTGCAGTTTATTGACGAGCCATATGGCCACATTATAGCACAAAAGGTTAAATAAAGTCATAGCAGTATAACTAAAAACAAAGCCTCAGCTCATGCATCCTGATTGCCTGTATGTATAGTTAGTCCTCGACTTACAACAGTTCGTTTAGTGGCTGTTTGAAATTATAACGGCACTGAAAAAAGTGACATTTAACTATTTTTCACACTTAGGACTGCTGCAGTGTGATGACCCAGGGCATGGCACAAAGGCAACACAGTCAGATAATCAATAGGAATCCCTTTAATAGCTCCAACTTTGCCCCAAATGTCCTGGTTACCTTCTGGCTGGAGAAAAACCTCTCCCAGGAACAGTCTTTGATTGCAGAGAATCAAATCCAAAATGTTGTAAACAAAAACTGTAACTATAAGTCCAATCAAGGCAAAATGAGGTAATTAGTTTGGCAGGGAAGGAGCAAGAATTCCAGATGTGAAGGCACGGCAAAACTCAACACGGTTGGAAAGATGCCAGGAACACAGATAAGCAAAGTCAACACAAGATAAACTCATGTTTGCTCCCAGCAGCTGCTACACACAGCCTGCATTCCTCTTAAACTTTCTTCCCAGTTGTGGCTAATGAAGGGAATCAGGGCCCTTTCCTCCCCCATAAGCCACGCAACTCAGGTTGCTCCCTATCTGTTCCTCCCTGCATGCCCTAGGATGAAGAGGGGGTGGGCCTGGGTCTTCCTCTGAATTCCCTCTCCCTTGTTCTACCTCTCTCCTGCTCTGCCCAGCTGGACTTTGCCCTTCCCCAGTTTCCTCCACAGCCAATGGAGCCACGCTCCCACTCCCTGTCAGCTGTTTGTCTTCCTCCTCGAATTCAGACAGGGGCATGACATGCAGTATCCCCATAGTCACATACTCAAAATTTGAGCCCTTGGCAGCTGGTTCATATTCACACAGTTGCACTGTCCTGGAGATGTGATCACCTTCTGTGAACTTGGTACAATCTAAACCAATGGGGAAGCCAGGTTCACTTAACAACCATGTTCCTAACCTAACAACTGCAGTGATTTATGTTCTGACCTAGGCTTCCCAAAATCATGAAGCAGGCTCCTCATCCCAATAAAACCCCTTTTATTTAGGTTAAAGTGAATTCCCCTCCAGCAAAGTCCCGGCAAATAGTCTTTCATGAGATTTCACAACTATAGACCTTTATCGGGCTTGGAGAGTTGCCAGGCCAATATCTTCCAAACACCATGCTGTAGCAGAAATTACTTGACAAGAAGTCAGGAACAGATCTTCACCCAAATGAATTGAACTAATTGTCTCCTGCAAACACTACTCCCCTTTCGCTCTTCTTTATTCCCTATGGGAGGGGCTATTCACTGTCCTCCTGTGCCTTTATTCCCAAGTCGATCCTTGTTCCTTAACTCCTTCTCCTGGCAGCTCTGCACATGTGCACACTGGGAACAGGCTCCAGCTGTTCTTCTGCCCCACTGATTTCTGACTCCAAAGGCAGCTGATAACTGTCAGACGGCCCTGGCCCCATCTCTGCCTCTGACGCTCATCAGAGCCTTTCCCCCAGACTCCAGGACTGGCCCATGTTCCTCCCCAACTCTTCAGTGTCCAAGTCTGCTGCCAGCTTCACTGGCCATTAGTGGGCCACAACAATTTACTTAATCACAGTTTCAAGAAAGGTTGTAAAATGGGGCAAAACTCACTGAGCAACAGAAACTTTGGGCTCAATTTTGGTTGTACATCAAGGACTACCTGACCATGTGGGTGCATAGCTCCCGATGTCATGTTACATATGGCTCCTTCTACCAGACACCTTCTGAGTCACTAAAAATGCCTGGCAGAATTGCCTTGGCAGACAGAAGCACATTCTATCCAAGTTCCATGTCTCCACAGCTCTCAAAGCTTAAGCAGCAACCCACCAAATTTTGGGTATTTATCCTCGTCAGCCTTAATTAACTGCATCTGTTGGATGAGAAAAAGGACGAAAGGCAGAACTGCGGGAATTCTAAATTGGCTTGTATTTTATCATGGAGTATGCCGTGATAGTCGACAGGCTTCCTAATTCCAGAAAATACAGAAGGAAAATAGCCAGAAACTTTTGGCAAAGGATAACTAGCAAATCTGGGGTGGGAAGGTGGCAGACAATTCAAATTGGCAATTGGCATCCTGCAGGTGAAACAGAGCCGTTTCTTTGATTGTTGTGTTTTGCTGGAGAGACTTGCTTTGATCTAGCAGCTGAATCGACATCGGTCCTTCCTCTATTTAGTTATCTATGAAGTGTTTACTTTCCTAGCACTTGAGACAGCAAAAGACAGCAGCCTCAACTGATACAGAGAGCCAGTTTGGTTGAATCAGGGGCTAGGGTACCAGGCTAGATACCAAGAGACGGTGAGTTCTAGTTCCTCCTTAGGCATGAAAGCCAGTTGAGTGACTTTGGGCCAGTCACTCTCTCTCAGCCCAACCAATAACAACACCTCACAAGGTTGTTACTATGGGGGGAAATGGAGAAGGAAGGAGTGTTGGGTAAGCTCACTACCTTGAGTTATTTATAAAAAGAATAAAGGTCGGAGATGGATGGATGGATGGATGGATGGATGGATGGATGGATGGAAGGAAGGAAGGATGGATGGATGGGTAGGTAGGCAGGCAGGCAGGCAGACAGACAGACAGAGATAGGTAGGTAAGTACTGTAGATAGATGTGGAGGGATAGGTAGATAGGTAGGTAGGTAGATGTGGAGGGATAGATAGATAGATAGATAGATAGATAGATAGATAGATAGATAGATAGATAGATAGATAGATAGATAGATAGATAGATAGATAGATAGATAGATAGATAGATAGATAGATGTGGAGGGATAGATATAGATAGACAGACAGTCAGTCAGACAGACAGACAGGCAGACAGACATGGATAAAGGGATGGATAGCTAGAGGAATGGATGGACTGACAGACTGATAGATGGATGGACAGAAAGACAGCTTCTTGATGCCTGCATTTTTACTCATGGACATATTCCAACTAGTAGCAGCTGATGTTGGTTAAATAAAATTTGACTTTCATTGTCATCTTTTCATTCTCAGAGTCTGACTACATTACTTTACTGTTTTTAAAAAATTCCAAAGGGTAACATACTGTATATCTTGATATTTGGAATTTTTCTTTGCACTTTTGTTAACGTGCACAATACTTTTTCCCAAGCCAGTTTTTCGTACACAATTTGCATCTGTCTTTATACAGTATGTTTAAAAGGGATGCTTTTGCAAAACATGGCCTGTGAATCAAGCACTCTTTCTTGAAGGATTAAAGTAGTCACTTTAGTAGCACTTCAGTAGTGCTGAAAGCTTTGACATGGCTGTTTCAAATTTTTTCTCTGGCTGTCTTAATCAGTGTTTCTATGCACAAACCCCGTTGTGCCACCTGCATTACCAAATGGAATTGTTATGCATTTTTCATTAGAGAATTTCTCTTAAAAATACATTATCACTTTTAATGAGTCCGTTTTTTTAAGCAGTGCAAGGGAGAAATTACAAAAGAAACTTGATCCTCCATCACTGCCTCTTAAAGTGGTAGCAGTTGAGGACAGGAACTGGCTTTAATAAAAGGTGAGAATAACATACAAGAGGATTGATAATATATTCTACTTCCAAGCACCCCTGTGTGATTTCACACAATGGCCTAGAAGTCACTGCACACACGACGCAGAGGCACCCAAAATCACGTAAAATCATGCAAAGTTTTTACAAGATGGTGGGTGTGGCCTAGTCAGCCTCCTCACCATGGCGGCGGGGGGCGTGCTTTTGCCCTCCTCAGGTTCCAGAGGCTTTTCTCCCTTCTAGGGAGGGCAAAAAGGGCCTCCCCAGGCTCCGGACACTGTCTGGAAGCCAGAAACGGGCCTATTTCCAGCCTTCCCAAACTTCCGGGAGGCCCAAACTCCCTGAGCCTCTGCACACACCCTGCACTTACCTGCATCCAAAACAGGCCGCGTGGGGATTCCTGGGAGGGGCAGGGTGGAGTGGGCGGGGCCAGCCAGGAGTGGGATTTGGGGGTTCTCCGAACTGCAGAGAATCTTAGCTAGGGGCTCTCCCGAACTCCTGCAAATCCCCAGAAGCCCATCCCTGCCTCACCCCCACCCCAGTTCAGAAAAACATGACAGAAAGATTCCAAAAATTGGCAATTCTGCATGGTATCAACGATATCATATTTCACGGAGTATCTTGCAAGATTTTGGTAATTCATGCTTTGTCGTGCAATCAGACAGGTGTTCAGACTGGATTTGACATTTTCATCCACCTGTCGAGTCCTTCCTAAGATGGGGAAGGCAGATGTAGGCAGATGTTGATGGGGTTAGAGGTATCACCACAGGATGTAAGCAATAAAGCTGCCATGGCAATTGACCGATATTGAATTTGTCAGTGCCGATGGTGTTCAAGTGGTGCTCCAGTTATCTTGGGATTGTGCCCGGGGTACTACTACTATTGGTATTACCATTACTTTCTTTTGCCACAGTCATTTTATTTCTATTTGCGGGTCTTTCTATTTTAAACTATTATTATTGCAATGAGAATGAGCGGCGTGGTGGCCTAATGGTGAAGCTGTTCGCCTCCCACTCAAAAGGTTCAGAGTTCAATCTCAGGTAGCGGCAGATGTTTGTCTCTTAGGGCTCAAAGAAAAAATATCTGCTGTGAACTACCCTTAGGCATCAGGAAGGGCATCCGGCTAGTAAATGCTCAGCTCCATCCAGTCATCCTGACTCTACTCCAAATTAAGAGATTACAGGGTCATAAAAAGTGAGCTTTATTATTGCAATGAGAATATTATTGGGGAAGATGGTAAATACATTGGCTGTTTGGGCTCTCTTATTATTCAGGCATAGTTTAATCTGAACTTCAACCACCTAGGACAGAAGTTGGCAACTCGCAGCTATGGAGCTGCTGGAGCTCCCTGTCACTCAAAATATGCATCCCAATTGCCAATGTGCGACACCCACCATCGTGCGATTTATTGAGCTTTTCAACTCCGGGTAGGCCAACCATGGATAAATCCAAGAAAAGAAAAGTTTCAGAAGAAAACAGAAAGTTTAATGAAACGTGGGCAGAGTCAAAAGGGTTTTATGGCTCCCGGTGTTTTCTGTGGGAAAAGGGTCCAAATGGCTCTTTGAGTGTTTAAGGTTGCTGACCTCTGACTTAGGACATGTGCAAATATCAACCCCTTCACCTTTTGCCTAGAAATCTTACCTTACCTTAATGTCAGCAGAATTCACCACTCTCTAACCCTGTGCAATGTTTTGATGGAAATGTAAATTGTGAATTATCCATGCCTTTAAGAAAGAAGGAACAGGAAATTGTTCTATCTATGGTTATCACACAGGTTGAAGCCAACTACCATTTGTTGATTAATATGAGAAAGAGGATCTCTTTCCTTTTCCTCCTGCTTCTCTCTTATCATTTTCATGAGCACTTCTAAAACTCTGGAGCAATTCTCAAAAAAAATCACACTCGAGCATTCCACCCCCCCAAAAGCCAAGGACTCCAAACATATAACTATGCATAATTTAGCAACTTTCCTCAGCTAACTTGGAGCCTATTAAGTGCTGCATCCATCCTTTTGCAAAGAAGAACCAAGTCTTTATTTTCATAAGATCCTTGGCGTCTGGCATGGAATTAAACAGTAATCATTGGTACATGGTGATGCGGTGGCTTATTAGCTAAGACGCTGAGCTTGTTGATCAGAAAGGTTGGCAGTTCTGTGGTTCGAACCCCTAGCACCATGTAGGAGTGAGGTCTCGGTACTTGTCCTAGCTTCTGCCAACCTAGCAGTTCAAAAGCATGTAAAAATTCAAGTAGAAAAATAGCCACCACTTTGGTGGGAAGTAGCCTTCAGCGTTTAGTCATGCCAGCCACTTGACCACAGAGACGCCTTCGGACAGCGCTGGCTCTTCAGCTTTCTAATGGAGATGAGCACTGCTCCCTAGAGCCAAGAACAACTAGCATGTATGTGCAAAGGAACCTTTATCTTTACCTATTGGTACATGTGGCTAAGGTTTAGAAATTAAATCTTATATAGATTTCCAAATAAGGATCCCTGTTTTGAATCTTGGAATGCTTTGGCTTTAAAGAGATAATAAGCATAAATAATAAAAGAGCTGTTTCTTCCCTGAATTTGTGCTTAACTCATATAGCAACGTTAGTGGTAGAGAAAAGTAGCTGAGATAAGTAAAATTAGGAATGTGGAGATAAACCACTTTCTTTCTTTTTCCTGCCAACTATTAGCTGTTCTGACGATCAGCTGTGCCGGGATTCCCTTCATTGTCTTACTGCTTTGCCTAGGACAGTGGTAGGGAATCTTGGCTCTTTTATCACTTATGGACTTCAACTCCCAGAATTCCTGAATGAGCTATAAAAAGTTCCCCATCCCTGGCCTACTGGTTTTTCAGTTGTGAGGGAAATCAATTTTTGATTTGAATGGGATTGTTCAATATACAAATGTCCTAATTTTTGACTTGAATGATCAATATTCTTTATATGTCCTACATTTGTATATTAAACAGTCCCATTCAAGTCAAAAACTGATTTCCCTCACAACTGAAAAACCACTAGGCCAGGGATGGGGAAACTTTTATGGCTCACTCAGGAATTCTGGGAGTTGAAGTCCATCAGTGATAAAAGAGCCAAGGTTCCCTACCACTGGCCTAGGAGGCTTCCCTCAGGCCCAGGAGGCACAAAAATGAAGCATGGAGGGGTGCTGCACAGCCCTCCTACCCTCAATTTTTGGCCTCCTGGGCCTCAGGGAAGCCTCCTGGGAATAAAAATGCCCCCCAGGAGGCTTCCCTGATGCCCAGGAGGCCAAAAAAAGAGAGAGAAGCATGGGGTATGTGTGTGCTGCATACACAAAAAAAGAAGCCACGTCCACTCATGTTCACCCAGTCACATGGCTACGCCATGCCCACAGAACCAGTAGTAAAAATATTTGCATCCCACCCCTAGTTAGTAGTGATGGTGGTGATAGCAATAATGATGATGATTATAGCCAGTTCATGCATTGGTTAAGCTATCAGGCTATAAACTGGGAGACTCTGAGTTCTAAACCTGACTTGAAGCTAACTGGGTATCCTTGGGCCAGTCCTTCTTTCCCAGCCCCAGGGGAAAAAAAGCAAGGGCATACCCCTTCCAAAATCAAATTAAGGTGAAGGAATATGCTGAAATTCTGTGCAAGTAAGATGTTAACATCCAAGATGCCTTAAAAGAAATTACCTATTTATAAAAAGCTCTAGTAGTAGAAAATGATCTTCAGCATCTGAAGGGATACCTACAGAAATAGCGCTGATTTCAGAAAAAGAATCCGTAAGGCTCCAAATATGTCAGCAAATCTGGGGAATGACCCAGTGGATGACAGATTGGAAATTCATGTCAACAAGCACTTCAACCACCCTTAAAATTGACAGTGAAGATACTGAAGGGGTTGAAAGTTTCTGCTTCATATAATCAATAGTATAGGAACCAGTAGCCAAGAGACTTCAGTCACTTTGTAGTGTTGCAGTGAAGGCTTCAAAAAGGCTTCATACCTTCAAAGGTCACAACTGTGCAGGCAACGGTTTCCCCCATGACCTTGTATGGAAGCACAAGTTGGACTTTGAAGAAGCATGATTAAAAAAAAGTACTGACGTTTTGAACTTTGGTGCTAGAGAAGATTCTTGAGAATACCACCACCAGCCAAGAAAACAAACATATGGGTCATAGGGGGGAAAAAAATCAATCCAGAATTTTCCCTTGAGGAACAAATGACCAAACTCAAATGACTACACTTCAGACATATTATGTGAAAACACATCTCTGGATAAATGTATAATTTCTACAGTGCCAAGGTTTTGGTAATCACCTTTAAAGCCATTCATGGCATGGATCCAGGTTACTTGAGGGACCGTCTCACCCAGGGGTGGGCTTCAAAAATTTTAGCAAAGGGTTCTCTGCCCAGTTGCTGGGTGGGCGTGGCCATGGTGGGTGTGGCCTAGTTGACCTCCTGCACCATGGCTTGAGGGGGGATTTTTGCTCTTCCCCGGGTTCCGGAGGCTTTCCCCGATCTTCCATGAAGGTGAAAATGGACTCTCCGGGCTCCGGAGGCTTTTGGAAGCCAGAAACAGGCGCATTTCTGGCTTTCCTGAACTTCCGGGAGGCCCGTTTTTCACCCTCCCCGAGATTCCTTGCGCACTCTGCACTTACCTGCATCCAAAATGGGCCGCGTGGGACTCCTGGGAGGGGTGGGTAAGGATGGGCGGGGCCAGCCAGGAGTGGGATTTGGGGGTTTTCCAAACTGCACAGATCTCCTAAACTCCTGCGAACCCCCAGCAGCCCACCCCTGATGTCACCCCACTGGGATTAGCCTACTCGACACAAGTTAGCAGAGGAGGCATGTTGCACGTCCTGTAAGTCTGATTTTTTTGGGCTGGTGGGGTGCAGGAGGAGGCTCTTCTCTGCTGTGGCTCCTGCCCTCTGGAACTTCTTGCCCCCCTGATGTGAGATTGTCTCCAACTCTCCTGTTTTGTATTCAAATACTCACCCGCGATTGGTTGCTCCTTTCGGCGGGAAGTTTGTATCACTGTCATTGGCTGGTGAGCCGCGAGCAGCCTATATAAGAAAGCCATTCCATTCCTGAAAGTAAAGAAAGAAAACTAATCAATTGAATGTGTGCGCCTCGTTCTTCTGCCGCCAGAACACCTCCTATCTTTTCGTAAAAAGACCTGGCTCTGCCAATTGGCTTGGAGCCCCACCGGGGGAACAGCACAGAGGAGGTGGTTGATTGAGTAATAATAGATTCCACCTCCCTCCATTCTAGCCCTATTCTCTCCATATGTCCTTAAGTTTTCATTTTTTATATTGTATATGTAACTGTAAGCCAAGCAGAGTTCCCTATGGCCGTGATGGCAGACCTATGCCAAGCGCGCCAGAAGAGGCACGCAGAGCCATCTTTCTGGGCACACCAGTTGTCGCCTGTTGCTGTTTCAGGTTCCAGCGTGTGCATGCTCACCGGCCAGCTGGTCTTCGCTCTCACAGGACTGCTGGAAATCAGAAGAGCAGCTCCCCAGAGCACATGCATGCACCGGCCAGCTGGTCTTTGTGCGCACATTTATTTATTTATTTATTTATTTAATCGCACTTTTATACCGCTCCCTCTCCCAAAAAGGGACTCGGGGCGGTGTACAGCCCACTAAAAGCATACAATAAATACACAATAAATACGATTAAAAATAAATTAAATAATCAAATCGGCTGTCTATTCAAAATTTAAGTTAAAAATTAAAACTAATAAAACCCCAATTTAGAATTAATTAAAACCAAAAAACATAGTTACTGGGCCAGGCCGGCCTGTTCGAAAAGCAGGGTTTTTACTGCGCGCCGGAAGGTCAGAATATCCGTCATAGCCCGTATCTCCGGGGGGAGATCATTCCATAGGGAGGGAGCTCCCACAGAGAAAGCCCGAACTCTCGGGGCCACCAGCCGACAACAGTCAGGCGGCGGCACCCCAAGTAGGGCCACCCTGTGGGAGCGTAATGGGCGGTGGGAGGTTGTTGATGGCAGCAGGCGGTCCCGTAAGTACCCAGGTCCCGAGCCATGGAGCACTTTAAATACCATCAGTACCACCTTGAATCGAATCCGGTAGGCCACAGGAAGCCAGTGCAGCCTGCGGAGAAGTGGTGTTACGTGTGCGCCTCGAGGGGCGCCCACGATCACCTGCGTGGCTGCATTCTGAACTAACTGCAACCTCCGGAGACTCTTCAAGGGGAGCCCCATGTAGAGAGCGTTGCAATAATCCAAGCGGGAGATAACGAGGGCGGAAGTGACTGTGCGAAGTGCGCCCAGATCCAGAAAGGGCCGCAACTGGTAAATCAGACGAATCTGATAAAAAGCCCCCCTGGCGACGGCTGCAATATGTTCTTCCAAAGACAGCCGTACATCCAGGAGGACACCCAAGTTGCGCGCCCTTTCCATGGGGGTCAAAACCTCTCCCCCCACGGCCAGCGAAGGAATAAGCTGGCTGTATCTGGGCGCAGGAAACCACAGCCACTCGGTTTTGGCCGGGTTGAGACGAAGCCTGTTACGACCCATCCAACCCCGCACGGCCTCCAGGCACCGGGTCATCACTTCGACGGCTTCGTTGGGGTGGCCCGGGGTGGAGATGTACAGCTGAGTATCATCAGCGTACTGATGGAACTCCACCCCAAAGCCACGGATGATCTCACCCAGCGGCTTTACATAAATGTTAAACAGCAGGGGCGAGAGCACCGACCCCTGAGGCACCCCACAAAGCAGGGGCCTTGGGGACGATCTCTGCCCCCCCGTTAACACAAATTGCGAGCGGTCGGAGAGGAAGGAGGAGAACCACCGTAATACAGTGCCTCCAACCCCCAACCCCTCCAACCGCTGCAATAAGATACTGTGGTCGACAGTATCAAAAGCCGCCAAGAGATCTAACAGGACCAGGACAGAGGAACAACCTCTGTCCCGAGCCCTCCAGAGATCATCAACCAACGCGACCAACGCCGTCTCCGTGCTATGCCCGGGCCTGAAGCCCGATTGGAGGGGGTCAAGATAACTCGCTTCATCCAGGAATCGGGGAAACTGACGGGCCACCACACTCTCTACAACCTTCGCAACAAAGCGAAGGTTGGAGACGGGACGGTAATTTAATAACAATGCTGGGTCCAGGGACGGTTTCTTGAGGAGGGGCCGCACCACCGCCTCCTTCAAGGCGGTAGGTAGAAGCCCCTCTCTCAAGGAAGTGTTTATAATACCCTGGAACCAGCCTCGTGTCACCTCCCGAGTGGCCAAAACCAGCCAGGAGGGGCACGGGTCCAACAAACAGGTGGTGGCATTCAGTTCCCCCAACACCCTGTCCACGTCTTCTATAGTAACAGGGTCGAACTCAACCCAACTGGCCTCACCGATATCCACCCCCGCCCCCCCGCCCGGAGATGCCCAGTTGGAGTCCAGCTCGTCCCGAATCTGAGCGATTTTATCCTGCAGAAAACTAGAAAACTCCTCAGCCCGTCCCTGTAAGGGATCCTCCCGCGCTTCCCTCTCTAGAAGGGAGCGG
This sequence comes from Bungarus multicinctus, assembly GCA_023653725.1. Lineage (NCBI taxonomy): Eukaryota > Metazoa > Chordata > Lepidosauria > Squamata > Elapidae > Bungarus > Bungarus multicinctus. The sequence continues at coordinate 13,178,967 of CM042836.1, read as the reverse complement.
GTCACCCTAAACAGGGCAGCTGGGCGGTTTTCCGCGGACGCAATAAGGGTGGAGAGGTAAGTCCTCCTCGCCACCTTCATCACCACTAAATACGTCTTAATATAAGATCGTAGAAGTGTTCGGTCAGACTCAGAACGGCTAGCCCTCCAACTGCTCTCTAGGCGTCTTTTCCGGCGCTTCATCTCCCTTAGCTCCTCAGAAAACCAAGGAGCCATTTGGGATCGGCACCGGGTCAGAGGCCGCAAGGGCACGACCCGGTCAAGGGCCCCAGCAGCCACCCTATCCCAGGCGGCAACCAAGCCCTCAACCGAGTTGTGTGTGAGAGCTTCGGGAAATGGCCCAAGCTCCATCAGGAACCTATCAGGGTCCATCAGGCGCCTGGGGCAGTACCATTTTAATGGCCCCGCCTCTCTGCGGTCAGGGGGTGCGGAACGGAAGTCGAGCTTCAGGAGCGAGTGATCCGACCATGACAGGGGTTCTACAACTATATCCCCTATACCCAGATCACTCTGCCACTGATCAGAGACGAAAACCAAATCCAAGGTGTGACCTCCCACGTGAGTAGGGTCCCGAATTAACTGGGTCAGGCCCATGGCCGTCATGGAAGCCATGAACTCTTGGGCAATCCCCGAGGTACAGCCAGCAGATGGCAGGTTGAAATCCCCCATGACCATAAGCCTGGGGGTCCCAACCGCCACGCCAGCTATAACCTCAAGGAGCTCAAGCAGGGCCGCTGCCGCATAGCAGGGAGCCAGGTATGCGACCAGCAAGCCCACCTGAACCTTGGAAACGAACTTCACAAAAAGGAGCTCACACCCGGTCGTCTGAGACACAGTGGCTTCCCTCGGACACAGATCCTCCTTAATAACCACCGCAACCCACCCTCCCCTCCCCTGGGCCCTCGGCCGATGAAAAACCCGAAACCCGGCTGGACACATCTCCACCAGGGGGACTCCCCCCTCCTGGCCCAGCCAGGTCTCGGTAACTCCCACCAGGTCCGCACCCCCCTCACAAATCAGATCATGGACGAGGGGGGCTTTATTAACAACGGACCTGGCGTTACATAACATCAGCCGAAGGCCCAGGGCCCGATTGCTCAAACCCCCTGGGGAACGGGAGATGACAAGGGGGTCGGAGCGCGCCACAGCAAGCAAATAGCGAGGGCGCGCTCCTGACACAAAATATGGCCCCCTACAACCGCCAAATCTGCCCCTCCCGCTCACCGTCTCAATGAATTTAATTCCACCCTCCCCGATGACCCCCCCCATCCTCAATACAGAGCCACCCGGATTCCGACTCTCCCGGCCACGCTCAACCCCCGGCCTGGTCCCAGTCTCTGGCGAGTTGTCCCCCAACTCCCGCCCGGACCTACCTAACCCCCTTAAAAATCTAAGTAAAAATTTATTAAGAAACCCCTCCCTCCTACGCCTCTTAAAACCCCACCATCCCTCCGGATCCCATAATCCGTCCTTGAGATGGGCCCTCGAGAGAGTGGAGGGCCATTCCCGAGACAGGGGGACATGTCTCAGGGCCCATAGATCTCTCCTCGAATAAGACAGCGTCCCGGGCAGGATCTTCTCTTGTCGATGACCAGCTTCAATTCCAGGCTGCCCCTGCCGCCTCCAAACAGGTGAAAATCGTGGGGGCAATCCTCCATCCTCGGCTCCAGCTATAGGGGCAGCTCTCCGACCCTGACTTCGATGACAGCGACGGTCTCCAAGATCGGCTGAAACCTTTACAACGGGGGCTTCCCATCCCCCCCCGGGCCCCCTCACCACCCCTGCCACAGGTGGGGAGGACCCAAGAGGGGGAGAACTCCACACCCCGTCCAGATCACTGAACATGAAGCCGCCAGACGCCGAGCATAGTCCTCCGGCACATAGTCCTCCAACGCCGCTTCCCCGCGGCACGAGTCGATAGCCACTGCCGCTGGGCGCAGCGCCAGGCCTACCATGCCGTGGCCCGGGCGCCCACCCCCCCACGGGTCCCCTCACCACCCCTGCCACAGGTGGGGAGGACCCAGGGGGGGAAAAACTCCACGGGCCGCCAAATACCGGGTCATCAGGCGCCAAGCCGCCATACGTTGAGCCGCCAAACGCCGCCGAACGCCAAGCCGCCGAGCCGCCAAAGGGCGGACATAGTCCATTTGGCGCAGCACCAGGTCTATCACGCCATGGCCCGGACGCTGCGCACCTCCCCACGGGTCCCCTCACCACCCCTGCCACAGGTGGGGAGGGCCCGGGGTGGGAGAAGCTCGACGAGCCGTCAGACGCCGAGCCCAAGCCCTCAGAGCCATCGAGAGTCACGCCGCCGGGTGCCGAACGGAGGCCGCCGAACACCATACCGCCAGACGCCGAGCCGCTGGACGCCGAGCACCGTCCTCCAGCAACACACCTCGGCCACGGGGGCTGCCCACCCCCCCACGGGACCCCTCGCCACCCCTGCCACAGGTGGGGGGGACCCGGGGGGGGAACTCATCGCCCCGTCTGGCTGCCTCGGAGGAGCTCTCCCAGCCGACCTCCGGTCGCCATCTTAACTCTCTCTCTCTGTATCTATCACATGTGTGTTAGAAACTGGAAGACCAGGTGGCTGGCAAGCATTGTGCACACCAGGAAGCTAAGCTTCCAGTTTCCGGGCTCTTCTGGTTTCTAGCACAAACGCACGCTCACTCCCATTTCGGCACTTGGTGCCGAAAAGGTTAGCCACCACTGCCCTATGGTAAGATGGATAGCCAATAAATTTCATAGATTAGGCAGGCAGGCAGGCAGGCAGGCAGGGACCTTGGAGTCTTAGTGGGCAACCAGCTAAATATGAGCTACCAGTGTGCAGCAGCAGCCAAAAAAGCTAATGCAATCCTAAATTGTATTAACAGAGGGATACAATTAAGATCAAGGGAAGTACTAATACCACTCTATAAAGTTTAGTAAGACCACACCTAGAGTACTGCATCCAGTTTTGTTCACCACGTTATAAAAAAGATGTCGAGACTCTGGAAAAAGTACAGAGAAGAGAAACCAGGATGATTAGGGGACTGGAAGCTAAAACATATGAAGAACGGTTACAGGAACTGGGCTTGGCTAGTCTAGTGAAGAGAAGGACCAGGGGAGGCATGATAGCAGTCTTCCAATATTTGAGAGGCTACCACAGGGAGGAAGGTGTCAAGCTATTTTCTAAAGCTCCTGTAGGCCAGACAAGGAATAATGGATGGAAACTGAACAAGGAGAGATTTAACCTGGAAATAAGGAGAAACTTTTTGACAGTGAGAACAATCAACCAATGGAATAGCTTGCCCTCGGAAGTTGTGGGAGCGCCATCACTTGAGACTTTCAAGAAGAGATTGGACTGTCAGAAATGGTGTGGGGTTTCCTGCTTGGGTGGGGGGTTGGACTAGATGACCTACAAGGTCCCTTCCAACTCTGATTATCTGTTAATCTGTTAATATGCAGGCTGGTAGGCAGGCAGGCAGTCAATGCTCAGAAAGATGGACAGACTACTTCAGATCTCGTAAGCCAGGGACTATCATCTAGTTATGGCTCCTAGATAGAGAGCTTTTTCTTATAGAAAAAAATATTTGTAGCTCAGGATTGAACTTTGGGGTCTTTAGTGTTGTCTGAGCACAGTTGTTTGCTTGCAAATGTTTCATTGCCCAACTAGGTAACATCATCAATGCTAGAAGAGAGTGAGATTCGCTCCCTGTTTATATACTGGTGGTTTGCCTGTCAGAATTGGGGTGAGTATTCTTAGTGGTTTCTTGATTAGACTGTTGTTTATTGCTCAATTGTTTGTTTGAGTTGGTAATTCCTTGAAATAAATAAAATTGAAATAAATGCATGGAAAGAGAAGAGAACAGCCAAGAGCAAAGTGGGTGAACTCAGCTACAACAGCTATAGAAGCACCATTGGAAGATTTAAAGGACCAGCTGGGGCCTGTTTATCTTGATGGCCTGCCTATGTAGTTGCTAAGCTCAACACTGATATGATGGCACATAATCAATCAATAGGTGCTTCTGTTTTTCTACTTCGTCCCTGAGGTGGAAGGTAATAACAAATGTATTAGTATTTTCATCCCTTAGAAGTGATCGACAATTTTTACTCCCTTAAGTCAAAGTGTGAGCTGTAATTCAAAATCCCTTAAATACTTGATACGCAAAGCTTATTACTCTGACTTCCTGTCTTCCTCTTCTTCCGTTAATCCCTTTCTCCTCCTCAACAAGTAATTACAGAGGCTGTGGTTGCACCTGCTTTCATCAGAGGCTCACCGCGTAGGCAAATCTTTTATTGATGAGAGCAGCCTGGAGTTTGAAATGGAGAAAGAAAGCTTGAAAACCTTGCCACAGTTCCCCAAAGACTTGTAAGAGAGATGAAAATATTAAACCGTATGGCAGCATGCACGGATTCTTGACAGTAAGAGAGACCTAATTTCTTTTGCATTGCTTATATTTTTTAACCCTCTACGAAAATCATCCAGCTTTAGTTTTTTTTTTCTTTAAGATAGGTCTATCTTCCTTTATTCTTCAGTGGAATATTGGCAAAGGTAACAGAAGTGATTAGAGCAGATTCAGGAAGATATAACCCTATATCACCAGGCTTGAGATTTTGGGCTTGGACAACCTTGAACTATGCCACCTCTGGTTAGACTTAAGCATAGCACACAAAATTATCTGCTACAATGTCCTACCAGTCAATGACTACTTCAGCTTCAACCACAACAATACAAGAACACACAACAGATACAAACTCAATGTAAACCGTTCCAAACTCGATTGCAGAAAGTACAACTTCAGCAACAGAATGGTCAATGCCTGGAATGCGCTACCTAACTCTGTTGTTACATCCTCTAACCCCCCACTCCTTCAACCTCAAACTATCCACTATTGACCTCACCCCATTCCTAAGAGGTCTGTAAAGGGCGTGCATAAGAGCATCATTGTGCCTACCGTCCCTGTCCTATACCTATTATCTTGTAAGCGATTGACAAATAAAATAAATAAATAAAAATAAGACGTTCCCCCACCTAAACCTGTATTCACAGCCAAAAGAAATAGATAGACCACAAATAAAAGTTTCCCTCTCCAATCATGTCCACCTCTAGGAAATGGTGTTCATCTCCGTTTCTTGGCCAAGGGAATCAGTGTTGTCTGAGGACATTTTCCATGGTGGCTAACATGGCTGTATGCCAAAAGCACATGGAATGCTGTCACCTTCCCATCAAAGTGGTATCTTTTTATCTATTTGCATTTGCATGCTTTTGAACTGCTAGGTTGGCAGAAGCTGGAGCAAGAACAGGAGGTCACCCCATCTCACAGTACTCAGGTCTCGAACCCAGACTGTTAACTTTCAAGCTCAGCATCTTTAACTGCTGAGCCATCATGCTTCCTAGACTACAAATATTCAGTGAATAAATATAAACCATAAATATTCCTATATTTATTTGCTGGTTTCAAGTTAAAAATTCCCTTTCCTACCAATTGGGTGATTGGTGGCCAAAAATAATGATGACACCATTAATGAAGTAATGAATGAAATCCAAGAAAAAAGCAATCATTATTAAATTGATTCAAAAGGATAGGCTTAAAATTTACCTGTTTTCCTGACAGCAGAAGGAAGTAATTGTAACACCTAGGCAAGTTTATTACAGCTATTTGTAGAAATGCATGCTTTCTTCCTGACTACCAAGGATTTATTAATTTAGATCAATAAATTATAGAAAGTGCAGTATAAAGCAAATTCTATCCAAGTCCTACAATGAAAATAATAGAACGAAATATAATCAGAGATCTAAAAACATGCTGTTAGAAATTGTATTCTCATTTTTATTAAATTATTACTATCATTATTGCTGCAACTATTACTGTTACTTCAAACCCAACAGCCAAAGTTCAACAGGTAAATACAATAAAAACAAAATTCAAACCAAAGCTAACCAGGTGGAATAAAGAAAAAAACTACAGATCTTATATCTACCTAGAAAGGCAGGGAAACTGACAAGATACAATGAGGATTAAAATAGCAAATATTTGCCCCTTTAGCTCTGTGATATTAAACAATAGACTGGTTGGCATTGGATTATTATTATTATTTTAGCAAAGGGAATCAGGGGTGTAGATCACGATATCTAAGCCTGGCAACTTTAAGACCTGTGGACTTCAACTCCCAGAATTCTCCCAGTGGTGCTGGCTGGAGGAATTCTGGGAATTGAAGCCTACACATCTTAAAATAATCAAAGTTAAGAAATATTGCTCTGGCCTGTAGCCTTCAGTACTTTCTAGTGGTTTGCCAGTCTGACTCTGCTTAGCCTTTTTCAAGATGGTTGGTTAGGTATTATCTCCTTCAGTGTCCAAAAGGTAACTCACCTCCAAGATGACTTTAACTTCTGGTAAGTAATGGGCACACTCATGCCATTGTCTTGGCAGCAACACAGAAGACATTTGTCATTGCCTTCTTTCAAAACCATTCCTAGTCTTCATTCACGGAGGTCTCCCAATCAAGTACTACCAAATTATATTAGCTAATAAGGATAGCAATAGCAATAGCACTTAGACTTATATATCACTTCATAGTTCTTTACAGCCCTCTCTGCTTTACAGAGTCAACATATTGCCTCCAACAATCTGGTCCTCATTTTACCAACCTTGGAAGGATGGAAGATTGAGTCAACCTTGAGCGGTTCAGAATCAAACTCCTGGAGTGAGCAGTGAGTTAGTACTACATTCTAACTCTATCGCCACCATGGCTCTTCTATCAGGATAGGTGATAGGTAAATATTAATGGGAATGGGCCATTCTGTGTATGGAACAGCCAATTCCACTTGGATCATTCCTGGATTAAAATGTGTGTTTTATCTGGTCATGAGACTAAAGCATCCATATTAGGTTTCAGTATGGACTGGACAAAAATATTCTGTAGTGGGAAATACCAGGGAAAAAGTAACACTAGCAACACATCATAGTTTTGAGTAGGTTTGGTGAAAGATTCCAGGAAGACATGGGGAAGGTCAGATGGAATTGTAGGTTATGAGATGCTCGAATTCTGCCATTGTCTTAACACATTGTGTACATCAACCCAACAGATCAAGCTACAATGTGTAGTTGCTTGGTTTGGGAAGAGCATGCTATATGAACACAGGACTTTACTGAACTAGGTGTAACGTGTATTGTGCGTTCATCTGCTGTTTTTGTTATCTGCCATATGCCAGTAAGACTCCCGGTGGTTTCCATGTAAAAACAATGAAATAATGAAAATAACTAATTGGTAAGACAATTAAAAATAGAATGAATATGAATCCTTACTGACATCTAATCTGCTGGTAGCGCACATCTCCATTCAATAGCTCCCCTTAAGAAGGGGAGCATTTGCTGAACCTCAGGGAAGAGCTAAAGTCATACCTCAGTACTCAATTGCTTCAAAGCTCATTGAATTAGGTACACAACATGAGCAAAAATATTGTCCCAGTATTTGTCTTTCTCCTGGTACTCGACACACAAGGTAGAACTTACTGGTATCGGCTGCCTCATGACTTGCTATTTCTTCCAGGCAAAATAAAGGATCATGTGGTTTGCTCAATATTGTTGTTTTTTAGTACTCATTATGCCTCCTGGAACAAATTAACCAGTACCAAGGTACTATATCTGAGGGAAGGAGCTGCCAACCTTTCAGGGTAGACTCTACTAGGAAACCAAAGTTACAAGTGTCTATGGAGTTTCTCAGTCAGTCATCCAAGTCCTGGTTGACTGAGCACTCAAGATACTTTTTCAAAAGGCAACTGGACTTTCTTTATTTTTGTTTGGCTTTGTTTTTTCATCTTCAAGGAAAAGCAATGAAAGTCCAGTTGCTTTTTGAAAAAGCACCTTTGAGAAAAAGTTGCAATTGTTAATATTACTTGTGTTATAAGGTTACTCGGGGTATCTTGCAAGTCTGAATGTGCTTCATCTCTTCATGGGAATTAAAGAGGGTCTTGTCTGAAGGATTTCTCAGATTACACTGGCTGGTTGGTCATGTGACTAGGTGGGGGATATCACTCATCACACCCAGCCCTGCCATTCCTGGCCACTCAACTCAAAGGTAGAGGTAGGATTCAGGCAGTTGGGGCTAATCCCACCACTGGCTGGCCCTGGCCCTGCTCGTTTATTGGCCTGTTTTGGGGGCATTTTGGGAGTGTTTTCAGGCCATTTTGGGGGCATTTTAGGCTGTTTTGGGGGGCATTTTCAGGCCATTTTTGAGCCCTTTTTGGGCTGTTTTTGGAACAAAAAGGGCCCCAAAATGGCCTGAAAATGGTCCCAAAACAGCCCAGAAAACAGGCTAAAAAATGAACAGGGGTGGGGCCAACCCAGTGGTGGGATTTGCCAGTTCACTGAACTGCACAGAATCTTAACTACCAGTTCACAAATTGGTGCAAACTGGCAGTAGCCCACCTCTGGGATTAACTCACTAAGACACAGAGCTCACTATATTACACAATGTACATCGCATCACCCTCAGAAACTTCAACCAAACTTACTCAGACAAACTCCTAGGATTTGTACATGGCCCCATGGGAGTCTGACAACAGCCAATAGAATACATGTTCTTGCACAGGAACAAGAAGCTCAAGTTCAAAACCCAAGAGAAGGTACAAAAAACCCTCACTCTTAACTCCATGTAATCAGCTGCACCAGAACCACAAACATGTGTGTACCAGAACCACAAACATGTGCACCATCTGCTTCAATAAACCATCTTTCCAATCAGCCTCCATGTTTCCAGTGTCTTTCTCCCAGATTGGAACTGAATCAGACAGATATTTCTTCCAACAGGGGGGATGCCTAAAATATTCTTTAAGGTTATATTTCTGGAAAAACGTTGCAAAATAGTCCACTCTGATTTTTGGGGCCGCCTGTGGCTTCCCAGAGTTTCAGATGGACTTCAAATGTCCCTCTGAAGTTTGCCACTAAATTGTAGAGATCTTATTTTTTAATGAAACAGAAGGGAACTCCATTCATTGCAAGGAAAAAGGTCATATATATTGCATTCAATTAATTTAGCTTAAATCAATGTTAATCTTTCCAGTGGGCATTCATAAGAGTGTGTCTCCTGGTACATAATTCAACGATCAAACGATTTCCAATTCTCTGCTATCATTACATATTTACCTGTTAACCAGTTATATCTCTCTTCCGTGATCCACAAGGGAAGTTAGGACTTCTTCGTAAGACCACACTTGGAATACGGCATCCAAGTTTGATCACTGCAACATAAAAATTATGTCGAGACTCTAGAAAGAATACAGAGAAGAGGAGCAAAGATTAGGGGGCTGGAGGCTAAAGCTGCCACTATATATAAAGTACAGTTGCATGAATTGGGCATGTCCAGGGATGGGATTCAACCGGCGTTACTACCGGTTCGGTGATTATGCTGTGCACGCATGTAACATAACCTTAGGTGTGCCACCCGAACAGCTGAAAAGCGCTGTGCACAGGTGCGCAGTGTTCGAAAAGCCTCTTTTTCCCTGCTTTTTCAACCTCAGCTGTGCCACGCAAAGCAGCTGAGGTTGAAAAAGCAGGAAATAAAGGACAGGTTAGAAGCCCGGATGGGCGGGTGAGCCAAACAGCAACAGACAAAGAACCGGTTCTGTGTCTGTTGTTCTTCAGAGCTACCGGCTCTATAGAACCAGACAGATCCGGTAGCATCCCACCCCTGGGTATGTCCAGTTTAATGAAAAGAAGAACTAGAGGTGATATGATAGTGATGTTCCAATAGCTAAAAGCTGCCACAAGGAAGGGGAGTGGGAGGGGTCAACCTATTCTCCAAAGCCCCTGAAGGCAGGACAAGAAGCAATGGATGGAAACTAATCAAGGAGAGAAGCAAGTTAGAACTAAGAGGAAACTGGACTTTGTTTTGTTTATATATATGTGTGTATTTTAAAGATGTTTCACTTCTCATCCAAGAAGCTTCTTCAAAGAAAAACGAGAAAGTTCAGCTGTGACCTGGATGACTGAGAATCTCCATAGATACTTAGAACTAAGGAGACACTTCTTGACAGTTAAAACAATCAACTCCAGAAATTGTGGGTGCTCCAACACTGGAGGTTCTTAGGAAGAGTTTGGATGAGCATTTGTCTAAAAAGGTATAGTGCCGTGTTGGCGAACCTATGGCAAGCATGCCGGAAGTGGCATGCAGAGCCACTTCTGCCGGCACACGAGAGGTGGCCTGGAATAGACCAGTGGTGGGATTCAATTTTTTTTACTACCGGTTCTATGGGCGTGGCTTGGTGGGCATGTTGTGGCTTGGTAGGCGTGGCTTGGGCATGGCAGGCTAAGAATATTGTAAACTCTCCATTCCCACCCCACTCTAGGGGAAGGATACTGCAAATCCCCATTCCCTCCCCACCCCACTAACCTGCTTTCCAGCTCCGTTCTCCTGTACAGGGCAATAGAAGAAGACCCAGCCGATCAGTGAGACTCGGGAGGCAGAGAATAGATGGGGCGGGGCCAGTCAGAGGTGCTATTTTCCGGTTCTCCGAACTACTCAAAATTTCCACTACTGGTTCTCCAGGACTGGTTAGAACCTGCTGAATACCACCTCTGGAATAGCCCCATTGTGCATATGCATGCGTGCCGCTGCCCAACAGCTGATTTTCAGGTATCTGGCACGCATGCGTGGGGGGAGGGAGTGCTCAGGAGACACACGCGCATGTGCAGAGATGCGTGGTGCATGCGTCAGAGGTCATGCACACATGCGCAAGTGGCGTGGGGCCCCCCCAGCATGCATTGCCTTCAACACGGGAGCTGAAAAAGGTTAGCCACCACTGGTATAGTGTTTCCTGCTTGAGCAGGGGGTTGGACTAGAAGACCTCAAGGGTTTCTTCCATTATTCTCTTATTCTTTAATTCTGAGCTGGAGATGGGAATCCTCTGAGCTTCTTGCCTCAGATAAAAGTGTCAGTAAGATCTATGGCGTTTGATAGAGAGGCATCTTTCATAATCATTCCTCTATCAGAGACAGAGAGAGAATACTCACTTGAAAGCAACAGCAGTCACCTGGAGTTCCTTTGAGGGATGAGGCCTGACATGTGCCTACCAGCTCAGACATAACCTTCTTTTGTTAGCTTGGTGGCTGAGAGATCAGTTACATTGTTTTAGGATCAAACAAAGAGGGTTGGATCAGATGACCCACAATCCTATGATGTTCAAGTCAACATTAATCAAATGAGGGCAATTGCCTCAGGTTTTCTGATTCTTAGCCAAATCTTGGCAGAAAAGGTAAAGGCAAAATCTGTGGAGATTCTCAGTCATTCAGGTCAAAGCTCAAAGGTGCTTTTTCAAAAGGCAACTGTGCTGGATTTTTTCCTCCCATTCCTTCCTACCACCATCAAAACTGATAAAGCTTCTTGGATGAGAAGAACATTTTGTTCTTCTTCCTCAAAGGAGAAAAACAGTCCAGTTGTCTTTTGAAAAAGCACCTGTGAGGTACAGGTAACAGTTTCCCCTGTCTAGTCGTGTCTGATTCTAGGAGGTGAAGTTCATTGCCATTTCTTAGTCAAAGGAGCCAGTGTTGTCCATGACATATCCATGATTGTATGGCCAGCATGACTATATGCCAAGGTGCACGGAACGCTGTGATTGTCCCAACAAAGTGATACCTATTTATCTACCCACATTTGCATACTTTCAAACTACAGGAGTTTGAGCAAATAACGGGAGCTCACTCCATCATACTGTGCTTGGGTCTCAAACTCGGGGCTATCAGCTTTCCATCTGACAAGCTCAGTGTCTTTAATTGCTGAGTCATTGTGCCTTTCCTTTACCTTTAACCAAATCTTGGCAGAAATGACTGGGTAAATCTGCTAGATTGCTAAGCTGTATTCAGCTAGATACACAGCCCAGAATAGTTAGATCACATTTATGGCAAACTATGATGAAGCCATATTAAAAATGGATTGCTCTCCATCAAAGGGAAAATGTAAAGTCCTCTTATATCCCAGGGCAATTCAAATCTGTGATATCATCCTCCACTTTGTTTCCATGGAAGCATTATAATTTGATTGCAGAATTAAAAGTTCTTTTTTTTTCCTGTTTCTTTTTCTACCCCCTTTCCTTTTTAAATAGAGCCCTGCTTTACACTGCAATAGTGTTAGGATTATATCAAAATGGAATAATAGAGAGTAGGTGTTTGGGGGGGGGGGTGTAATTTCATTTTCTTCCATTAGAATTTCTCTTTTATTGGATAAGGATTAGTGATAGGGAACTATGTGATTTGACCTATTATAGGTGAGCAATAACATTTTAATACATTATATGATTGCGTTCTCATAAGCTAGACTAGGATAAACCACAATTGGGTAGTTTGTAGTTCAAGTGTGTTATGGGTACCTGTCAGCCTTGCAAAGAAATCCAGACAAGAAGCACACCTAGGACTACTAGCTCTATCTTTATTGTAAAAAAAGGTAAAGGTTTCCATGTCCAGTCGTATCTGACCTAGGGCACGGTGCTCATCTCTGTTTCTTGGCCAAGGGAGCCAGGATTGTCCAAAGACATTTTCTGTGATCATGTGGCCAGCCCAGCTATATGTCAAAGGTATATGGAACACTGTTGCCTTCCCACCAAAGTGGTATCTATTAATCTACTTCAATTTGATGCTTTCAAACTGTTAGGTGAGCAGGAGCTGGGCAAGGAACAGGAGCTCACCCTGTTGCATGGAGTTTGGGTCTCAAACCCAGGCTGTCAGCTCTTCAGTTAACTAGCCCACCATCTACCCCATCTTTATTGTAAGGCTACATGAATAGAATCTTGCCAATCTGAAAATGCATCCCTTCCACCCTCATCTTTTCAGTTCAAAGTAGGGAGGGTCCCTTCTGAGATTTTTGCAATGTCTCCATTACTTCTGTAGGCTCCGCTGCCACTTTTTGACCGTTGCCTAATCTGTGGCTCTCCCTCCTCACCCCCAAGGTCATTCCCACATACCATTACAGAACCCAACAATTGTCTTAATGATTTGACTCAAACATTGTTTCCTGGCTTTCCTAAAAGGTGTGAAAACATGACTCTGGGCCCTTGCTAGGAGAGCATGGAGGAACATGCATGCTAAAGACATTGCTGTCACCTTTTAATTAATTTTAACATTGTTTTTAGTCCTCCTTGCCTCTTTTTAAAATGTTAACTCCCATAAACAGGTTCAATGTTTTACACACTGCTCAGACTCCTTCTGTAAGGGTGAAGGGTGGTTCCAAAATGAGATAGATAGGTGAGATAGAGACACAGAGAGACAGGACAAAGACAGAAGAAGAAGAAGAAGAAGAAGAAGAAGAAGAAGAAGAAGAAGAAGAAGAAGAAGAAGAAGAAGAAGAAGAAGAAGAAGAAGAGGAGGAGGAGGAGGAGGAGGAGGAGGAGGAGGAGGAGGAGGAGGAGGAGGAGGAGGAGGAGGAGGGGGAGGAGGAGGAGGAGGCTGATATGTATGTGTATATGTGTGTGTGTGAGAGAGAGAGAAAGAGAGAGAGGGAGGGAGGGAGGGAGGGAGAGGGGGAGAGAGAGAGAGAGAGAGAGAGAGAAGATAGATACATATTAAGCTAAAGTATGGTTTATTTGGGTTGCGAATGTTATATGAAGGAAACCGCTGCATTTTCTTAACCCAAATTTAGAGTTAGCCTATGTGAACCCAGCCAAACAGAGACTTTTCTGAAAGGAAGGCATAAGATTGGCATTCTTCCATGTAATACCTTGGCATTCATCTGGCAAATAAGCACAATGGGGAAAAAAGTAAGATCAGTCAAACAGTTCGCCTTCCCTGAATAAATATGATCATACCTTCTCCCTGCATATTCATCTCCACATGCCAGATTGGAACTGCTCATTTTTTTGTGACTACAGGTCCAAAACTATGCTAGCAGTATGTGATGAAAAGAAGAAGAAAAATGGGGAAGAGAAGGGAAGTACAGGGGTGTAAAAGGGAATTGAGCACCATATAGTGATAACAACATATTCGTGGTCATTAATCCATTGCCAGAAAGCAATTTTTTTTAAAAAAAAAACACAGGGAACCAGCTTTCAGCTTGTTTTTAGCAAAGAGGATTGTAGAAGAAAAACAGCAATTTGTGGGTGGCGCCTTCAATTTCGTTCTACTTTCACATCATGTGGATGATCTTTTGGCCATTACCATCCCATTTTACAGAGGTGGGAGGCTGAGACTGGAAGGAAGTTACTTGCCTGGGGAGTTCTGTTAGCCTATCGCTGATGAAATAAAATTGGGAAAGCTGAAGGACATTGATAAGGAGGCATTTTTGACATTTATGGGCCAAGACTCAACTCACTGTCAAACATTTCATTGGATCCAACAATTGTCAACACTATGCTTCCCAACCTGTGCCTTTCACATGGATAGGAATGGCATTCACCACGTGAATCTTCTGCTGAGATTTGATCGTGCATCCTCTGAAAATAAAATAAAAATGGGGAAATTTGGAAGAAATACAAAAATGTTCTTTTATACAGTGCCAGATTTCTTGACACTGCCTAAACCAAGACTGACTGTTTTCCAAATACAACTCTCTCAAGTACTCTTTAGCAAGATTTATTGAGAGGAAAGTGATAAGAGTCAAAGAATTCAGCAACCACACTGTTTTCTATTTAGCATCAATACAGTTTCCACACACATTTAACAGAATAAGAGAGTTGGAAGGGATCTTAGACTCTATAGGGCCCCCTCCCTGTGGAATGATCTGCCCCCAGAGATACGGGCCATTACCGACATCCAGGCCTTCCGGCGCACAGTAAAGACCCTGTTTTTCCAGCAGGCCGGCCTGGCCCAGTAAACGGTTCTTGGGGTTTTAAATTAATTAGGTTTTAAATTTTTAAATTTTTAATATAATCCTTGAATTTTAAATTTTAGTAATATTTTGTACTTGATGGGATTTCGGCCGGATCAATTCTATTTAATTTGTTTTTAACTGTACATATTGTTCATTTTTTAGTAGGCTGTACACCGCCCCGAGTCCCTGTTTGGGAGAGGGAGCGGTATAAAAATTTAAATAAATAAATAAATAAATAAATAAATATACCATTTTAGACAAATCGTTGTCCAATCTCTTCTTAAACACCTCCACTGTTGGAGCGCTAAGTTGTTCCACTGAATATTTTTTTTCATTGTCAGGAAATTTCTCCTTAGTTCTAGGTTGCTTCTCTCTGTGATTAGTTTCTACCCATTGCTTCTTGTCCTGCCTTCAGGTGCTTTGAAGAATAGCTTGACTCCCTCTTCTTTGTGGCAGCCCCTGAGATATTGGAAGACTGTTATCATGTCACCTCTCTTTAAGTGAAGACTTTCTGATTTTCTTTCTAAGAGACTTTTGATGATTTGGCAATGAGACAGCTCCTTTGACTGGTAATGGAGAACTTGTAGTTGGCTCCTTATATAATTCTGAATCTCTATCAGTTTTGGAACCATCTCTTATATCTACGGTGGACATCAGAAATGGTAATGACTGCCATCAAGTGAAATGGTTGAAAAAGAAGCATAAACAAAATCATGGAGGATCAAGAACTAAGAACTATTAAGCTTTAGAGAGGTGCATTCAGTGTGCTAGTCTGTTCTGTGCATGGGATAGCCATCTGGTCCCAGGAATGTGTATGTCTGGTTTTGGTATGGATAGAGTACATGCATATTTTGAGGTTGGAGACAACAAGGAAAAAAAAGAGCTTCTCAGAACGTCAAATGCAAATACAAAAGGGGGGAGTTTTCATTATGACAACACAATGCACATTTCACCCTAGTTTCGTCATCCTAGCTAGCAGTGAATGTCTACTTATTGAACAACCATAGAAGAAGTTGGTTCCCCTCTCCTCCTGTCTGCGAGCTTCCCAGACTCATCTGGCTGACATGGGTGGGACACAGAATCATGGACTAGATAGACCCTTAGCCTGATCCACCTTCAGATCTCATCTTTTCCAGTCTTACTCTCAGTTATTAGGCTTCATTATCACACAACTAGGACAGAGGCATGGTGGCTCAGTGGCTTAAAGATGCTGGAATGGGCCTCTGCCCTAAGAATTTGAGACCTAGCAGCACGTGGCAGAGTGAGCTCCCATTACTTGCCTCAGCTTCTGCCTACCTAACATCTGAAAGCCTGCTACATGCAAGTAGATAAATAGGTATCACTTTGGTGGGAAACATGGTAGTGTTTTGTGTGGACAGTTGGACCCCTGCCAGTGCTAGACTTGCTTGGATGTGATGCCTGACTGAGAGGTGACATCAGTGGTGAGAGAAGGTCCTAGATGACATTGTAGGATGCTACTCATCATCCCCTATGGTGCACCCTGAATGAGTGTGAGTGTGAACTGCACTCTTTGGCAGTCAAATAACCGCTATGTACTAACATTGTAGTCTCCTGGCTAATTATACCATCCCCGTATGCTAAATAAATAAATAAGTAACTCAATCAACCAAACACAACAAGGAGAAAAGAGAGATGGAAAGAGAAGACTGGAGGCTAAAACATACAAAGAACAGTTGCTGGAATTGGGTATGTCTAGTTTAATGAAAAGAAGGATTAGTGGGGACATGATAGCAGTGTTGTTCCAATATCTCAGCGGCTGCTGCCACAAAGAAGCGGGAGTCAAGCTATTCTCCAAAGCACCTGCGGGCAGGACCAAAAGCAATGGGTGGAAACTAATCAAGGAGAGAAGCAACCCAGAACCAAGGAGAAATTTAACAATTAATCAATGGAACAACTTGCCTCCAGAAGCTGTGGATGTTCCAACACTGGAAGTTTTTAAGAAGTGATTGGACAACCATTTGTCTGAAATGATATTGTTTCCTGTCTGAGAAGGGGGCTGGGCCAGAAGACCTCCAAGGTCCCTTCCAACTCTTCTGTTATTCTGTAAGACTCTTTCCCCCAAGGTCTTGTGATTGTTCACTTGCCTGAAGAGATTGAAGAGCTCTGCAGCGTCCAAGTTTGTTTTTCTATTCTTTACCTCTTTCCTCAAGACTAAGCACAGTGGAGAAAGATAAAAGTGATGTCAAGAACCAAGCCGAA
Source organism: Bungarus multicinctus (assembly GCA_023653725.1). NCBI lineage: Eukaryota > Metazoa > Chordata > Lepidosauria > Squamata > Elapidae > Bungarus > Bungarus multicinctus. Next base: position 13,161,970 of record CM042836.1, on the reverse strand, counting down.
TTCTTCAGCCAATTTGAGAGCTGGCAAGTAGGCAGGAAGGCATTTCATCAAATATTCACTGGGGAGGAGGAGTTGTTTAAAGCTTTCTTTTTGGCTTGTGAACTCAGTTTTAGTGAAGACCAGCACATTTTTTCTTGATTCTTCTGTTTTTTTGTTTTTTTTCCTTGTTGTTTTACCTCTCAAAATGTTCTGGGCCTGAGCATTGCTACACCATCAAGCAGTCGGTCATCAATCAATTACTAAAACAACAAAGATCCTGAAATATTCTGTAAAATGGCCTTTAAGTCCACCGAGATCTAACGGTAACAAATACAGGCATTTTCTCAGCTGATTTACAGTCAAAGACCAAAGTAATAAAACACCATCACATAAAACTAAAATAAAAAATTAATACCACAAGTCTGGTTGACTTATTCCTATCCAGACACAATTCATGATTCATTTTATTAGTCATTTGGCTTTTAAGATTTTATGTTGGTTTCATGTGATTGTGTTGTGTTGGCACGCTCTTTGCAAATGAACCAATATTTTCTCAGGGAAAAATGTTCTATGAAATTTGGACTTCAGGTTAAACTCTCCAACTAGAAGTGTTTTTAGAGTTCAATCATTATCTTCATTTAACAACCCCATAATCCCTTGTGGGATGGAGTCTGCACAACTAGTAAATGGAGCTAGCAGAGTGTTTTAATGGCCGGATGCTCTTCCTGTTGCCAATGCAGAGTTATGTTCAGCAGATATATTCCCAGTGTGTCCAGAGAGAGAAATATCTGCCTCTACCTAGGGTCAAACTCACTGCCCCCTGGTTATGAGGCGAGAGTTCTATCTCTAGGCCATCGCAACACTCCGTTTTTAGGATTCAATGCTATTGTAGATTCAAAAGATAGAGCATAGTGCTGAGAATTGCCCCTTACTGCAAACAATGATTATTGGGTTCCAATAATTGGTTTCTTTTCCTATTCATAGGAAAAAAAGAACCAAAACCAATGAGCCCACTCCACTCATTGTGGCAGAAAGGGTATGCTGCAGACCATATCAGTCAAGGAATTCTAGCTGGCAAGGTCCAGGGGAAAAAATATTTTTTGCCATGGCTCAAGTCCTCTAGAACATCATATCCCTTGAGGTGAGATCAGCCCTTATCCTCTTGCCCTTCCAAAAGGGTCTTCTGTCCTGGCTTTGCCAATTGGCCTGGGACCCTGATGGAGGCATACTATGTTGAAGATGATTACTGTTAGAAAGAAGATCCTATATCCACTCCACTGTGTTCTGGTTCCTAAAGATGTTGAAACTCTAGAAAGAGCAACAAGATTAAGGAACTGGAAACTAAAACACGCAAAGAATGGGTACTGTCAACTCATAAAATATTTCTATGGTCTTTTTAGAGTTGCCAACAGAAAGGGAGGGGGAATCCTGACAGGTGCAAAAATTGGGTGTGTCTAGTTTAATAAAAGGAATTATAGCAGTGCTCCAATATTTAAGGGGCTGCCACAAAGGAGAAGGGTCAACCTATTCTCCAAAGCATCTAAAGGCAGAAGCAGTGGATAGAAACTATTTAAGAAAAGAACCAACCTAGACGATTAATTAATTAATTTATTTATTTATTAAATAATTTTATATACCGCCCTTCTCCCGAAGGACTCAGAGAGGTGAACAGCCAACTAAAATATATATAAATTACAAATATAAATACAATTAAAAAAGAATTAAATTATAGGCTGCCAATTAAATAATTAAAAATTTAAAACCCCCGATTAAAATAAGCTAAAACTTTCATACCCCAACCAATCAAATCTAAAACCCCTTATTTAGTAAGGATTTAAGGGGTTTTAAGTTAATAGGGTTTTTAAAATTTTAACTTCATTTTTAAACTTTCGGGATGCAGCCATATTTATGTTTAATTCGGTTTTAAACTCGATTTAATTTTGTATTCTTGTATTTTATGTATTTATTAGGCTGTACACCGCCCCGAGTCCCTTTTCGGAGAGGGAGCAGTATAGAAATACGATTAATAAATAAATAAATAAATAAATTTAAAATCCCATTTGAAGTCAGCTCAGGCCGGCCTGCTCAAAGAGCCAGGTTTTTAGGTCACGTCTGAACGCTCTCAGGTCAGTGGTTGTTCATAGCCCCAGGGGCAGCCCGTTCCAAAGAGTGGGTGCCCCCACAGAAAAGGCCCTATTCCTTGGGGTCACCAGGTGTCACATAGATGCCGTCAGGACCTGAAGGAGACCCTCTCTGCGGGAGTGCACCGGTTGGTGGAAGACTACTGGCAGAATGCGGTCTTGTAAGTATCCTGGTCCGATACCATGGAGCACTTTAAAGGCCAAAACCAATACTTTAAAGCGAACCCGGAAGGCTACCGGCAACCAATGCAGCTCGTGCAGGAGAGGCGTCACATGGGAGTATCTCGACGCCCCCATAACCACCCACATGGCCGCATTTTGTACCAGTTGGAGCCTCCGGGTGCTCCCTGCAGGAAGCCCCATGTAGAGGACATTATAGTAGTCCAGGCGGGAGGTGATCAGGGCATGGGTGACCATGCGTAAGGCGTCCCGATCAAGAAAGGGCCGCATCTGGCGTATCAGGCGAGCTTGATAAAAAGCCCCCCTGGAGATGGCCGTGATGTGATCTTCCAAAGACAGCCGTACATCCAGGAGGACACCAAGATTGCGAGCCCTTTCTGTGGGGGTCAAGATCTCATCCCCAATAGCCAGCGACGGAGTCAGCTGACTATATCGGGCTGCCGGAAACCACAGCCACTCAGTCTTGGAAGGGTTGAGTCGAAGCCTGTTCCCGCCCATCCAGTTCCGCACAGCCTCCAGGCAACGGGCCATGACCTCCACAGCATCGTTGGGGTGGTTTGGGGTGGAGATGTAAAGCTGAGTGTCATCAGCATAGAGATGACATTTCACCCCAAAACCACGGATGATCTCTCCCAGCGGCTTCACATAAATGTTGAACAGAAGAGGGGAGAGGACCGACCCCTGAGGCACCCCACACATGAGGGGCCCAGGGGTGGACCTCTCCTCCCCGGTCAACACAAATTGCGAGCGGTCCGAGAGGAAGGATTAAAACAATTAATCAGTGGAATGACTTGCCTCCAGAAATTGTGGGTGCTCCAACATTGAAGATTTTTAAGAAGAGATTGAAGAATCATTTGTCTGAAATGGTATAAGGGGTTTTCTACCTGAGCAGGAGGTTGGACTAGAAGACCTCCAAAGTCCCTTCAGTTATTAAATTATTCTGTAATATTTTTTAATTTTAATCACAGCCACCATCTTGACTGTTTGTGGACATCCCTGGTTAGTTTTGAAGGAAGATCCTAATCAGGTCAAATTAATGATAGAACTTTCTTGAGGGTTGTGAATATTTCAGTCAGAGATTCAGTCTGAAGTTCTTTCCTTGGACTTCTGAACGGAATCAGATTTCAGAAACAAACTGACAAGCCAATTCAGCTCATCAAACAAAATCAGGTATTTCTGAATTAATCCCAGTGACTTCCACACACAGGCAGAATTGGTCTCTCGTGTTTTTGTTTCCCACTTCTCCATACCCGGATGGAGAAATGCCTCTTTTAAACTTTCAAGCTGTTTTCCATATTATTCCAACTAAAATGAGTGCCGATGTTATGGAGTGCACTAGGACTAAGAGGAGCTAGGTAAAAATCACTTTCAGCCATGGAAACACAGTGGCTGACTTGGGCAATGATTTTCTCCCAGTTCAACCAACCATCACTCTGCTAAACAAATAATTCCCTCAATACTGCCAAACTATTTACTTGCATTACTACTACTATTACTATTAACCTTACCATCCTTCCTTTCACCTATCTCCTCCCACTTATGACTGTATGACTTTAACTTTGTTGCTTGTATCCTTACAATTTTTATTGACTGTTTCCAGGAGTGGGATTCTACTGGTTCGGACCAATTCGGGCAAACTGGATGTTAAATTTGCATCTGGTTCTCCGAACCAGTATTTGAACCAACCAGCTGGCACCACCCACCCCACCCTGCCCCGCTCACGAGTCTCCACACGGCCCATTTTCGATGCAGGTAAGTACAGGGTCTGCACAGAGGCTCTGGCAGGGGCGGGAAATGGGCCTTCTGGAAGTACCAGAAGTCTGGAAATGGGCCTGTTTCCAGCTTCCAAAGGGCCTCCAGAGCCTGGAGGAGGCCATTTTTGCTTTCCCAGAGGCCCGAGGGAAGCCTCTGAACCCTTGGGAAGGCAAAAAACAGCTCTCCCGGAAGTATTGGAAGTCCAGAAATGGGCCTGTTTCTGGTTTCTGGAGGTCCTCCAGAGCATGAGGAGGCCATTTTTGCTTTCCCAGAGGCCCAAGGGAAGCCTCCGGAACCTTGGGAAGTGAAAAAACAGTCCTCCTGGAAGTTTCAGTAGGCCATGTCCACCATGGCCATGCCCATCCAGCAACTGGGCAGCGAACCAGGTTGCTGGGATTTTTGAATCCCATCCCTGCTGTTTCCCAGTATGATTTGATTGCTTATTGTACCCTATGACTATTATTAAGTGCTGTACCTTATGATTCTTGATGAATGTATCTTTTCTTTTATGTGCACTGAGAGTATTTGCACCAAGACAAATTCCTTGTGTGTCCAAGCACCCTTGGCCAATGAAGAATTCTATTCTATCCTCACCAGGTTGTTGTGCTTGGGAAATGAAGGAAGTTTCCCATGGAAGCCTTCTTGAGCTTCTACAGAAACCCATCTCAACAATGATCACCATCGCCACCAAATAGAATCATAAAACTGAATGAAAGGAATTCTCCTTCATGCAAGAATTTCATAATTGCAGCATCTTCAAGAGTTGGTGCTCAATCTCTCAATAAAGGAGAATGTTTGTAACTCAGGGTTGAAATGAGGGATCCCTAGTGCTCTATGAGCTTGGTTGTTTTCTTGCCGATGTTTCGTTACCCAAACTAGGTAAGATCATCAAGTGCTCAATCTCTGCTTAAAGATATCAACCTTGGAGGGGTTTTCTTGCTTGCTTCTGCCCAGATAATTATCTTCATTGGTGTAATAGTGTTAACATTGAAGAATTGGATTTTAAATTGTCCGGCTTCATTGTCAAAGGATTGTAACTGCCAGAAACTCTCTCTTTTTTACATTAATTCCTCCCTCCTTATTGTAAGTGATATTTGTCTTTATGGGAGAAGGCATAAATATTCTGCAGGCTCTGGAGTTCTTTTCAGAAAATACAAGTTAATAAAACCAGCAGCCAAAGTGCAGAAGGAAAACTAGATTCTTTTTTCAAGCTTTGCATCTCAAGAAGAAATAGTTTTTATCACACAATATTTCTCTTCTTTTCCCCTCCTTAATAAAGCAATAATGTGTTCCAAGTATTGCTCTGCCCCCTCTTCTTTCTTTTTTCCTTCAACAAAGGAAAAACAACATTATTATTTGGTTAGTTTTTTTGCTTCAGGATGTTTTGATAGCACAAGATGTTTGAAGGCGTAGGCAAGGTGGACAGAACAGCTTGGAAATGCAAAGATTGTAAATAAAAACATCTCCCCATTTGTGCTTTTAAAATGTTTTTTGCATCTTGTTTGCAATTACAGGTGGTCCTCGGCTTACGACCACAATTGAGCCCCAAATTTCTGTTGCTAAGTGAGACAGTTCTTAAGTGAGCTTTGCCCCATTTTACAACCTTTCTTGCCACCGTTGCTACATGAATGACTGCAGTTGTTCAGTTAGTGACATGGTTCTTAAGGGAATCTGGCTTCCCTGTTGATTGTGGTTGTCAGAAGGTCGCAAAAGGGGATCACATGATCCCAGAACGTTGCAACAGTCATAAGTATGAATCAGTTGCCAAGCATCATTTTGATCACGTGACCATCAGGGGATGCTGCAAGAGTTGTTAAGTGTCAAAAAGATCATATGTCACTTTTTTCAGTGCAGTGATTCACTTAACCAGGGTTGACTGCTGGGGGTTCGCAGGGGTTCGGGAGAGCCCCTAGCTAAGAATCTGTGCAGTTCAGAGAACCCCCAAATCCCACTCCTGCCTGGCGCCACCCACCCTTCCCCTCCCCTCCCAAAAGTTCCCACGTGGTCTGTTTTGGATGCAGGTAAGTGCAGGGCACACACGGAGGCTTGGGGACATGGCAAAAAAGGGCCTCCCAGAAGTTCGAGAAGGCCAGAAATGGGACTGTTTCCGGCTTCCAGAGATCCCCCAGAGCCCAGGAAGGCCATTTTTGCCCTCCTGGAGGCTTGAGGAAAGCCCCCAGAGTCTGGGGAGGGCAAAAATGCCCCCCACCATGGTGCAGGAGGCCGACTAGGCCACGCCCACCCAGCATCTGGGCAGAGAACCCATTGCCAAATTTTTTTGAAGCCCGCTCCCTGCACTTAACAATTGTGGCAAGAAAGGTCAGTAAATAGGAACAAATCTCACTTAACAACTGTCTCACTTAGCAACAGAGATTTTGGGGCCGGTTGTGGTAATAAGTGGAAGACTTCCAGGATTATCTTCGTTGTGAATTTTAACACTAGTGTGTATTCTAGTTGTCATCAGTTTGGTCTTTATAGTTAATCTAAGCACCATTTTTTTCCACTGGGCTCCTTCTCCTTCCGTTATTTACTTAGTTCAGAATAAATAACCTTTTGGACAAGTAGGGCAAAAATAGAATTTTAAAGACATGATTATAATCCCAGGGCTTGGTTAGTTCCGAGATAAACAGACAGGGTAAGAAAATTAGCCATTCTTTATTTAATGCTAGTTTATATGATATTTCAAAATACTGTTTTAAGTGGCGGAGATTCTGAAACACCACTTCAATTCCATGAAGGACTTTGTCATTACTGAGATATATTTTTGAATTGTTTCTTAGGATCAAACTAAAATAACCTTTGGCACAGTGAATGCTCATTATTTAGCAATGTTTCCTGGTTGGAATTAAGGGAAGAACAGTGACCCTGACCTCTTTGAAAACACTGCAGTGTCCAGAATTAAAGGCCCAAAATCTGGGTTTTTCAAAGAGGTTAAGGAGAATGAGAAGCAGAGTGTTTATGAGTGTTTATTATTTGAAACAGATCTATGTCCCTGTGGTTAACAAAAAAAGACAATTGATTTGCACTGAATTAAAGAGCTTCTCATAGTGGCACCCGTGTGCATTTAGGTGTTCAGGGTTTACTCTTAATCATTCAGACAATTCTGTCCTTACTACATGTCAGGCTAAACCCACATATCCTCCAATAAAACAGACTGTGTATGTAGATTTGAATGCTTTATTGAAAGAACAGGATATGGTGAAACTGGGGAAAATAGGGATATATACAAAGAGAATCAAATACAAGATAGGCAGTATTGGGTTACTGCTGAACATAACAATTATTAAATACAAGCAACCTAAATCTCAGCAGCGATGCTCTGTGTGTGGGATGTGGGATGACCATGTGCCACAGATTAAGATGGATTCTTCTTTGTGCTTCTGCCTTCTCCAAATGCTAAAGGAAATGGAGTCTGGCTCCCCAGTGTGCACTTGTTTTGAGAGTGTGGGCTGATGGGTAATGGGATGGGGTCAGCTTCAAACAATATACTTGGTATTTGTCTCTCCGGCCACTAGATGGGGCTCGAGAGCAACAACAGTATATAAAAGTTATATGCTGGGGCATGACACAGACTAAGCAGGATCAACCAGACACTTAGGGAAAGATGTTATTGATTTACAATATATTAATGAACTATTCACAGCATCAGTGGAGCATTCATGTGATTTATCAGTGATCAGTTTTTTTGATTTTGAAAGAATGTGGTTAACTCTGGTGGGAGCAATCAAAATTAATTAACCATTTAATATAGATGCACTGGCCTAGAGAAGACAAATAAATATACACATTTTGTGTCAGATTTTTTTTAAAAAACAAATTTTAAAACTGTCCATCTCACTCTAGGCAGTGTACAGACGAAATAATCTAAAAATATCATTTTAAAAAATCTTTAAAAATCAGAAGTTATGTATATAATCCTTCCCTGTCCAGTATGTGCTCTTTTTCAACAACCCTGTTTTATCCCTGTCAATGGCACAAACCTCTGGAGGGATACCAAAAATTGAAGATGATGGGAATGATCGTACAGTCGAAGCCCTATTTTTTTATACATGTATCCAACATGTATCAGTGGACGTAGAAACAGGGTGGGGCCTTAAGCACATAGCTCTGACTCCCATCTTGACAGTTTTAATCTCCCCTGCAGATGCTACTGTGTTTAGAATGGACAACACAATACTTCAAGCACTCTAACAGGTTTTCAGCCAGATCTATTTTTTTTTCCCAAAAAATTCCTTGAATTAAAAATAAATAAAGATGAAGCTGGTGGACTATCAAGTATTAAACTACCTTTAACATCAAGTGAATGTTTTATTTGTGATATGAGATTTGGAGGGAAAGTATCAATTTTCTCTGAGAATGTTTTAGACCAAGGCTCTTCAAACTTGGCAAGTTTAAGACTTGTGGACTTCAACTCCCAGAATTCCTGAGCTAACATGACTGGAGGAGGAATTTGGGAGTTGAAGTCCACAAGTCTTAAAGTTGTCAAGTTTGAAGACCCCTGTTTTACACCATCTCCTAGGTCTAGTGTTTAAGACAACAGGTAGAAATCAGGAAACCATGAATTCTAGTCCTGTATTAGCCTATGGTTGGGCTTAAGCCAGAAGTGGCATTCAGCAGGTTCTGACCAGTTCTGGAGAACCAGTAGTGGAAATTTTGAGTAGTTCAGAAAACTGGCAAATACCACTAGTGACTAGAAATTTTACAGTATCCTTCCCCTGCCATGCCCACCAAGCCACGCCCACAGAACCGGTAGTAAAAAAAATTGAATGCTACCACTGCGTAGTACACAAAATTGTCTGCTATATTGTCCTACCAGTCAATGACTACTTCAGCTTCAACCACAACAATACAAGAGCACACAATAGATACAAATTCAATGTTAACCGCTCCAAATTTGATTGCAGAAAGTACGACTTCAGCAACAGAATGGTCAATGCCTGGAATGCACTACCTGACTTTGTAGTTACATCCTCAAACCCCTTTAACCTCAAACTATCCACTATTGACCTCACCCCATTCCTAAGAGGTCTGTAAGGGGCGTGCATAAGTGCACCATCGTGCCTCCCATCCCTGTCCTATTGCCCCCTTTTAATCGTACCTATTTTCTGTATTCTTATTATTATTTTGTAAGCGATTGACAAATCAAATAAATAAAATAAAAATGAAAGCCAGCTGGGTAACTTTGGGCCAGTCACTGTCTTTCTGCCCAACCCATTTCATAAGATTGTTGTTGTGAGGAAAATAGGAGAAGAAAGGAGTATTAGGTTGAGAACCAGTTTGGTCTAGTGGTTAAGATTAAGCATGATTCAGACTAGAATCCAGGAGACTGTAAGTTCTAGTCCTGCCCTAGCCATGAAAAGTGGCTGGGTGACTTTGGTTCAATCACCAGAAAATTGTGGTCCTCTAGTCCTGCCTTTGGCATGAAAAGCAGCTGGGTGGCTTTGGGTGAATCACCAGGAAACTATGAGTTCTAGTTCTGCCTCAGGCATGAAAGCCAGCTGAGTACTTTGGGCAAGTTTCCTCTCTCTTTGCCCAACAGAGTTATGGTTGTGGGGAAAATAGGAGGACAAAAGAGCACCAGGTGTGTTCACCACCTTGAGTTGCTTATAAAAATAATAAAGATGGGATAAAAATAAAATAAGTATATTTTTTGTATCTGTAATGGAAATCACCTCATGGACTTAAAGCTCTATGGATCATAACCTCTGATTCACCTATTCCTTCCTGTTGTTTTTTCCATATCCTGAAATTGTCTTCCTTCTGCTTTTCTCTCTGGTGACATTAGAAGAATCTCTTAAGGTTCAGCTTACTCTACTCCATCTCCTGATATAGCCAACATAGAGTAAAAAAGTTTATATCACCTGAGTTTCTAACAATCCCCATTTATGGCTGTTGCTGAGCACCCATGACCGTTGACAGATTCCTACATAATTTCACAATTTTTCATTCCTGCCCTGCAGTTTGCAAGGTCACATTCAGCTCTCTTCCCAGAGGCAGTCTTTTGAGTGGGTAATAATCATCTATTCCAAAGTGACCCGTCTCGTATCAAGAGACGCTCTGCAGTTTCTTCTCTCTCTCTCTTCTCTTCTGCAGACACTGAGTTATTTATGTCCTTTCTTCTGACACGCACTTGATCTCGCCATTATTCTATGTTCCGTAGCCATAGTGAATCCAGGTGGGTGATTCTGAAGGTGAGATAAAGATGGTGATGATGGGTGTCGGGTTACTAGATATCTCAACAGGCAAAGGAGGATATGGATAAATGGAAAGGAGGACAACTGTGGAGAAAGGAGGACACTCTAACTTTATTGGCATACATGACAAAAATTACAGAGAAAAACTGCAGCAAAAAAAAAATGTACTTAGGTCTACTGTGCTTGAATAAGGAGGTGGATTCTCAGAAGGGAGGGGGTGTATTTCAGAAGAGTAAGAAGGAACTCAGTCTGGATGTTATGTGTGAGAGAAAGAGGATAAAGACAGCCCCTCCCTAGTAGTTCCCAGAGTATATTGCAGATGCAGATAGTAGACTGTTCAGTCTGGCAAGATTCTGTCTACAGGTCTGAAACAATAAAGAATGTAACTTAGAAAAATCATCACACGTCATTCATGGTTTCAGGCCTGACATGAACTTACTATATGAACTTACTTTTTCCAGCATCAGAAAGACTGGTTTTTCAATCACAATTATTTTTTTCAATAAATATCCGTGATTCCCCAAAAATAAAAGCAGGTCTTGTATTAATTTTTGCTCCAAAAGACGTATTAGGACTTATTTTATGGTTAGGCTTTATTTTGGGGGAAATACGGTACTAAATGCGTCCATCTGGCTGACAATCTTAACTGGGGCTTATTCAGCAATATCTCTGCATTGCTATCCTAAGGCTGTACCCACTAGACTTTTGAAATAGTTGCCAACTTCCCATTCCAGCTTCTGAAGGATCAGCTACCATGTTCTACAAACAGTGTGCTGTTTTGTTTTGTTTTTTATTGTATGGTTAGCAGCCAACTGTCTTGAGATTTGATTTGCAGGAGAAAATAAAATAAAATAACATCCCTCCACTGCCATTGGAAAATTCTGGTTCTAGGACCCCGGGCTCAGAGATGGGCTGCTGGGAGTTCACAGGGGTTCTGGAGAGCCCCTAGCTAAAATTTTGTGCAGTTCAGAGAACCCCGAAATCCCACTTCTGGCTGGCCCCACCAAACCCTCCCCTCCCCTCCCAGGAGTCCCCATGCAGTCCATTATGGATGCAGGTAAGCAGGGCGGATGTGGAGGCTCAGGAGGGCAAAAATGGGTCCCCCAGAAGTTCGGGAAGGTCAGAAATGGGCACGTTTCTGGCTTCCAGAAAGCCTCTGGAGCCCGGGGTGGCCATTTTCACCCTCTCAGAGGCTCGAGGAAAGCCTTCAGAGCCTGGGGAGGGCAAAAATGGCCCCCTACTATGGTGCAGGAGGTCAAATAGGCCACGCCCACCATGGCCATGCCAACCAGCAACCTGGCAGAGAATCCGTTGCTAAAATTTTTGAAGCCCACCCCTGCCTGGGCTGGTGCATATTCATCCATCCCTGGAGCAAGAGAAACAGGAATTGGATCAAGCCACTTGCTGTGTTGTATCTCTGCCTGACAAATTTGGTTGTAACTAAGAGGAAAGCATAGCACATATCTGGTTGAACCAGATAAAATGGTGCTTCCACTTATTGTTTATTTTCCCTTGTTTTTTTTTCCAGGAACCACCACAAAAGGAAATAGGAGAGTATTCTCCTAATATTATTTTTTTTAAAAAAGAAAAATCCTTTTTCCTGTTATTTTTCATCTTTCTTTCAAAAATACAGCATATATGTTTCTACTCTGAAGTATTTAGAAGCTTAGGTTTCCGTAAACCACTTTGATAAGTAAAAATTCAGAAATACTTAATAATAAGGCCAACAATAGTCATAACAAGTAGATCGTTCAACAATGAACATGCTGGTTTCAGCTAAATCACAGACTGTTTCCAAGCTCTGCAAATGAGGGAATTTGGATGACGAATTTGGATGATAGCCCGTGGGTAGTGCTTTAGCTATGAATTTATCTTAAATCCCTTTTAAAACCTTCTAATGTTTGCAACTTTCCCTGTTTTTGCAAGTGTATCAGTGTCACGAAGAGGTGCATGGACCAGGGGTTAAAGAAAGTAGATTTGCAATGAATTGCTCTATTGCTTTGTGCCCACCAAAGAGGGTGATGATTTGCAACCAGATTAATTGAGAGCATGGACACAAGTGAAGTCCTTCGAGCCCACACATATCTTCATATATACATCAATCTGTCTGTCTGTCTGTCAATCTATCTTCTATCTGTCTGTCTGTCTGTCTGTCTGTCTGTCTGTCTAATTTATATAGCCACCCAACCCATGGAATGCAACTCTGGGCAGCGTACAACCATCCAGTAAAAACAGTAAATGAATAAGCAGAAACAGAATAACAAAGTTGGAAGGGACCTTGGAGGTCTTCTAATCCAACTCCCTTCTCAAGCAGTAGATCCTATACCATTCCGGACAAATCGCTTGTCCAATCTCTTCTTATAAACCCCCAGTGTTGCAGCACCCACAACTTCTGGATGAAAGCCAGTCCACTCATTAATTGCTCTAACTGTCAGGAAATTTCTCCTTAGTTCTAGGTAGTTTCCCTCCTTGATTAGTTTCCATCCATTGCTTCTTGTCCTGCCTTCAGGTGCTTTGGACAATAGCTTGACTCCCTCTTCTTTGTGGCAGCCCCTCAAATATTGGAACACTGCTATCATGTCGCCCCTAGTCTTTCTTTTCAGTAGACTAGACATACCCAATTCCTGCTACTCTTCTTAATAAGTTTTAGCCTACAGCGCTCTGATCACCTTTGTCGTTCTTCTCTGCACTCTTTCCAGAGTATGAGCATCTTTTAATTTTGTGGTGACCAAAACTGGATGCAGTATTCCAAGTGTGGTCTTAATGAGTCATTGTAAAGCAGTAGTATGATTTTTCATGATCCATGTGTTAATGAAGCCTAGGATTACATTGGCTTTTTTGGCAGCTGTAGCACACTGCTGGTTCATATTTAGAGTGATTGTCCATAAGACAATCATATTGTCAATAAGGCAATCATTCTTTAAAAGCATGATTATTATTGAACATAATTAAAAATGATAAAAGCAAAGCTAAAGCAGGAAAAGAGACTATAGGCACTTATGATCAGAACTGGGACCAGAATTTCCATTGCTAAACAAATCATCCTCTTTTTCTGTGAATATTAAATGAATCATGACATTAAGCCTATCTGGCTTCCCCCATTGACTTCAATGGTCAGAAGCTACCTGTGAAGGCTACAAATGGCGATTACATGATCCGGGATTAGAGGTGGTATTCTACCAGTTTGCACCTATTCTCTAGAACTGGTTGTTAACATTCTAAGCAGTTTGGAGAACCGGTTGTTAGAAAAAATTATTGGCCTAATCCTGTAAGGAAGGCAGGAAGGAAACATTCTGGTGTTGCTTACAGAAACTGCCTCTCCGTTAACTCTTATTACCTTCTTGGAAGGACTAGACTTCCTGTCTCTGAAACTTCTCTGGAGTTTTTTTCCCCTCCTTTGCTGGTACTTTGTGCTTGTGTGGAGTGACCATTCAAAGTTACAATGGCACTAAAAAAAGTGACTTATGACCATTTTTCACACTTACAACTGTTGCAGCATCCCCACAGTCATGAGAGGCCAGGCGAGGAGATGCGTGCCTCGATGTGATATTGAGTTGGCCACGCCCAGCCAGTCACATGATCACCAAGCCACATCCACTCAGTCACATGACCATCAAGCCATGCCCACCAACTAAGCCACCCCCACAAAACCGGTTGTTAAAAAATTTGATCCCACCCCTATCCGGGATGTTGCAAACACGACAAATACATGCTGGTTACCAAGCATCTGAATTTTGAACATGTCACCTTGGGGGGATACTGAGATGATTTTAAGTGTGAAGATTGGTCATAAGTCAGTGTGGTTGTAATTTTGAAATGTTTCTAAATGAATGGTTGTAATTTGAGAACTACTGGAGGGATATCAATAATAAAGAAACCACCTCACGAGTTCACCCATTGCTTGGAGTTCCCCAGGCCTGTTGGCCTAATCAGGTCTTGAGGGACCCTCAGACCAATCCTATCCCATGGGGGAGAAGATTCCACATTGAGGACATCACAGCAGGGGTGGGATGCAAATATTTTTACTACCAGTTCTGTGGGCGTGGCTAGGTGGGAGTGGCTAGGTGGGCATGGCCATGTGACTGGGTGGGTGTGGCTTCTTCTTTTCTTTTTTTTTTCAGCACCCCTCCCCCCACGCTCCTTTTTTTTTGCCTCCTGGGCCTTAGGGAAGCCTCCTGGGTGGCCATTTTTGCTCCCAGGAGGCTTCCCTGAGGTCCAAGAGGCAAAAAACAGAACATGAGGGGGGCGCACAGCATCCCTCCAGGATGCCCCTTTTTTTGCCTCCTGGGCCTCAGGAAACCTCCTGGGCGAAGCAGTAAGACAGAAGAGGGATTCCGGCACAGCTGATCATCAGAAGAGCTGATCATCGGGAGGAAGAAAAAGAAGAAATACCGGTTCAGGTGAACCGGTAGCTGTTTTTTTACTACTGGTTTGGCCAAACGGTAGCATTTTTTATTCCTGGTTCGCGCAAACCAGGTCAAACCAGTAGAATACCCCCTTGCATCAAAGCAGCAAAAGTCTGCTTCAGATATGTAAACTTGCTTGACTTCATCCTCAAATCTGAAAATTTGATCTGAAAAGAAAGCAAAGAAAAACTATTAGAAATCATGCAACAGATACAAAGAAGCCTACTTCTGTGTTAAGTACCAACTCTCCAGAGGAGGTACTATTGTTCTGTACGGATTATTATACATATTTGTCATTTCATATAATGCCCTGTACAAATAAAACTTGGCGTTCTGCCAATTGCTCGAGAACACTCAGCTTGGCCATAAATGTCTACTCAAGCACTACAGTCTCAGGGAAAACAGAATACTGACCTTGACTGTCAAACTTCTGCTTGTCCTCCTTTAGAAAACTCTCTGTTCCCGACTACAATAGGGAGCATCTGTGAACACACCATCGTTATTATTCATTGCACTCCTATTAGACAGAAGATTTCAGTTTTACACTTAATAGAGGGCTGATTTGTGAACAAGGATGTGGCCTAAAATTCTAGAAGAGCAGAGAATGCTGCGTCAGAAACCTTCTCCCCGCAGTTTTTGAGCCATCAGTCAATGATCCTATCAGGATGGCATCTTTTCCAAGTTGCAGGGGGTTCATTGGGGGCAATCTAACAGATCCCCATATGCTGTTCCTGAGAAAGAGATTGTGTTGGAACCAGCAGTGGGATCCTACTTTTTTTTCTACTGTTTCAGCTGAATGGGTAGCAATTTTTGCTACCGGTTCGGAGAAACCGGGCCAAACCGATAGCATACCACCACTAGTTGGAACTTTGTGTGAAACTACATCAGGCCTTGTTCTGTCTTGTGGTTTCATGTGGAAACTTTCTACATTGGAAGGGAAAGCCAAATGGCTCATATCAAGAGTGAGGGACCTGCGATTATTCAGTGTTGCTGAATGACCCCTAACATAGAAAATTGGACTTGGATGCCCTCAGTCATGGAAACCTACTGGATAAATTAACTCAGCATAGCCTATCCCTACAGAGTGGACTAGAAGCATTTGAAATGTGGATTTACAGGCAGCTGTTACGTATAAGCTGGGTTGACAAAATCAGAAATGAGGAGGTGATAAGCCACCTGGGAAAGCCAAGGGAAATCATCAAAACCATAAAAAAGTGAAAGTTAGAGTGTTTTGAACGTGTGATGCGACACCTGGAAAAATACAACATAATCCTCAAGGAAAGATTGAAGACAAACTAGGTCCAGGTAGAAGAAGAACATAATGGCTTCCAAATCTAAAGTACTGGTTTGGACAAAACTCAATAGCACCTTTTTGTGCAGTTGTTGATTAAAAATAGGATTGCCAGCATGATTGCCAATGTCCAATGACAGATATAGTACAAGAAGAAGAAGAAAAGCCTATCTTTCATGGTTGTTCTAGGGATAACACTGAAAGAGAGATTACAGGTCATCATTAATTTACAACCAGTTGCTTAGCAGCCATTCAGAGCTATGACAGACCTACTATATAGGTGACTACTCATGACCCAGATTCAAAGTTCCAATGGTTGTTCCCCCCAGTTGTGTGGTTGAACATCAAGTGCTCAGTAACCAGGCCCTCTTTAGAATCCTTTGTAGCATCCCACAGTTCTGTGAACATGCTCGTGATGGTTTTGCCAAAAACTGGTTTTCACCAAGCACACTCACAGCAAAACATTGGTTCTCTTAAAGACTACAGCATTCACATAACGAATAAAAAACCCTTTCAAAATAGGTCATAAAATCCAGTCGGTCATGTGACCAATTGTTTTATGAACTTCACAACTTATAATCATGATTGGCAGGCTCAGTTATGGTCATAAGCCAAGCTGGACTTCTGAAA